>JARQOC010000003.1:674017720-674029551 GCA_033576535.1 Allobates femoralis
GCAAAGGGGTCCGGTAGCGTTGGTTTCTGGCGCAGGGCTCGTAAGAAGTCCTCCTTGACCTCATAATAGTGTATTCGCGCGAGCACATCCCTGGGGCAATTCTCCGGAACCCTGGGAGGTTTCGGGACTCTATGTATGCGATCCACAGTGAGAAGCAGTTTGGAGGTGTCAGGGAGGACTTGTAGGATAAAGTCTTGCAATAAGGGCCGCAGATCTGAAGAGGGGACCTGTTCCGGGATGCCACGGATCCTCACATTGTTGCGGCGTGAGCGATCCTCCAGGTCAAGTGTCTTAGCTGAAATTCTGTCTGTTCTGGCTAAGTGTCTTTCATGAGTGTCCATCAGCTCATTATGAGACTCCACCAACTCAGCCATCTTTGCTTCAAGCTTATCCACCCTGGTGCTGATTTGCGTGACCTCCCCCCTTACCTCAGCTATCATGGCGCGCATATCCTGCTGTAAAGTGAGCCTAAATCCAGCCAGGAGCTCCTCCATTGCACCCCTGGTGAGCGGGGCTTCCAGTGGTTCAGGAGCCGATGTGCTCGGGTCCTCCATAGTCACAGTTCCACGTCTGGCTGCACGTTGTGCACGGGGAGATGAAGGAGGCGCCATTTTAGGAGAGGAGAGAGGTTTCCCGCCGGGGAGGAAGAAATCAGAAACCCTCCTCGGTGAGCGTTGTGCAGGGGCCTTCTGCTTGCCCATGGGTGTCCCTGTCACTCCGGGAGTAAGGGCTGCAATTTGAGGCCGTGCAGGCTCCTCCAGGTGCGGGATATGGCCGCTTTTGTGCCGGGGCTGATCAGAGCTCCACTACAGTGTGACCGGCGCCATTGCTGCCAGGACACGCCCCCCGCTGTCTTTGTTTTATTGTTGTACATTTACTTTTTTTAAACCAATAAAAACACAATGGTTAAAAAAAAAAGCCACTTATCCAGATTACCAATTCAATTTAGACTGATGAGTAGCAATATGCTTGAACAAGCTGACTGCATATGGAAGATTTTGGGGGGTGGTATAGAAAAGTTTTTGATTTCACTGTATACCTTATGTCATGAGGCAAGGATCACTATAAGTTTAAAAATGACTTATTTTTAGGATCAACCTTTCTTCCTCTTGGAACAGTAGTCGCATAAAATATAGGAGATCGCTCATTGAAAATATGCATGTAAATTAATGCTGTTCATCACACAGAGGGAAAGATTTAGTCCTCTGGTTTACAGCTTATGTGCAACTTTGTGTATTACAACTAAGAATCATCATTAAAAAATGTATTAAAGACACAATGACCCAGAGTGTGTTTGGTCCAGATCACTGGTAAAGTACTTTCATTAAAAATGTAGGTTACGTCTTTTCTGTTTATCAGGCATGAATAACTTTAATTAAAAATCCATTAGTGAGGAGGTTAACAAAGCACCATGATCATACAGCGTATGTAATACGTTATCACTTTATTGTTCAATAAAATACATAATATACACAATAAGATACTGTACATAGACAATGTCTTCCATTTTTCGAGAAGTGTCTATTTTATTTTATAGCAGGAGACAGATCAGCGATGATAAAGTGGTTCCATTAGTAGACCAAGTCTCTGCAGTTAGCAGTCCTTTAGTGTCCATTGTCAATAGTATACCTTTGTTAAATGCTTATGGAACAAGCTGATGAACTTTCCTGGTTCACAGATAAGATATAAAGAGCAATCGGCTGGTTGTGGCTTTTGGGTTGTTACAAATTTACCAGCTACCTCGTCACCTCTCTTCCCTTTATTTCACTGGCGATCATTTTAAAGGAAACACTTAGTTTTCAACATCCTTTAGGCAAAAAAATATATCACTTTTTTTAACGTCTGTACCAGAATCCCAGCTGGTATCGTACATATTACAATATTTCACAATTTATAAATGAACTCTGCTTATTTTGCAGAACAATGAAATAAAACGTCTTTAGATTAGTTTAAGAAATAGGATAATAGAAAGGAAAGCTTAAAAAACAGTCTTTTTTTAGGAATAGAATACACAAGGAAGCGATGACCGCTTACCTTCCAAAGCCTGTAGGAAAACTGTGTTATAAAAAAGTGCCCAAGTTGCCAAATTCAAGAAAACAGGACCAGAGTTTATTACTGCAGCCAACTTAAGAGTTCTTACATATGGTCATAGGGCACACAAGGCAGTGCAGGGGGAAGTCACCTCAATGTACTGCCATACAGGCTCTATCTGCCACTGTATGTTGTAAGCAATAATCTAGCGAAAAGAGAATACCACCCTAAATATAGAGTGTAGAGCCACTTTTTTTGTTTTTGATTGGTTGCTTTGGGCAACAAGTGCACTTTTTTTTTTACAGTTTTTCTATTTCGGTCCTTTGTGTTTTACATCAAAATCGTACAGTAGATAAAACACAAGATATGGATGAAATTTCTTCGACCACAGATGAAATGTTTGAACTGATAGTTAAATATAAGAAGTTGAAAGGTATTTATAATATTTACAAATAAATATTTCCCTTGACCACCGTTCAATGCAAAAAAAATCACCTGAGTCGCAGTCTGGGCTTTTTGTTTCTATGGAATCACATGGTTCTAACGTTTTCTGATGTATTGTATTTCCAGTTCAGTGTAAAACGAAAATTAGAACAATTACAGATTACCTTGACTTGACTGAGATTGAACATACATTTCTTAAAAATCAATATATTAAAATGATATTGCAAAAGTTAACCGGGCATCGCAGTAAGAAACATTCAACACCAATCTGAATGTTGTCTTATGGTGTTTTCAGTCTTTTCATGTAGCCTTTCTTCCGTTCAAGAACATTATAAAAATGACAACAATTCAAAGTCACCTATATTATGATTGTAAAATGTCTGAACCTTTATTACAGACAACTCTGTGCTGCACATGTACACACTCGGGTTGATGTGTGCCTGTTATTGACATGAAATATATATAATGTAGGTTAGAATTTTAAAGAAAAACAGTCTTCTCTTTGATATAAACACAATGGTATCAGTATCAACCTCTAGTCCAGTCTTTTATTGCAACCAGACTACACTTCTATGGAGGGCATCCTCTGCCCAGCATCTCAAGGGTACCTATGTCATTCCCTTGTCTCCATGACATCATCGTGTCTGCTAAGGCCAAGTTTCTAGGCCTCATGCAATGTCATAATTTGCATTATACCTCAACATCATGATGTGATGACTCTCAGGGAATAGGACAGGTGCCCAAAAGATGCCAGACCAAGAAAGCCAGCCATATCTCTTATATCCTTTAAAGGGGCAAATAATATAGAGTTTCATTAACATGGAGCTGATAAAAAAAATTAAAATGATGCAAAGTCATGAATAAGAAAAAGATTATCCAGTCATTGGAACATAGTCTCTATCAAATAAGATTTTGTTGGAGAGATAGGCGAATAGTGGTTATTCTGCATTACCAGTCAATAAAGCATACGGTAATTAATTTTAAAAACGTGGTTTATTAATTCAATGTGTTTCAAAGCTGCCATGGTTTTACTTTTTCCTGATGAAGACGTGAGGAAGCTTCGAAACGTGTTGAATTAATAAGCCCTATTTTTAAATAGTGCACAGAATTATTATTGACCGGCAGCACAGAATAACCACTAATCTTCCTTCTCTTGCTTATTGGCTCTTTGAGCCTGTAGAACTGCAGCAGTGCCATATATCTTACACCAATGTGAGAACATATGATCATTTATATTTATTTTTTTCTGAGATAAAAATCATTCCGCTGTTTTCCCTCCTTGAAGATGAGATTTTGTGAAATTAATAATAGCGCTCCACTTTTGAGTACATCATATGTGTTCTGTAATTGAGAGATGACCCTAACTACTTAACTGAGCCTATAAATATACCATACACATTTACCTATGTGCACTCAACAGAAAATAATAATCTTGCTATTTGGACTAGTTCAGCATTTGAACCATGATTATGTATTTCGTAACTCAAATCCTGTGTGGTTGAAGTATGCATTTACATGTATATATTATCTTTAAATAAAGTGCTTTTATGCTAAAGTAACAGTCAAAAGGTTGGACCCACCAGTCAATGCATTGGTTTTCCTTGTTCTATTGAGGTGCACATTGTTAAATTGGACTTAAGACAACAAAACCATAAAGCAACACAAATGGAAACAAGGAGTAAAGAAATATGTGTGAAACCAACAGAATATGTTTTAAACCATAGATTACTCAATGCACCCCCCTTCCCCCTTTTATTCTTGTGACAACTTTACATCCCTTTAGAATTCTCTTCAACTTCATTAGTTAGTGACCTGGAAGGCATTCAACAGTCCTTAAAGGCTCCTAGAGATGTGAGAACTTGATGGCTGCTTTGACTTTACTCTGCAGTTTAATTAATCACAAATCATTTTAATTAGATTGAGGTTGTGTGATTGTGGAGGCTATGTCATCTGACTTCTCCTTTTTGGTCAAATAGACCTTACATGACTTAGAGGTGTGTATTGGATCATGGTCCCAATAAGTGTAAACCAGATGGGATAACATGTCGCTGCAGAATGCCATGCTGGGTAAGAATGCTTTGAATCTGTAATAAATAACCAACAGTGTCACCAGCAAATCCGCCCCACCCCCCCACATCATCACATTCATTGTTCATGGTGGGCACCACACATCACACATATAGAAGCCTTCTGCTCACCTTTCTTCCATCTCACAAAGACATGAAGGTTTACAACAAAATTCTTCAATTTTAACTCATGATCTAATGTCCAATCCTTGTGTTACTTGATTCAAACAGGTCTCCTCTTGTTTGCTGTCCTCAGTGGTGTCCTCTTTCCAGCCAATCAATCATAGAGGTTTTATACTTGCAGTCTCCACTGGATAGTTAATGTTGAGATGTGTCAACTACTTGATCTCTGTGCATCATTTATGAGGACTGTTACCTGAAATGCTGTCAGTTTGTGGCTTCTGAGTATTAACTGATGAATTTATTCTTTGCAACAGAGAGTTTTTTACCTTATTTCTCGGGGTGGTCCTCATGAGGGCCGTTTTTAACATTATAGCAATTGATAATTTTACATCAGCACTTCAGGCTACAATCAAGGATTTACAAATTTGATTGACTCCCCTTCATGTCTTACACCAGAGGAGGGGACACCAAGCCTCAAGGGCCTCGAACAGGTCATGTTTTCAGGATGTCCTTAGCATTGCACAGGGGCTGAGATCATCACCAGCGCAGGTGATTATATTATCACCTATGCAATACTAAGGAAATCCTGAAAACATGACCTCTTGGCGGCCCTTGAGGACTGGAGTTCACCACCCCTGTCTTACAGGAATGATGAACTATCATTTCTTTTTACATACTTGATCGCTTGTTGCCATATTCTGGTTTAGAATAGTTGTGGAGTAGAGCTCATTATTGTACAGAACTGTGTATAAACACTGCCTCTGCAAAACACGCCTGATGGTCGCAATTCATTTCTGAAGTTTGGCGATATTACAAATGAAATGAACAGTTTTACCTGTTCATTGGAAGCATCTCCAGTGCTACCTGACTGAGCTGCTTGAGGGAAAGCCAAAGGAGTGTACAGCTGTCATTAGAGTAAAAGGAGGGCACTTTGAGGAATCTAATGAAAACATTCTAGTTTGTTTCACAATTTTCTTTACTCCTTCTTCCAATATGTATTACTTTATGATTTTGCCACTTTCTGTCTGGATTGAAAATGAGCATATTTCAAAAAGAACAAGAAAAACCTTGCATGAAGAGGTGTGTCCAAACTTTTGATTGATCCTGTAGTTTACCGCACAAGATTTTTATTTAAGTATCAAAAATATTGAGCCATAATGTCAACATTTTCACATTTTCTATCAATCAATAATATGAAAGGTTTAATGAAAGGTTTAAACTAAGAGATCACCAAGCATTACTTTGTGAAAAGGAAGTAGGCAATATGTAAAAAAATATGGAGTTTTGGACACCTCAGCAAAACCAAGTAGATTCCATTGTATTTCAAAGGAGTCAATCAAGTGCTGGTAGTGTGCTATGTATAACAAATTTTGAACTGTCATGGTTTTCATGATAAAAAGGAACCACAAAACAGATGTGATCACCATCCATGGCTTGACCATGCACATTTAGTTAGCTATTATCAGCTGTATCTTTCTGCCCAATCCCTGATTACACATGGCTGAGTGTGCTTGTGTTTTGAATGAGAAAGGTCGGTAAATGATTACTAAACATCTCTAGTTGTTTTGATAAACTTTTTCTTTCCATCAAGATGATTCCACTAAATACAGCATTTTGCCCTTGAGTATCATACATTTTAAAGGATCATTCCCAAATTTATAATGTGGTCTTTGTTTTTGTACATAAAGAAATAATTACATGCCAATACAACTGATTGTTAAATCTGCGCTGATTTGCATTTATCGCCCATGCTAATGATGACCCTTTCACTCAGGGCCTTCTTTATCTTCCATTCCCACTGAATACATTCTCCTGTAGCTCGAATGCTTTTGGTCAAACATGTTGAGATGTTCCTATTGACCCTGCTTAATAAAACATCTTACAGTCGGAGTGCGGCACAGCTCAGCTACACTATGCCAAATAGCTCACTGATAGCAGCTGCATTAGCACTAAATAATTCTAATACAAAAAAGATGCACATATGACTATGTCTAAAAAAAAATTTCCAAGTTCCATTCTCATTACTCTGACAGTACTTGTGTAGCTCAGCTATTACTATGGTCAGATCTGTAATGAATGCACAGGGGAGTATGATCTGAAGATTCCCATAAACCGAAAAGGAGAAATATGGATTTGTAGCCAACAAACACTTTAAAAAGTACCTACCTTGCTCTACCCCAAGAAATTAGGACCATCCACAACTTGCATAGCTTCAGAGGCTCCCTAAAAATACACCTCCTCAGGGCGGCCTATCCTTCTCCCTAACAGTAGTCATTTAGACATAAGATATTAATTGCTTTAAGCCCCTGTACTTTGTGTTCCCATCCCGTCTTAGATTGTAAGCTCCTTCGAGCAGGGTCACCTTTATTCTTTGCCTTTTTATTGTATTTCCTACATTGATTCTATGTTTATTGCATGTAACTACTGTTCTGTATTACCTACCATTCTGTATCGTATATTTTTCTTATACGTACCATTGTACTGTAAAGCGCTGCGGAATATGTTGGCGCTATACAAATAAAGTTTTATTATTATTATAAAAGTGTGATTTGTTCATTACAATTTTAAATATCTATATAAAACACGTAATGATAAAATGAAAAGTCGGGGCCGGGGGGAAAAAGACTAAAAATAGCAGATCAATGACTGTGTCGAGATATAATGGAAAAGTGCCGATAACAGTGCAGGTAAATGTTGAGGGTTCCTTGGTCTTATAATGTGGTGAGTCTGTGGCGCCCCACTGGTCGGGACGCCACGGAGGGGTACTGCACCCATAAAAGGGGCCCTCAAAAACACCCATTCATACACATACACGCAACCAAGAGCATGGGGCCATGGGTGGACCCGCTGTAGGGAGGACCCAGTCCCTAGGAGGAATGTAGACAGGGGGTAGAAAAGTGTGTGGCAAGAAAGTGAGTTGAGTGGGGAGTGAGAAGTAGATGGCGGAGGTGCTGTCAGGGCTGAAGGGGACCCTAGGGGCACCAGGTGTTGCGGTGCACCCGAATCCAGACCCGGTACGTCTACTGACAAGAGGGGCTCAGGCCCGAAATGGAGGACTGGCTCCGAGTGCGGTGCGCGTGTTCACTCCTGAGCCACCGAACCGAAGGCCTGAGTTTCTTTAGAAAGTCGTGGCCAACACCCGGCGCATCCAGGAAAAGGCCCATATAGGATCCCGAGGGCTCAGAGAGGAGACCCTCAGCTAGAGAGGATCCGAGGAGCTGGCTTCGGGGTCTGCGCTCGGAGGTGCTGAGGAAAGCAGTAGAGGGAGAGCGCTGGAAGGGACCAAGAAAGGAGCCATAGGCATTCCACCGAGGAACCCGAGTGCAGCATCTTGACTCCCAGCGACTACCCAGGCCAGGCAGATCCGTAAATACTGTGTTACAAGAACTGCCAGTAAACCCGTTACAAGTTATGAACTGCGTGGTGTTTCCTTCGCCTGCGCCTGAGGATCTGCTGAAACTATTTAGCAACTCCCATCATCTACAACTGCCCCGGAGATCCTGCTCCACCTACAGGTAGTGTTACCAATTAGCTGCTCCACCAACACCCCGGAGGTCTGTTCCACAGCACCGGTATCATTACCGGAAACCATAGGTGGCATCACGAAACAATTTTTATTCTTATTTTTCCCCTTTTTTAGCGACCACCAGGGCCACGGGACTGGGAAACAGGCCCCGTGACATCCCCAGTAAATCAACACCCGGAAGCGGGTACCCCATGGCCCTGGGGCGGGGCATGTCTTTAGCAGGATGGTGCCTTGTTAGACATTATTTGTTTATCCCAGTCACGGACACAGGGCTATTGTAGGGCCTTATAGACTATTAAAGGGACAGCCACTGTTGAGCACAGACACCAACCCTCCTCTTTTTTAGGATGAAAAATCTGAGGTAAGACAGGTCTTGCTTAAGGTGAGATTAGATTTGTAATAGGACCTATCCTAAACTGATCTGCTATAGTCAGTATTTTTCTCACTGGCACCGACTTCTTATTTTATGATAATACGTTTGATATAGACGTTTTAAATTGTAATCAATAAAATTATACTTTTTGATTGTGTATTTTTTAGTATTAGCAGATAATAATAGGGCCAATTTTTCAGCTATGTGAAGCTGAAAGCACAGAGGGAAAGGAGTTGGGATGTACCGTATACAAACAAAAGCCATGCAGATGCTGAGATTTGTAAAAGAAATGTTGCTATTGTAGAAATAGCCAAGGCTTCAAGTGATTTACCTTTCATCAATGATATTTTTAAAATAACATTCACTGGTTGGACTAGTTTCTCATATTAAGGGATTGTCCACTACTCAGTCAACTTCTTATCAATAAGAGTGCTTGTTCCCATTAAAATAAAAACACTTATACTCACCTCCATGTCGGCGCCGTTCCAGCGGTTTCAATACTCACTCACCCAGTACTCAAACAAAACTGGCTTCGCACTTCCCATCATCAGACGTATCAAATATGCAATTCCTTGGGCTGGAAAAAGTTTTTCCATCCCCTAATGGTGGAAATACTCTTTGAAATTTGTTAAGGAAAGAGACACAGTGGATTATATTTAGATGCTCTGGGATAAGCCGGGCTGAATGACCAGAACACTATGGCAGCATTTCTTTAAAAAGAAGGATATATCTAGTTATATCTATGTACATGACAGGCACTGTTAATGGTCCAAATCTGCACAGTAATATGTAACGTGTATATTTCTATTTACTTATTTTTAATACTGTTTAATTTGTCTTCGTCCCTTTGTTTTTCTTTATCACAGTTTAATATTTGTTTTTAATTAAATGCACTTGAATATAGGTGGTGACAATAGGCGGGGTTTCCTTGCACATGCTCAATTAAAGGCACTGACATCACCTCCCCCAATAAGAACCATAGACGCGCCACTTGGTGTGAAACGGTTTACTCCGATCTCTCGCCCTCTCTGCACAGCTCGCTATGGCTTATTCAGCATCACCTCCATGGCCAGGGCACATTGAAACTCCGGTGCCCTGGCCATGGAGCTGATGCTGAATTCTTCAGCACCATGGAGATCGGCGGCTTCACTACGCAATAAGTGTAAGTGCCTGGGACAGCTCCTCATTGAGGACGCTGCCCAGCAATGTACTTAGCCTAACTGCGTAGCATACTTCGCTGACAGCCAGGGGCCGCCGGCTTTCAGCAAGGAATACAAAAAGCTGATAAATGCTGGCAAAGCAGAAATATAGATAATTAACCCCTGAAACACCAAGTAATTTAGGCACCTTGTCTCTAAGGAGGGTGGACACTCCCTAGAGACATGATGCCAACATATTATACACATATTAACCCTTTTTTAACCAGGTTAACTACCGCATATGCAGCATCTGTGCTCATATGCAGCACTGATACTGCTTATGCAGTTTAACCCCAAAAAAGACAAATAGGTGGCCAGCAGCTGGGTGCTTATTAATCATCTTGCACCACTGACACAGCGGTGCAAGATGATTCATAACTGTACCAGGAAACCGGCACATTCATACTCTGCGGCTTTAACAGCCGCAGAGTTTGAACATGCCGGTAACTGCTGCCAGTGGTCCCTGGACTGTGGCAGCATCACAATCACGGACCACACACGCATTCACACCTCACAATCGCAGCACACTCACATACATACAACCAGCCACACTCACCACACGCACCACACACACCCAAAACACGCACAGCACTGTCATTACTGTCGTGGATCAAACACGCTCTGTGTTTGATGCACGACAGTGTGCCTTCAGCCTTATAATCACCTCCATGCCGGCGCCATTCCAGAGGTTTTAGCAATCACTCACCCAGTACTCAAAGAGGACTGGCTTCACACTTCCAATTATCAGATGTATCAAACACCAAGAGGAAGTTGGAGCTTTTGCAGGGTGCTTTCTTTTCCTTGAAGTATGATATATACGAAGGCAAGGAAATTGAATAAAGCACTGATTGGGCTCAGGGCTTGCATGATATAACAACATCACCTGAGCCCTAGCCAAGTGAATGCCAACACTGCTGGAATGGTGCCAGCACCAGGAATGAGTATAAGTGCTTTGTTTTTGTTTTCTAACAGGGCACAGACTTTGAAGTGGAAGGGACTATCTTAGTAGTCGACAACCCCTTTAACAAATAGGGAAATATATTTTGTATCAATATTTTTCATGTTTGATAAGAATGCCTGTAATCATAAGTTTAGTAGATTTGCTGAATACATTTACTTATCAGTATAAAAAGGGCTCACATATAAGGCTTTCTTTTATAATACTGTACCGCACCTACGTCATTCCATTAAGAATCTGCTCAGAGGAATGGAGAAATATTATAACTTGATACTGTAACTGGCTGACTCATACAACACAATAGTAAAGTCATTAGCTATTATTCCATATTATATGGAGGCAAATTAAACGGTTGTTCATTGCCATTGACTGGTTGAAGGCTTATGTGACTCACTGTTTATCTATATCATCTTGAAAGACAAATATGGATAGTCAAAGATGTTTGTAGAAATAATGGGTTATATTTAATGTACATGTGAGTAACCAAAACCAGGATTGTAGAGGATCATTATTAAAACTTAAACCAATAATTTGTAAGATGATTACTTAAAAAGTTCTTAAAAAATTGTGCCATCCATTCTCACCTAGGGTTAACCCTTGACCTAAATAGAACTGTGTTTCTCATGTGCGTTAATTTAGAAATTCAATGCAAAATTCACTTTACTACTAAAGACAATAAAGAGGTTTAACTGTACTTTCCATACAAATAGAGGGCAGGAAAATAAACATATGGAAGTATATTTCATAATTTACAAGTGACTTCAACTAAAGTTCCAAAAGTCATTATGATAATTAACAACTCCAGAGATGCCTATAGGAGGTGAACTCTCAGGCTTAAGGTACCGTTACACACAACGATCTCGTTAACGATATCGGGACAAACGTCATGTGACCAACATCATTTGTGCGTCCATGTTTACATCGTTGGTGAGACATCACACGTCACGATAATTGAATGACTCCCGAACGATCCAACGATCTTCAGATCCATGGAAAAAGTGACTGAACGATGTTGCTTATCGTCAAGCCGCTGTCACACACCAACTAATACAACGATGTGAAGCTCCACTGTGGGCATTTTGTGTCACGTAGGGCAGGATAGAGGCGTGCC
>JARQOC010000003.1:674029651-674040110 GCA_033576535.1 Allobates femoralis
CCCCGCAGCCTCCCTATATCCCGACAGCCTCCCTCCCTATATATGGCCCCGCAGCCTCCCTATATCCCGACAGCCTCCCTCCCTATATATGGCCCTGCAGCCTCCCTATATCCCGACAGCCTCCCTCCCTATATATGGCCCCGCAGCCTCCCTATATCCTGACAGCCTCCCTATATCCCGACAGCTTCCCTCCCTATATCCCGACAGCCTACCTCCCTATAAATGCCCTCATATTCTGTATATATTGCCCCATCCCTCCCCCGGACCCCCCCATATCTTACCATTGGGGGAGCTGTGGATGCAGAGTGGAGGTGGGCCGGAGGGCACATCTGCAGGACTGGAGGGAGCTGCCTGCGGGGGAGTAGCTGCGGGCCTGCGGTGGGCGCCGCCATGTTCTTTGTGGCCAGCTGCATTCACTAACTCTACAGCTGGTTGTTAGAAGTTGAGACTTCAACAAAATGGCCGCGACCAAATGGAGATCCGCGGCCATTGTGTAGAAGTCTCAACCTCTACTGACTGGCTGTACAGTTAGTGGGCGCCGGCCACAAAGAACATGGCACCCACCGCTAGCTGCCGCAGCTTCTCCCCGCGACTCAAGGGCCCGACAGTGGTGATAGAAGGGGGGGCCCTGCAAAACATGGGGGGGGGCCCTGCAAAACATGGGGACGGTGCCCGGAGGAGCCTGCTCCAAATGGCCACGCCCCCTGGAGTCACAGCCGGGCCCCCCTGGGCTCGGGGCCCCTGACTCCAGGCAGGGCTGTCACTCCCTGATGGCGGCCTTGCATGTAATGGCTGTGTCTGATCGTACAGGGATATGGTCTGATCATACCATATCT
This sequence comes from Allobates femoralis, assembly GCA_033576535.1. NCBI lineage: Eukaryota > Metazoa > Chordata > Amphibia > Anura > Aromobatidae > Allobates > Allobates femoralis. Next base: position 674,030,488 of record JARQOC010000003.1, read on the forward strand.
CCTGGGCTGAGATAATACATTCCCTACAGACTGCATAGCTCTCCTATTCACAGAATAGTTGATGGAGGGAACAAGTGATCAAATCTGATTATAGCAAAAAGTAGAAAAAACACACTCACCAGTCATCGATGCGTGTCAGGAAATTTTACTCTAAATTACGAATACATAATGCAGGGAGGGGTGCAGTGAAGGATGACAGCACACCCTTTTGCGCTGGAGGCGCTTCAGCTGGTCTTGACAGACTTCCCTTCCCCTCCCTTTATTATGTACTCGTAATTTGGAACAAAATTTCCTGACACGCATCAATGACTGGTGAGTGCGTTTTTTTCTACTTTTTGCTACTATATACTGTGATTTAAGTCTGCACCACTCGTCCGGACTTGCTTGCATAACAACCACACCATTAATTACCCCCTGAAGAAAGTTAGTTGCCCGGCTTTTTTCTATTATATTAGATCTGATTAATACAAGATTAGGAAAACTAAACAGATCCATAGCTAGAGGGTGATCCTCGGAGCCTGGTGGACAATCTACTTTTAAGTCATGGGTGACTGTTAGTCAGTTTTTGATCATTATGAACCTGCTTTTGGTCTGGTAGTGCTGAAGGTGCATTTTTTTACCACAAATTGCTGTGATAAAGTGACTTTTGCCCTTTAGGGTACCGTTACACGTCGCAACATTGCATGCAATTTCACTGGCAATTTGCTGGTTGCAGTGAAATCATGGAGACATTGTTCCATTTGTACACGGCAACAAGATAGAACAATGTGTCCATCATTTCACTGCAACCAGCAAATTGCCAGTGAAATTGCATGCAATGTTGTGACGTGTGACGGTACCCTCAGACACACTTTTTTGAACAATAATAAAAACTCATTTTCTCTTTGGGTTCTAAGTGATCAGATCTGTCCATCAACCTGCTCCAAATGGAAAATATTGCTTAGTAAAAATTATTTTTTATTGAGGAGGCTGATGGACAGGTCTGGTCACATTTTCCTCCATCAGCAACCATTTTGTGTATAGGAGAGCTGTGCAGTATGTACAGCAGGCTTTAATAACAAATGCAAGAGGAGAACTTACAATACTTGTATTTTAGTAAGTGCCACAAAATTATTGTTCACAACAGAAGTCCTAAAATAAAGAGAAAGTGGCCAACGTATGTATAGGGCATCTGTCACCAGGTTTTTGCCAACTTATTTGAGAGAAGCATAATGTAGGAAAAGAGATGCTGATTTCAATGATGTATCACACATGAGACCTAGTCGGCAATGATAATCTTCTGCTGATAAAACACTCATTGTACTGACACAACAGCACACATCATAATAAGTGACACACTCTGAAATCATTGTTTCAGCCCCTACCTTATGCTGGGCTCAGATTACATAGCATAAACATGTTTGCAGGTTCCTTTAAGTAAACTATACTGTATTGCTTAACCACTATGTGAACTGAATTATTTTGTCATCTGTAAATCCACATCTTTCTAAAACATGTACCTTCATAAGCCTCAGAAAAAAACCTCCATATTATGATGTGTAACAGGGCAGTGTTTTTAGGAAAGAATAAATTCATAATATAGTGGTGAAGGCGGCAATATGGACCAGCACATAGGGGTATATAGGGACTCTGTGCCATCATACAGCCACTGAGAATATAGCTTTTTTTGTTCACATGTGGGCTTAGATTATATAATTAGTTTTTTTTTTAAAAAAAGGAAGAATCCAAATAAATCTTCCCTTGACTAAGATTATCTAATTCAATCTTCATGATGGGCATGTTCAAACATGGATTTCTATTCTCCTTGACGAATGCAGGGCTTGCAGTCCTATTCAGGATTTCTCATTTTGTGCTGATTGCATTTTATATCTCGAGTCACGACTCCTTTCCTGACTCCTCACCTGAGTATTAACCTTCTTGAATCTATGTGTCTAGATAAACCTATCTTTCTGTTTTTCTGAACTGCTGTTCGGGTGAGTTCTTGGAGTAATTAATGTGTGGCACTCTATGTTGGGTGGATAGTACTGCCATGTGCAGTCTCTTCTAAACAATAGAATATTTTAACGCCCATTAAGTTGACATTTTTCCTTAATTTTCAATTTTTTTTAACTATTATAACGTAATATTCGCTTTACATATATGAACATGTGCACATATTATAAGGAGCATGTTATTTCAGTAGTAATAAATGGCTTTTTAGATGAATTGTCATATCTGAATACATGTTACATGGACCTATCTTTTGGATGCCTGCAATAATTCAAACATTATAAAACAAAGTTCAGTTAATTACAAAAGGCAGTGGCATAAGGGTCCTTTCACATGAGCGGTTTTTGGCAATCGCGGCAGTTGCGGTGAAAAAAACGCAACTGCTGCGATTACCGCATAACCACTGCACTTGCGGCAAGCCCGATACAATGTATCACCGCAGTTTTTTTCACGGCCGCATCCGGCCGCAAGTGCTGAAACCGCACTTGCCGCACCTGCCGCAAGCCCGCATATACATTGTATGCGGCTTGCCGCAAGTGTGCCGCAAGTGCAGCGGTTATGCGGTAATCGCGGCAGTTGCGTTTTTTTCACCGCAACTGCCGCGATCGGCAAATACCGCTGATGTGAAAGGACCCTAACTTGAAGCTCATGGGCCCTGATGGGAAGCTCCAACGGGGCCCCAATTGTTGGAAATCTTTAACAGCAATAGTCTTTTTCTATAGGCCAAAGGGACTCATATTCAAGACCGGTCTCACCGCTCGACTCACCTAGACTAACTGGTCTTTCCTAATGTAATGTGGTCTAAAAATCTATCAGATGAGAGAATTGGGGGTGAAGGGGGTAAAGCACTGGGAACCAGTCTCAGACTAGTCATGTGAGACACACAGTCTCTGATTTCTCAAATTACGTTTTTTATGAATCCCCACAGTTCCACACACATGGCAACAATACTGCAACCCCTGACCACAGGCAGTCTTAGGCTAGGGTCACATTTGGAGGGAGCGTCCTTTGCTAGGATGCATTAAAGGAGGCAGTTTTTTCACTTGCCATTTTTTTTGCGTTTTTTTTTACCATGTTAGCGGTAGCGTTAACGCATGGTACATATATGTACCATGCATTAACGCATACGTTTCCCATATGCTCCCATGTTAAAAAAAAGCATGCGTTTTGGTAAACACCACCAAAAATGCTGCTTACTGCGTTTTTAGGTGATTTTGCATAGCATCAAAAGTGTTGCATTTTGACCATGCGTTTTTTGTATGGGAGCCTATGGAAGCGTTAACGCTAGCATTTTTCACAATTTGGAATTGTGAAAAATACCAGCTTTTAGCACTTCAATGGCTCAAGTGTGACCCTAGCCTTACTGAGATAACAAGTTTCCTTTAATTGTTAGCAAGTAAAGATCCATAGATCTGCAAGACCATCTTGGATAATGGATATCAATACTGATCCACTACTCAAACTAGAACAACAGAGATGCTCCTGCAAATATTAATGTCTAGGCCTCTATGAATAGAATCTGGGAAGCAAAATTTAGGAACATAAGTATAATTTTGGTGAATGGAAAAATATTTTTTCTGTATCTTTCGTTGACACCAACACACTTGGAACCCTAAGAAGAAAAACCTCAAGGAGACACCTGTTGGTAATTAGAAGATGCCATCAGGCCTAATATAATCATTTTGAAAATGAAAATGTTTCTTACAGAAGGTGAAGGGAAAATGTCCAGACACATGACGACTGGAGCCCAGTGTCTACAAATGTTTATGATGGGATGAGAAAACAGATGATCAATAACACAACTTTGAATACAAGAGTTTATTTGAAATAGCATTGGATTATGACTAATGAGTTTTAGCTGTGATTGTAACATGCTCTTCCAGTCCAGCCTTTGGACTATAATTGTAAAATTATATTATTGTTAGTCACATCCATTGTCATGCAACTTCATGCAACGCCAGTTTCACAATGCCACGGATCACTAGGCCCCAAGAACGTGGTCTCAACTTTTAGACATGCCTTAAAAAGAAAGCAGAATAATGATGTTCTTCTTATGTACATTGATCAAAAAATAATTCAGTAATTGCAAACGCATATTTGACAATGTTACATATTTAAGCCTTTCAGTGCAGGATATTAATCAGACGTATGCTCATAATTCTCTATGACCTGCACGACTCACCATTAGCCCATTGGTCACAATTGCACACATGATGGTCTATTTACCATTTACACTTATGGGTTACATTTTTATGGTGGCAGGAAAAAAGTGTGTTATGTGTAAATATAAACTCAATTAATATCTTTTCCTTTCCCATTTAATTACACATGTAAATCTAGAAGATACTTTTTTCCTTGCATTGAAATTGTTTTGCACAGTAAATATAGTTTTCTGGTTTGATCAATGATCTAATGTGTATGAACGCAGCCTAGCCTAACTGTGCCTTTATAACAGTAGCTAAAGGTAAAAAGGACTAAGAAATAATGGATTTTTTAACATGTCTATTTGTTTTTTCAGGAAACAGACCACAGGGTTCTTAAGTAGTGCTTTATATACCATGTTGATCAAAGTATAAACCAATATGGGGAATCGCTATTCACCGAAAAGTGAGTATGTAGCCAGCTTTTCAAAATCAGCTTACTTAAAAGTAAATACAGAAGGCCTCTGGCTGACTTAATACTATGGAGACTTAACAACATAAAAAAGTAAACAAAATAAAACCCATCAAAAGGATACACAAAAAATATATATGCAATGATCCAATGATTTGTGTTTCTACTAGGTTGAACATAAAACACTGGATTGAAAAAAAAAAAACAGAAACAAAATAGCACTAAAATAAACTCAATTATTTTTTTAACCCCATAGCGACGACCTTACGACTTAAGATGTCGGAAAATTAGGGTACATAAGGTCGTTAGATGTCAGCCAGGAATAAGCCTGTAATGCCCCCCGGTGAATGAAATTCTCTGGGTTTTCAGTTACTGTTGGCAGTTGAGACGCTGCAGATTATAAATTGGGCAGTGTTTAGCCGATACTGGTAATGTGATGACTGGTAAACACTGTTTACATTACAAAAAAGTCCTCCCCGGTAAAAAATACTTTCTCTTTCATCCGACATGTTACCCCCTAGGTCCCCAAGTCCCCCAGTACCGATAAACTTTCTCCCACCCCCACCCTCCCCGGAGCTCCCAAAATGGCCACGGCAAGAGAGAAAACCCGGCGCCTCCCCTGCATCTTTATGCGATCTGACAGGTTTAGGGATGCCATCCCTGGTCCCCCGCAGTCCCCTCCGGTTTTATTCTCACTATCACCAGGCTCCACTCCTCCCCCGCTCCGGTAACCGCTGCCACCATCGCCGACTCCTCCACAACTCCATCCGATCTGATCAAACTTCAGATCGGATGTAACTTTCAGAACCTCGTCCCCCTCTGGTCCCCCAGTCAGGTCTCCACACCTTCGGTCACCCAGTCAGGGCCCCGCCTCTCTTACCTGCCTCCAGACCAACGCCTCTGCCTGCCTCCGGTCCCACGCCTCTTTCTGCCTCTGGTCCCGCACCTCTCTCTGCCTCTGGTCCCGTGCCTCTTCTGTGTGTGCGCACGCCAGTGCATGGGATGACGGGTCACACAGGGGTTACCTGCAGATCATCATCCTTGTGTGGTCACATAGGGGTTAAATGATCTGCATAATAATCTGCCTAGGAGATCATCATGCAGATCAGTTAACCCCTGTGTGACCACACAGGGATGATGATCTGCAGTTAACCCCTGTGTGGCCACACATGGATGGTGATCTACAGTTAACCCCTGTGTGATCACACAGGGATGATGATCTGCTTAGGAGATCATCATGCAGATCATAAGTGACCTGAGGATTGTGACCTGTCATGAACTCACTGAGTTCATGACCTATCTTCCCCTGGCAGGGTGCCTGCTCTTATAGCATTGGGGGGACACCCCCCTATGCTATAATACTGAGGATTATCGCAAGACTGCCCAATGGACTACATCAGACATCACAGAGTAATAAAGATGGGGTCTAAATACCCTGTGTTGTGTATTCTTTACTCTTTACTAGAGCTTCCTAATGGCCGGGTCTAATATTGCCCCGACATTATGAATCCCGGGCTTAGCGCCAGCTGCCAGAACAAAGTTGGCATTAACCCCATATTACCCAGTGTGCCTCCGCTACACGGCATCTGGTAGAGTTGGATACAGCACCATTGAATGCGCCATTTTTTGGGGTGCCTGTGGGCTGCATTTTGCTTGGGCCACCCTGCGCTGAGGATTCCAGCCCTCAGCTGCCTAGTTGTACCTGGCTTGACCAAAAATATAGCAAAGCTCCACGTCATTTTTTTAAATTCATGAAATAATTAAAAAAGGGCTTCCCTGTATTTTTGGTTTCCATCCAGGTAAAACTAGGCAGCTGGGGTTGATGGCAGCCCATAGCTGCCTGCTGTACCTGGCTGGCAACAAAAATATGGTGAAGCCCCACGTCGTTTGCTTTAAAAATTTAATAAATAAATAATAAAAAAATGCTAGAGACGTCCAAAACACAGTGTCTCCAGATCTTGGGCACATGCCATAAAAGTGAGAAACTGTGTGAAAAAAAGAATATGTTCAATATGATGACGATTGTTATCAAATTCTGTGAAGTAGCTGTAGGTTTCAAATGTTCACTCTACCACTGGATAAAATCCTTAAGGGGTTTAGTTTCCAAAATGGGGTCACTTATGGGGAGTTTCTGCTGTTTAGGTACCGTAAGGGTCCAGGAAATGCAACATGGTGACCATCATCTACACTGTGTGCAGAATTATTAGGCAAATGAGTATATTGATCACATGATACTTTTTATACGTGTTGTCCTACTCCAAGCTGTATAGGCTTGGAAGCCAACTAACAATTAAGTAAATCAGGTGATGTGCATCTCTGTAATGAGGAGGGGTGTGGTCTAATGACATCAACACCCTATATAAGGTGCACTTAATTATTAGGCAAATGCATTTCCTCTGGCAAAATGGGTCAGACGAGAAATTTGACGGGCTCTGAAAAGTCCAAAATTGTGTGATGTCTTGCAGAGGGATGCAGCAGTCTTGAAATTGCCAAACTTTTGAAGCATCATTACTGAAAAATCAAGCGTATCATGGCAAATAGCTAACAGGGTCACAAGAAGTGTGTTGGGCAAAAAAGGCGCAGAATAACTGCCCATGAATTGAGGAAAATCAAGCGTGAAGCTGCCAAGATGCCATTTGCCACCAGTTTTGCAATATTTCAGAGATGTAATGTTACTGGAGTATCAAAAAGCAAAAGGTGTGCCATATTCAGGGACATGGCCAAGATAAGAAAGGCTGAAAAACAACCACCTTTGAACAAGAAACATAGGATAAAACTTCAAGACTGGGCCAAGAAATATCTTAAGACTGATTTTTCAAAGGTTTTATGGACTGATGAAATGAGAATGACTCTTGGTGGGCCAGATGGATGGGCCAGAGGCTGGATCAGTAAAGGGCAGAGAGCTCCACTCCGACTCAGACGCCAGCAAGGTGGATGTGGGGTACTGGTATGGGCTGGTATCATCAAAGATGAACTTGTGGGACTTTTCGGGTTGAGGATGGAATGAAGCTCAACTCCCAGACTTACTGCCAGTTTCTGGAAGACAACTTCTTCAAGCAGTGGTACAGGAAGAAGTCGGTATCGTTCAAAAAAACATGATTTTCATGCAGGACAATACTCTATCACATGCATTCAACTACTACACAGCGTGGCTGGCCAGTAAAGGTCTAAAACAAGAAAAAATAATGACATGGCCCCCTTGTTCACCTGATCTGAACCCCAAAGAGAACCTGTAGTCCCACCTAAAATGTGAGATCTACAGGGAGGGAAACAGTACACCCTCAGAACAGTGTCTGGGAGGCTGTGGTGGCTGCTGCATGCAATGTGATCGTAAACAGATCAAGCAACTGACAGAATCTATGGGTGGAAGGCTGTTGAGTGTCATCATAAAGAAAGGTGGCTATATTGGTCACTAATTTGTTTGGGTTTTGTTTTTGCATGTCAGAAATGTTAATTTCTAAATTTTGTGCAGTTATATTGGTTTACCTGGTAGAAATAAACAAGTGAGATGGGAATATTTGGTTTTTATTAAGTTGCCTTATAATTCTGCACAGTAAAGGCAACTTACTGGTTGCAGTGAAATCATGGAGACATTGTTCCATTTGTACATAGCAAGAAGATAGAACAATGTGTCCATGATTTCACTGCAACCAGTAAGTTGCCAGTGAAATTCCTAGAAAAGTTGCGTGTGTAAAGGTACCTTGAAGGCCGCGATATCGCAATGCAACTACGATAAAAAGTCAGGTGGTAGGGGCATTGCAGCTGATATCGTTCGTGTGTTGTGTCATGTAAATGAGCAATGAGACGCAAGAACAATGCAAAATAATATCGTTTTTGGATTGTGCATGCTGTTCAACCGTGCAATATTGGCTTGATGATCTGGCATGATCGTGCTGTGTGACAGCGCAACTACGATTTGGAGCGCAACTTCCCCCATTCACTCCAATGTTAATTGGTCGTTCCCTGAGTTGCTCAGACACAGTGTGCAAGAGGGGCGTACTACATTCGTAGTTGCGTTGCCTGGCGATATCTCCCTGTGTAACATCTACTATGCGATTTTGGACAAAAGCCAAAAACGTGCGGAAACGATATTGCGACGTGTAAAGCAGCCTTAAGAGGCTGACCGCGGTTTTTTTCGCGGCGCACCTGCCGCAAGTGCCAAATCGCACTTCCCGCACCTGCCGCAAGCCGGCATATACATTGTATGGGGCTTGCCGCAACTGTGCCGCAACCCGTGCCGCAAGTGCAGCCGGTATGCGGTAATCGCGGCAGATGCGTTTTTTTCACTGCATCTGCCGCGATTTCAAAAAAACGCTGATGTGAAAGCAGCCTTAGATAGCCAAATCTAAAAAACCCACTCAAACTTCCAAAAATATTAAGTTTTAATATTTATGAGTCTTTTGGGTTGATTGAGAACATAGTTTTTGATCAATAATAAAAACAATCCTCTAAAATACAACTTGCCTAATAATTCTGCACACAGTGTATTTCAGTAATTATTGGTTACGCACTGGAGTCAGTCAATAAGGGGAACTTTGTCTAGTCTGTGGAACACACAAGGAGGAGGCAGGGAGGACTGTGCCAGGAGCAAGGACCTCTTAATGAGATCCCACCCAGGCAACCTCTTAACTGTAAGGTTTCTACAGTCTTTTTTAAAGCTTACAGGGGGCTAGAGACATGGAGGACCCCTTCCCTGAATGCAGCAGACATGCTGCATTGAGTGCTGCATTTAGTTTGCCAAGCACCAGGGGGGTGACAGGTCTTCTTTAATGTTGATCGATGATAATGAATATAAATGAATTGCCACTTTATACTATCTTCAGACTAATCATCCATACCTCAGGAAATGTACTGAGCATGTGCCGGAGTGGCAATATGGCGTCAGATACACTTCCTGGTAGTCATGGCAGAAGCACTACACTGAGCATGTCTGAACAAAGAATCCAGCGGTTACATGTGGATAATGGTGATTGCAGTGATTAAAGGTACATATAGGGTGACTGATGCTAATAATTGATATT
>JARQOC010000003.1:674040210-674122160 GCA_033576535.1 Allobates femoralis
GGAGAAATTGACACCATTATTCATGAATTAAGTACCCCCCAAATGTTATGACAAACAGTCTTGCAAGATTTGAAGCTCATTACATCTCAGCAGATTTAGGGGTATGCATTATATACACAGCACACTAGAACGATGCAGAGGAGTGCAGTGATGTTCCTAAGCGCCAATATCAATGACAGTCATAGGCCCCCAGCTACTTTTTTTGGGGGGGGGGTTATTTATCTTGTTCACTATATGGTAAAAATGACTAGGCAATATGATTTCCCAGGAAAGTACAAGTTCGTAGATACCAAACATGTATAATTTTTTTGTTATTTAATTGATGAAAAAAAAATCAGAAATTTGTAAAAATAAAAAAGGCGCATTTTGTCGGCACTTTCTATGAACCATAAAGTTCACATTTTTGTGAATTTGTAGCTATGTGAGGGCTTATGTTTTACTCCCTGAGCTGATGTTACTGGAAATACAAATTTTGGGTAAATATGATGTTTTGATCACCTGCCATTGTAATGCTGTGGCAGCCAAAAATAATGTACTTCTAGCAATCTTAATTTTGTTACATTCACTCAGTTTATTATTAATTTATTTTACATTTTGATCAGACATTTCTGAATATGGCTATATATGTGTAAATAGATGTAATTTTTAATTTATTTTACAGTCTTTAATCTTCAATGGGGCAAAGAAAGGGATGTGATTTGAACTTTTGTGTTTTTTTTTATTTTCTTCATATTTTTAAAACTATTTTTCCCACTTTTGATTGCATTTACTAGTTCCCTTAGGGGGCTTGAACCTTCCACAGTCCGATTGCTTGTGCTATTCAGAGCAGTACATAAGTACAGTTCTGTACAGCCCATATGATCATCTCCTGTGAACACTAGCATTCAGCCAGTGTTCACAGAAAGTACACCATGACAAAGACAGATGTCTTCTGTTTACCCCTGTCTGTCAAGACAACCCATCGGCATCCTGCTATTACATCGTGGGGACTCCGATGGGAGTAGGAAATGGTGCACTTATTGCTGGCATATGTTAAAGCCCGCTGTCAGAAAAGGACACAGAGGGCTTTAACTACTTAACAGCTGATGTTAGAGATCATGTCGGCTGTCTGTCGATGTTAGAGATCAGTCGATATGTGAAGAGAAGTCTTTGGTGAAGGGGTTAAAAAAAATGCTCAATTCAGCAAGTTGTTCATTTTTGCCTAGGGCTGGCATTAAATATGTATGCATTAAAAATTGAATACATGAAGAAAGAGTGGTGCAAAAAGCCATGTAATGTCATGAGAGCAGCTTACATCTATCAGTAATTAGAAAGCAATCCTGACACTTAGTGAAAAATAATATCAGCGGGTTCAACTGATGGCCCATAAAAGGTGCCTCATTACCAAGATGCCACACAAGAAACATCTCATGATGAGTAAAACTAGTAAGCTGTCCCAAGACCTTCACAACCTTATTGTTGCAAAACATACTGATGACACATAGAAAAATAACTAAACTACTGAAAATCCCAGTGAGCACTGTTGGGGCCATAATCCAGAAGTGGAAGGAAACTTATTTTACCATAAACCAGCCACAATCAGGTGTTCTCCAAATGAATACAGACAGATCAGTGAGAAGTATTATAGGGAGAGTTGTCCAAGAGCTAATGACAACCTGGGGAGAACTACAGAAAATACCTGGAATCAGCAGATACAATTGTTTCAAAGAAAAACAATAAATAATGCACTTGGCCTCCATGGCCTGCATAAATGCTCACCAAGCAAGACTCCATTGCTGAACAAAAAGCATATTCAAGCACGTATAAAGTTTGCTCAACAACATTTATAAGCCTGTGAAATACTGGGAGAATATAGTCTGGTCAAATGCATCAGACCAAAATTTAACTCCTTGGATGTCATGTTTGCAGGCCAAAAGGCGCTGCATAGTACACCCCTAACTTCAAGCCAACAGTGAAGTTTGGAGGTGGGAACATCATGATGTGGGGCTGTATTTCAGCATACAGCACTGTTCAATTTTTTCATATAAGGAAAATAACGCTGCTAGAATGGCTGAGCCAATCACCTCACCTTAATCCAATAGAAATTTTGGAAGGAACTAAAGCTTAGAATTTAAAAAAAAAATGTGTGTGTATATGGTGCATATATCTTTTAGTGCTGCACAGAAATGTAATTTCACTATTAGGCTATGTTCACACTGTGCATTTTTGCTCCTTTTTTTCTCGTGCGTTTTTCTATCTTTTGCAGCTGGAAAAAATGGATCAGCTTTTGAAAAATCGCACCAAAACTGGATCATCCATTTTGGATCCGTTTGATGTGTTTTTAGCTGTTGTGTTTTTTTTTAGCTTATTGACAATGGTTTCAATGTGAAAATCGGATCAAAAAAATGCAGCAATAATATGCTCCTACTTTAAATGGATCACTTTTCAAAGGAAAAAAATGCACCAAGGTCGTGAAAACACAGATTGAACAGCGAAACGTGAAAACCCATTGACTTTGCTAGGATTCCACTTAAGTGATGTGTTCACTGCATTTTAACTGCAAAAACGATACAAAAACAAGGGTCAAAAACACACAGTGTGAACATAGCCTAAGGCTATGTTCAGATCAAGTGTTTTTGATCCGTTTTTTGTGATCCATTTTTTCAGTGAAAATACAGTGAAACAGATCAATGTCTGAGATTCCCAGCAATGTCAATGAGTTTTCAAGATTTGGTATTAAGACATACCATTTTTAAATGGTCCATTTTTGGGCAGAAAACGGACCTATAAAAAGAATGTGCATGTCAATTATGGATCCATTTTCCTCATCCGCTTTTTCCATTGAAACCATTGTCAATGGGCTAAAAAAACGCACCTGCCAAAAATACGCATCAATACGGATCAATAACGGATTAAGAAGATTTGATGCGTTTCTGATACGTTTTTTTGAAAAGCAGATCTAGTTTTGCAGCTGAAAAAGAGAAAAAAAAAGGATCAAAAACGCTGTGTCTGAACATAGGCTTAGAGTCCATCTGTAAGCGAAATTTATGTTTATATTAGGGATGAGCGAGTATACTCGCTACTATTTGGTATTCGCCGAATAGTAGCGAGTAGTCCTAATACTTTCGCAGTGTATCTATAGATACACTGCGAAAGTAGTCAGAAAGTGAGTAAACGTTGTTAAAAAATAATAAACTTACATACTCACTTGCCGACGCCTGCACCGGGATCGGCAGAGAAGCTATCCGATCGCTGGACAAGGACCTGTCATTACCAGCCAATCAGATGGCCGGTAGCGATCTGGCCAATCAGATGATGCCACGTCACAACCACGTGATTGCTAGCGGCCACCTGATTGGCCAAATTGCAAGGTCCTAGATGTACTGTCAGGACCTTGCAAACTGGCCAATCAGGTGGCCACTAGCAATGACTTAGTTGTGACGTGACGCCATCTGATTGGCTGGTAGTGACAGGTCCTTGTCCAGCGATCAGATGTCTTATCTTCCGATCCCTGTTCAGGCGTTGGACAGGTGAGTATGTAAGTTTATTATTTTTTAACAACTTTTACTCACTTTTACGCTACTTTCGCAGTGTAGCTATAGATACACTGCGAAAGTATTCGTACTCGCTATACTCACAATGAGTAGCGAGTACCGCTACCTACTCGTTGCGAGTATAGCGAGCACGAATATTAAGGTACTCGCTCATCCCTAGTTTATATTTTACATTTGATTCCATTTTGTGGAATAATCCACTCCACTACCAGCATACAAGTCAGACACAAGCAAGAAGACTCTTTTTGCTTCCAGAAGCCTGGATGATGTATTTCCATGCATACATTTACCTTTTACATTTCAAAGTTCCTGCATGTGATTAAGTGTAAGGTTTATATATAGTATGTGATGTATTTATATAATGTTTTTATTACATATTATAAATAATGTACAATTCTACAACCCATGAATGGGAAGCAAACAGCAGCAATACATTTGATGCCTACATTATCACTCAGTGCTTCTGTATTTTGCATAAAAATAAAGTTTAATGCTGGCATGCATGGACCTGGATGTGTCCTGCACCAATGTTCGCATACAAACATTCTAAAATGTGCATTTTTCAAATGATTATATTGGATTTAATATATTACATTGACTATGACAGTGTTTTTAGTGGAATATTTAAGGATTGGGCTCAATTTTGAACTGCACCCGGGGCCCTAAAAATGTGTCTAAAAATTACCTTGCCTCTTCCTCCTACATAGATGGCTGTCTACAGGTAGAATACAAATTGATGAAAAGAGGTCATACACATTAGACTTTTGATGGGTGTAGATGACAGTCTAACTTGTATACCATATTTGTCTGGCTGATATCAAGGGATAAAAGGATTCAGCACCATGAATTTTACCTTAAATGTTACAAGATGTAGTGAGAGTTTCTTACTTCATTCTCATTGTAAGCGCATGAATATCTGACCAAACCGCGTGAACATGTCTGTAGGGACGTCAATAAAAATAGCTATTGAGGTGTACAGCCACATTTAGACAGAGTTGTCCTCTCTTCAACAGTTGGCAGGGGTTACGAGCAAGCACCTCCAAGTTATATAATATTTGAGAAGTGTTTTAAGGTTTTGCAAAAGTGATAACATTTGTCTGTGATATTGTTAGACCATGATGGCACCTCCGCTGTTAAAGTATTTAGATCATATAATCATATATTTCAGAATTGCATATGCATAACACCTCATAAATAATAATAATAATTTTCCCCTAATAATGGGAAAATATATTAAGATGTAGATTTGATAACAATTCACATATCAAAAGGTAACAGAACAAAGAACAAAATGATCATCAATGAAGACAACAAAAAAAATAAAACACCCAAAAAAGGCAAAACAACTTTCCAGACTGTGGATGACTGTGGTGTAGAGTTGTGTAAACCTTTTATAATTTGAGCACATAAAGATGTATATATTACCCTCAGAAAGGAGTAGCATTGGTGAATAAAAATTAGAAATGTTAAATAATTGTTCAGTAGAGCTATCACAATCTGGTCCCCAAGATCGATAAGGGGAAATCACCGTCTGTCAGGTAAATAAAAAACTGTCAGACAGCATACACTATTACACAATTATTACAAAAAAAATAATAATTCATCTATTTGAATAATTTGGGCTCTTTTTTTCTCAGTGTTTAAGGTCATAATCCCAAGACAATGCTCATACACTGTGCTGGATATTAGAAACACAGCAAAAGCAATGTATCCCACAGAGTTTAGGTCCCAAACCTTTCATGACCTTGAGAGCCACTTCAGCTCTAAGAGAGGGTCGTGAGCCACATTCAGCTCTAAGAGAGGGTCAAGAGCCACATCCAGCTCTAAGACAGGGCCATGAGCCACATTCATCTCTGAGAGAGGGTCATGAATCGCATTGAGCTCTGAGCAATATTTCGCTCTAAGGCTAGGGTCACACTTGGCTGCATTTTTTAAGGTTGCTTTTGACAGGCTAGGGTGAAACTTGCGTTGTGGATGAGTTTTTCCCATGAGTTTTTCACCTTGTATTTTGTGAAAAACGCATGCAAAAACTCATCCATAGGCCCCAATACAAAAAAATGCATGCCCCAATGCCAAAAAAGCGTGGCTAAAGTGCCATGAGTTTTTTCCATGAGTGTTTGGCTCAGCACCAAAAAATGCATCATGATGTTTCAGTTTTTCAAAAACGCATGCATATTTATAACATGGGGCCCTATAGGAATCGCATGCGAATCCGCATGGCACTAAATGGTACCATGAGTTTTTGCATGAGTTTTCGCATGAGTTTTTTAAGGCTGCTCCAGACCTAATAGCAAAAACGCAGGCCAAAAACGCAGGCTGTCAAAAAAAAACCTTAAAAAACGCAGCCAAGTGTGACCCTAGCCACAGCCTCGTTTTTGGCCTGCCTTTTTGCTGTGAGGTCTGGAGCAGCCTTCAAAACTCATGCGAAAACTCATGGTACCATTTAGTTCCATGCGATTCGCATGTGATTCCCATAGGGCCCCATGTTAACTAACCAGATCATTTTTTTTTCTGCACAAAAAAAATGCACAAAATGATGCAAAAACCTGATCCAAGGCTCAAGTGTGACCCTAGCCTAAGAGAGGGTTGAGGGCCTCATCCAGCTCTAAGAGAGTGGAGTTGAGTTTAGCTCCCCATTCAACTCTGGGAGAGGGTCTCGAGCTGTATTCAGATCTGAGAGGGTTGAGAGCCACTTTTGGCTTAAAGAAAGGGTTGCGAGCAATCCAGCTCACGCCCTCTCACGGTAGTGATGCCTACAGCCCCTATTAATGGTATAATGGAAGTCAAAGGTTTCCACAAAAATCACGCCAAAGCTGTATAGTAAAGTCCAGGCGCTCCTACTTTGCTACCATTTACATCACTTCTAGATGGGGCTACTCACAAAAGTCACTATCTGGAGACCTGCTCTTCATAACTTTTTGCTAGCCCTTGTGTTTTTGCACCAAGCTGGAAGACAGTTGCAAGCCAAATATCATGGTCTGCGAGCCATATATGGCTACCGTGCCACGGGTTGAAGACCCCCGTCCTAGAAACTCGTTATTTGTCCTCTAAGGTACATATTAATAAACTAATGACATAAGCATTAAAATACCATCTCAAATTTTTTGACCTGTAATTATTAATAGTTGACAACAAAACAAAAGGCAGAATAAAATATATGATTCTTTATTTCTTGAATATTATTTTGCCAACCACCTTAACATTTTGTGTATTTAAGAAGAAGTAATGGTATTTTATGTTGAGATGCACGTAAATACATTTGTAATACATTCAGATTTATGATTACAATGAACTGGAAATATGACCAGAAATGTCTAATGTGCTTTTAATAGGAAACCTGGCACAGCAGTTTTTACTTATGAACAGATCTACTGGTGGTATCCCAAAATTCAGAACACAACAGGTCTTTTTTCCTGCAGCACCTATACCACGCCACAATTTGTAATCCCTTCAGGAGAACCAAGATACCATATCCAGTATGAAAGCATGACATGACGCCCAATACAGAATTTACCGCTAGATTTCTTCTCTGTGATCTCTTCTTATTTTGTGCCAAATATATTGGCAATATAACCTTTGTATAATAAATTTAACCTTGTTGAGTTTCTTTTTCTTCTCTATTGCTGTTTGATAGTCCCACTTAAAAAACAAACAAACAAAACGAAGGCATAAAGGTGAATATAAACATATTATATTACAGGTTGTCCTGAAGACTATCCATATAGTCTCTAAGTTCACGTGAATCTCCAACGTTCATATCCTGACAGACCCATTTAATATTTTCTTCATTTCCAAAGATGACTGCATTGGTATATGGACCACCTTCTTCTGGTAAAATAGTAGTAAAGGATGTGAACTTTACCCGTTTTCTCTTTGCGCTTCCTGTATTTATTGGCTCATTCTTAGGCTCTTTTTCATAATTATAATCTGATGACCTCATAATTTGACTATATGGATTCTTTTGTGAACCACCGTTAAGCAAAAAATTGTTTTCTTCAAATTGCGACCTCCTATCAATCATTGTTGTGCATTCTTCTGCCACTGGTATGTCCACAGGGTTTTCCAACAGTTCTACCTCATTCCCGAGCCATACCCAGTCATGTGAATGTGGAATGTTTGCCTGATCTGCCACTGGAAACCTTTTATGTCTATATTTCCAAGCAAATGCCACACAGTTAATTAAAAAGACAAGAATTGCAAGGCAGAACACACAGAGAAGAGCATACATGCCGATTTCCAAGTCTGTGAGACCCCTGGATGCCTGTGTTAGTTCACTTTCCTGATTGCGTTCAGAGGCTATTCTTGTAGGAAAGCTGGTATATGGAATAGGAACAATATGGGCATCATTATAATTCTTGTGATAGTCTACTGGAGAATCAGATGTTGAGTTTTTGTTTGAATCTTCAAAATTGACTCCAGAAGATCCATGTTTGGGCCACTCATTTGCGGTCCTTTCTTGCTCTGCAACTTTTTCAGTTGTTTTACTTGTGATTTTCTTAAACTCGTCATCTATGCTTTGAATTTCATTAATATTTCCCTTTTGATCAGACTCTTTTTGGCCGAATTTAACTTTGATAGTTCCACTTCCAACAGCAAGGCTACTTTTTCTTTTAGATTTCTGGCAGATCTCACTGATTCCTAATTCTAACTTTATTAACGGTCCTTGGCCTTCCCCTTCCGCAACCACAACAGGCCAGTTTGATAAAGGATTCTGATAAGTGGAAACCACCATTTCATCTAGAGACGACACCACAATTGAGAAGTCTTTACTTTCATAGATATCCAGTGGTGTTACTGACCCATCACTGAACAAGGTCCACACGCTGATGACTGCCTCCTGTAACAGAAAAAAAGTTACCTTCACAGTATATATATATAAAATATCATAATATCACTGAAAATCTGTCTGTGATCCTATTGCAGATATGTTACGAATGCCCAATTTTTAACTCTATAAACTTACTTCATTATCACAACATGCTAGCAAATCCCTCAATAGGCTGCAGTCAGTGGCGTACCTTCAGGCCCAGGGGCCCCGATGCGAAAGCTCCAGCGGGGCCCCCAATTATTGCAAATCTTTAATAGTATTAGTCTTTTTCTATAGGGCAAATGGACTTTCGGGGCCCCTCTAGGCTGCAGGACCCGGGTGCGATCGCAACCCCTGAACCTATTGTAGTTACGCCCCTGGCTGCAGTACATATCATATCCATTGAGGAACCACATTTAGAAAAATTTAGATACAAAACTTCAACATCCCATGAGTATAACTAGTCATCTCATGCTGCTCATTTTGGGACATAGTGAGCAAAGACAAAAGGTATGGAAGAATAAATTTCATCTTTTTGATTTTTTTGACAAAAAGATTAAAATATCTAGTAAAGATGAATATAAGGACCGAATGTCAATTGTAAATATGGTCTCTACACTGAATCCAGTCACTGCTCTAGCACCAAAGGGTTAAAAGCACCAACTTACTATTCTAGGTGAAGTGCCTACACTCACTTAAACAGTATATTTATCTCTATAGAGCTATTACTACAACAATATGCGCTAGTGTCAAGTTAAACAGATCATTACATGGATACAGGATATTTTAGTATTATTTTAAGAAAGTTTCCCTAAGAATTCACTCCATATAACCTATGATTTAGCAATACCCTGTAATTTAGGAAACAAGACACTGCTGGGTGAAAAGGTTTGATGGAGGCAAGAGACTCACCTTGACAAACAATAATGCAATTTTCTAAAATGAGCTCAAGCATGAAAAATAGTCATTTTTAGTCAGTGAGACAACACTTTGTCCGCAAATGAGCAAGATATTAAATGTAATAACCCCTTTATCTGTGTCACAAAAATATTTACTAATACAAACTACAAGTCAGAAACTCCTACTGTGATAATCGTGTTCTGAGACACGAAGGTTGTGTAAACAATACAGCTATTTCTTTTTTGTTATATATTTGATGATACATCTGCTTCCAAGAATGTGACTTTTGCGACGATGACCCTATGGCTCTTAAAGCACTTGGCTAGTTTAGAAACCCTATTTTTATCCATCCTGGTATCTTGATTAGAAACCATAAGTATCTCTCATTCCGGTGCACCTGACCAATCCTATATTACACAAGGAAACCGTTTATTTGAATGGACACTTCATTTTCCGGGTTGTAGAGCTTCAAGGAAATTGAACAATTATTTCCAAGTAACCCCACAGACAAAAGCTGTTCACTGGGATTCCCAAGAGGGGAACAATGTGTGACTACCATAAAGTCAATGGGGCCTTTCTAATGTAGAGAGGTCACCATGAAGTTTACACAGAAAAGGGAAGAAGCTCTTTACATTATGTACTCAGCAGAGAAACAGAGATTGGTACTGGATGCCTTTTTTACATGGAAACACGTAAATTATAGAAAGTGTTTTGTAGGGAAAAATGTACCACTAAAATGTTAGCAAGTAAGGGCCCTTTCACATCAGCGTTTTTCGTAATTCGCGGCAGATGCAAAACCGCACTTGCCACATCTGCCGCAAGTCCCCCTATACTTCCTATGGGAAAAACCGCAACCGCGCCGCAAGTGGAATGGTTATGCGGCAAACGCGCAGATGCGTTTTTTTCACCGCATCTGCCGCGAATTACGAAAAACGCTGATGTGAAAGGGCCTTAAGTGAAAAATGTGCTACTTGTTAATGGTGTTATATAGTAATACCTTATTATGTTGACCACCGTAAAACCTGCAATATAAAAGTAGTGCTACACAGAATGACCAAATAAAGATAACAGATCAGTAGACTTGAAAAATTGCATTACTGAATCATTAAAGTCATATCCTTAGGCCGGAGACACACTGTGCGAGATGCATGTGAGATACTTGCATGAGTCTCGCATGATTCACCCGGAATGGCTACTGACTCTTTGAAGAGGAATGCGTCAGCTCCATAGAAACACACACAGCTGACACGCTCCCATCCAAACAGCCAGCAGCTGTGTCGGGTGAGTCATGTGAGACTCATTCAAGAATCTATCATGCATCTCGTATAGTGTGTCCCCGGCCTTAAGGCCCCGTTACACGGTACGAGATCATGAACGATATCACTCAAACATCACGGGTTTGAAGTTGTTCAAACGACATCGTTAGGACGTCGTTGTGTGTAACACTGAGATACAACTACGATAAATCGTTGATCACAGATTTGAGAACATGTTCCTGCTGCATCGCTGTGTGTGACACTGCGATAACGATGTTGTTAACGACTTTGCCTATTCACAACAGTGAACAAGTATCGTTCGCTGGGTTGAGCGAACGATAGCGGCTCGCTACATCGTTGGTGCGTCATCCACGATATATAGATGTGTGACATCTCACCAACGATGTCAAAAAGATGTCCTAATGACCGCGCGCCCATGAGATCGCTGGTGATATCGTTACAACATTGAAGCGTGTAACGGTACCTTTACTGTGATAATGCATGAGTGCTTTCTCCTTTATCTATCAGAAGACCGATAGGTGACACAGACAAAGCCCACCTTGAAAGGGAACTATATTCTTATTTACCAACATTTGTTATATTGTATGTGGGCCACCAAGCCTGTGCCAAAAGATTCCTGGTATTTTAATACACTACTTCATCTACAGTACGTTCTAAACATTTCTGAAGCCTACGGAATTTTCCTGATTTCTACAAAAATTTGATCTAAAACTATGTCATATTTTTAAATACGTCCTGAAAGTAGACAAAGAGAGCAAAATAACACAAAGAAGTGAAAAACCTTTGCAATTTTTTAAATTATGAAAATGGTTCTATAATATATCACATGTCTGAGAGTGACAAACGTAAGGGAACGTTTATGATTAATATATAATTTGAAGGTGATATTGTGTTTTCTATCAGGCGCACAATCAGGTGTGAGTAGACAGCCATTTTGTTTAAAAAACAGGGATCTATCAATTTCTGGTCTACTGTACATAACACCTGTTTAGGAAAGTTTAACACAGAAATATATAATATATCATAAAATATATATCTACCAGATAAGAAACCATATATAAATATAATTGTATTAATAAAATATTTAATCTTTATTAAACGAAAACCTGTTTAACCTCTTCCTGATATATGACGTACTGGGTACATGATATGTCAGGTGCCCATCTTTTCCCCGACATCTCAGCTGATCTCATCAGCTGAGATGTAGGGTTTACCACTGCCAATTGGATCAGTGATCCGATCGACGGTGTTAACCTTTTGCATCAAGCTGTCATTCACTGATAGTGGAATTGAAAGCGTCGTGGCAAGGATCGTGTGTTTCCCTGCTGAGATCGGAGAGCCACCAATAAGATCGCGGGATCTTGCTGCATCACCTGATAGTCTGGAGCCCTATCGTAATCCAGGAAGCTATCAGGGATCACTTCCTGTGGATGGTTGGAAAGCGCTGCCAACCACACAAAGTGATCAAGTGTGCTATGTCCCGATGTGTTGCAGCTCATTGGGACACAGCACAAGCGATTTGACACTGCAGCACTGTGGCGCCCTATTGGGACACTGTAAACTAAAAAATATATACAAAAATAAAGTTCGTAAAAATATGACAAAAACCCACAAAAGATCAAATTACCCCCTTTTACCCCATTCAAAATAAAAGTTGTAAAAAATAAAAATTACACATATTGGCATCACCTCATTCAGAAATGCTCAAGATATCAAAATATAAAATCAATTAGTCAGATCTGTAAACGGTGGAACAGAAAAAAAAAGTCCAAACGCCAAAATTTCGCTTTTTTGGTCACCGCAACATTGCAATAAAAAGCAATAACTAGCGATCAAAACAGCGCATCTGCCCAATAGAAACGTCAGCTCAAGACGCAAACAATAAGCTGTCACATAGCCCCAGATCCCGAAGAATAAAAATGCTGTGGGTCGCAGAAAATGGTGCCAAAAGTGCAATACTTTTTTTTTTTTCAAATTTCTGAATTTTTTTCACCACTTAGATAACAATAAAAGTATACATGTTTGGTATCTACGAACTCGTACTGACCTGAGGCATTATACCAACATGTCAGTTTTACCATATAGTGAACGTGATGAATAAGAAACCCAAAAAACAAACGTATAATTGCACTTTTTTTTGCAATTTCACCCCATTTGGACTTTTTTTTCCCATTTTCCTATATGGTAAAATAAATCAATGCTTCTGAAAGTGCAACTGCCCTGCAAAAAAAAAGCCTCCACATGTCTACATTGACAGAAAAATAAAAGATTATGTCTCTTGGAAGAAGGGGAGGAAAAAAAACGAAGAC
Organism: Allobates femoralis; assembly: GCA_033576535.1. Taxonomy (NCBI): domain Eukaryota; kingdom Metazoa; phylum Chordata; class Amphibia; order Anura; family Aromobatidae; genus Allobates; species Allobates femoralis. Next base: position 674,053,037 of record JARQOC010000003.1, read on the forward strand.
TGAAAAATGGAAAATCGCCCGGGGTGAAGGGGTTAAAAAATCTTCTTTACAATAAAAAGGTGCCTCAGTCAATAGAACCATAGTCTGTCAGGTGTAACAGTATATATTAATTACACTTTCTAGTTATGCAGATAAGGAAAACAACAATATAGATATGTTTAAACTAAATTTTAGTCTGGTGAAAACTCTATAAAGTATACAGTATATTGCACTTATTCTCCCAATTCTACTAAGTAGTTAAATAACATATATCTTTGCGGCAGTCCTGCTATGAGCTTTACATATTGTATGTCAACATGTATTCAATTATTCGGATAATAATTGAGAAAAACACAATGTCACTCAGTTCTATTGATGAGAAATTGAGAAACTGCATTATAGCATGAAGAAGGAAATTCAAGCGGAACTATTACAAAACTGGCTGACTGAAGTAAAAAAGGAGCTAGATAAATGGGAGAGGGAGAGAAGCCAAGGGAAGCTAAAGAAATCACAGCGGGATGTGGGAGATTATGGGACAAACTAAATATTTAAATGACAACAAAGAAACAGCCGCAGCGACGAGAGAGAATGAGAAATCTATCGGAAACTGCTGTGTCCTGCTTAGTGGACAGCAATGCCTCACAAAGTGAAGGTGAGGCATCAGAGCAGGTATGCACAAGACTTAAGAAATGGCAGGAAAAGAAAGTAACCTGACACACTTACAACACCAAACAACAAATCCTAAAAAACATAAACCAGCAAAAGGTAGTATTCTATGTATTCCCTTACTGCTATAAAGTTATAGGATAGGGGCCATATACCAGGTTTGGTTATATACCAGGATGTGGGCCATACACCAGAATAAGGGCTATATACAAGGATAGGGATAATATATACCAGGTTGGGGGATCATATATACCAGGGTTGGAGATCATTTACACTAGGATGGGGCCATATTCAAGGATTGGGGCCATACATACCAGGAAGGTACGGCATATACATATGTATACCTGGATGGTGGACATATACCTGGATGGGGCACACATAGCAGGATAAGGGTCATATACCAGGATGGAGAAAAATTACCAGGATGGGGAACATATACCAGGATGGAGGATATATATCAGAATTGGGAACATATACCAGGATGGGGCCCAGATTTGGGGACATTAGAGCAAAATTTGGTGACATTACCCCCATAACAGTGTCAGCAACAAATGCCTCCCCCTATAACAGTGTGTTATGACCACATTTTTTGCTTTAATTTTTTTCCTATTTTTCTCCTCTAAAACCTTTGTGCATCTTATGTTCCAGTGCATCTTACAATCCAAAAAATACAGTAACTACCTAGTAGAATTGGGAGAAAGAGTACAATTTTTATATACATTATAAAGCTATCAACAAACTACAATTGAATTTAGCATATTTTATATTGTTATTGATTACCCTTTACTTTATCTGAATAATTAGACATACAATTCATATACACTTTTACACCAAGTTGACTATAGTTCTTTTCAGTGAGGCACCTTTTCATTGTGAATACATTTTTCAAACATGTTTTTGTTTAATAAAGATTAAATATTTAATAAAATTTTATATGGTGTATTCTTTGGGAGATATATGTCTTTCTGTGTTTGTCTGGAAATACCACATTATATGACTAACATAATATATTTTTTGGACTTCATTAATAGATGTGTTTAGGGAAGTGAACATGAACAATGGCTGTTTCAGAGCCTCAGAAGAAGGGTTGTTGATGCTCATCAGACTTCAAGTTTATTAAGTTTATTAACCATCTGTAAAGAGTTTGGGCTCCAACAATCCACTGTCAGATAGATTGCATACCAATAAACTATATTGCAACTGTTTTTAATTACGTTATTTACTTTTACTATTTTTACTCCCCCCATAAGCAGAATCTATGAAACATGGTAATGGTAGTATCATGGATTGGGCCTATTTTGCTGCATCTGGCTCAGAAACAGCTTGTCATCATTCTTCGAACGATGAATTTTGAAATTTTTCAGGAAATTCTAAAGGAAAATGTCAGGACATCGGCCTATGAGCTGAGTTTCCATAAAATGTGGGTCATACAGTAAGAAAATGACACAAGTCAATCTATAAAAAGAATAATTAAGGATGAATAGAGATAATGTTTTGGAATGGCAAAATACAAGTCCTGATCTTAATTCTATAGACGTTTTGTGAAAAGTTCTGAAGTAAGCAGATCATGGGGAAAACCCACCAACATAAGAGGTGTAGCTGTTTTGTAGGGAGGATTGGTTTAAATACCTCTAAGTCAATGTGCAGGACTAATCAATGGAAACATTTAGATGCAGTTATTGATACTGAAAGCAACGGTTCACACACTTCTAATACAAATAAGTGATATTGGATTTATAAATTTGATAAAATATTGGTTTAACCCTTTCACGACCTTGAACGTACCGGTACATCCTATTTTGCGCTGCTTTCCCAACCTAGGACATACCGGTACAGTTTAGGCAGTTTGTTGGGTGCAGTTTTTGGAATAGCGTCACTTTTGGATATTTTCAATCACATAGGCCTAAGTCACTTCAAATGTGATTAAGTCCCTAAAAAAATGGGTTGGGTAAATTATGTTAGCATAATGAGAAATTGATGATAAACTTTGAACCCCTCTAACGTCCTAACAAAAAATAATGATGCAGATGTAAAGCAGACATGCGGGAAATGTTATTTATTAACTAGTTTATGTGACATAACTTTCTTTTTTAAAGGCATAAAAATCCAGATTTTGAAAATTGCTAAATTTTTGCCAAATTTCCGATATTTTGACAAATAAACACAAAAACTACCATCCTAATTTAGCATTAACATGAAATACAATAAGTCACGGAAAAAAAATCTCAGAATCACTGGGATCCGGTAAGATTTCTAAATTTTGGCCTGGTCAGGAAGGTGAAAATAGGCTGGGTGGTGATCAGAAAGTCTTTTATTGTTGACTCACTAGTTCTATTGGTTCTCTTTATCTACTTTTAGGATCTGATCTAGTTTTAGGTCAAATTTATGTAGAAATGTGGTGATCTTTAAAGGGTTCACAGACTTTCAAGCACCAGTGTATGTTATAACTTAAAGTTTGGGAAATCAATGCATTAAAATATAGAGGATGAATGTATGACTAAACTTTTCATAAGTGATTTTCTACATAGTGTCTCAGTGGATAGCAAAGTTACTTCGCGTCAATGGGTTCAGAATAAATATGGCTTTAAGTGCAAAGCCTCAATAGAGCACTGCTTACATGGGTTAACTTTAATTCATTGCTTTCCTTCTACAACTCAAAGTTATACTGACTGACTGAGAAACTATAACATTTGTCCTAGCATGTTTGTCTACTCCTGACATAGAGAAATTAGATTGTGAACCCCTCTGGAGACTAAGTCCAATGTGAGTGAATATATTCTTGCGTGCAAATCCGTCCAAATCCTGTAACATCCTGATCAGGCATGTGTCCCTATACTTTACATGAGGTCACAGGGAGATGCGTTGGTAACAGTATTTCAGCAGATCTGCACCACTGTGTCGTTTTGACCACCAACGAACAATGTTGTTTTTTGTGGCATGGCAAAAACCCTGATGCATGCAGATCCAGCCATATGTGTCCATAAATAGAATGGGTCCCAAAGGACGGTTGTATCAGTTTTCACATGCGTCAACGGATGCAGATGCACCCATTTTCGTCCTGATATGGATGCAACGCAAATGTGAAATCAGCCTAAATAATGCTGGTTTCACACTGCCATCTTTTGACATTCATGTGAATTTGGCCTAAACTGAAAGCACATACATCAGTTTATGGCCCCATTGATACTTGCAGGTGCATCCAGTTGTTTTAATTTCCCCCTGATCCAGGTGTCACCAGATTTTTCACATTTCGTTGTAGTTTTGGTCTCTGTGACAAAACCCGTGTACACACGGTTCAGGGGCACTTCCGAGTGGATTTACAATGGGACTCCTGATCCCACTGGATCTGGACCTTGGACCTGGGTTTTAGAACTCTGCTTACCCAGAATGCAGTTCTAAATGACACGTCGCCCTAGGGGGCGTGTCATTTGTCCCCAGATCCGGCGGAAAAAGCTAAGCACTCAGAAGCAACTGTCTGCACCCGCACTGGTATTATCACTGATCCGGGAGCCCGGGTCAGTGATAATACTAGTGGGGGTGCATCAGTTTGTGCACTTGGGGCTTTACATGCAGGCTTTACGTGCATCCTCCTGGATTAAAAAAATACGGCAGTGTGAAACCCAACTAAGACATAATACATGAAAGAGAAGTCAAGACAAACTATCACAGTATTATTTGTGTAAATACAGCTTGCTGCGTAATTTTGTATGACTGTACCTGTTTAATCTCATGTAGGATATCACTAGCTGTGGTCGTTGTAATGATGGCTCTTTTATTACCCTTGCTGACTTGTACAGACAAGGAGAGACCAGTTATAAGTTGAATTCCTAAGTCAACAATTCCGACTCGATCATCCAGCACTGTCACTGTTTTTTCGGCCAGGATGGAATCAGACAATGGGGAAAGAACCTGAAAAAGTAATTATGTCAAGAGATTGATAATTTAGTACAACAGAAAATGTAGCAAATATGTATCACATACTTTAATTCAATTCAAATTGAACAATTTCATTAGCGTATTTCCTAAATGTAATTTAACATTTGACAAGGCCACATACACTATGGTCCTAATTTACCAAGAGTGGTGATCTTCACATTCATTTTGATGAGAGGCTATGCTAGCGGCATACGCTCCAGGTTCATTAAGAGGTGTACATCTTTTTTTATGGACCCATTGACTTCCTATGGCCTTTGTCATCTGTACTGCCAGAAAAAATTGGACATGTCTCCTTGTGTTTTGCATGAACACATAGTCTGTGCATGTCTGGGCATGTGAATAGCACAATTGATTACAATGGGTATGTGTGGAGTCTGTGAAAAAAGCAGATATCACACACGCATGTCAAATGGATATCTGAATGAGACCACGCAACGTTACAGAGCAGGGTAGCTGACTGCTGAGGTGCATAATGCATAAAAGTAGTTAATGCTATGCTGTCTCAATGACAGCAGTGTTCCAAACCCCCTCTGGCATTAACACAAGCAGCAAAACAAACACTGTTAATTGGGAACTTCATAGCTTGAATTTTCATGGCATACCAACTACTTGCAATTCTTACACCACCAAGCACAATCTCAAGCTCTGGCTTAAGTGGGGTAAAGCACAAGCCACTAAATGGGCATGACAAATGTGTTCTGTGGAGCAACAAATCATGTTTCCCTTTTTGGAGGTCTGATGGAAGGAGTCTGGGTTTGGTAAATCCCAGGGGAATGTTACCTGTCAGACTGTATTGTTCCAAGAGTATAGTTTTGTGGAGGTAGTATAATGTTATGGGATTATTTTTCATGAATTAGCCTGCACAGAGCACTGACCTCAAATCCCTTTGGAATGAACTGAAATTACAAGCCAGGCTCTTGCCCAACTTCAGTGTCTTAACTAATAAATGCTCTTCTGTCGAAATAATTAAAAAGTCCCACAGACACAATACTAAACCTTGTAGAAGTCCTCCTAAAACAGTGGAAGTTGTTTCAGTTATGAGGGTTATACCTACTAATATTAATACTATTATATTATATTATATATTTACAGCAATCTATTATATACTTACCTTGTGGCATCCATCATCATCATCTGTCAGGATGTCCCAATATCAAGCATTTATTTATTTTCCCTGTTTTTTTATTGACTCGCCCAGGGTCACGTAGCCGGGTCTCAACCCCCGCAACTACCCCAGCAGAACTGTGGCCCATTTCTGAGTACCCCGCGGCCCTGGTAGGCGACTTATGTACATAATGCCTGAAATTCTGTGACTGACAAAACTGTACCTCGTTTAGATTTGTCCACAAGGACCTCTTTGGGAATCACTGAATAAAACTGTTGTGAGTAACTCATTGTGTTGCTAACAGTTCAGTTACCTAGAGTCATCCAGACAGGTATTTGGTGGTTAGAACAAAACAATCTTTGATGAGCTTTTGCGGGTGTTTGAAATTTTTGGGTATAATTTGTGATCTATTATATGTTTCTATATATACTAGCTGTGAGCCCGATGCAAATGCATCGGGTGTCTAGAATATTTTTTAATTTTTTTTAAGATTTTCTGTGTGTGGACATCGGGGAGTGTGGTTACAGGAGAGGCTCCGGAGCACTGTGTCAGCATGTGCTGACAGCAGCGGCTCCGGAGCGGGATCAGAGCGGGAGTGTGCGGACATATGGGGGGGGGTGAGGACATTTGGGGGGGGTGTGGTGACAGGGGTTGGGGGTGTGTGCTGACAGCGGCGAGGGGTCGCAATGCCCGCTATGCGGGCATTGCGACGGCTAGCAATGCCCGCTACGCGGGCAATGCTTCGCTCGTGGTGACGTCACAGAGTGACAAAGCCACGGTCTTTTGCGGGGTCCGACACGGAAGTGCCTACGGCAATTATATATGTTGGTGGATTGTTATCCTCGTTGCCTATATGACCTGTATGTCTGAAATTATATTGTAGTAAACTATAAGGATCCAACAATGTGGGACTGAATTATTTTTGAATGACCAATAAGGGACTATGATCCTATATTTATAGGGAATCCCTTTAGGGGTGTTCCGTTACATGTGGCGAAGAAAAAATTGTTCCTTTTACAGCAGGATCAGGTATGGCTAACTGTCTATAACAGAGGAATACTGCAAGGTAAGGTAGTATCCTGAGATTATAAAAATCCTTTAAAAATTGACAAGTCCACCCTATTGAAATTCGTGCTAAATGCAGCCTTAGCCTGAAAACAGCAGGATGAATTAAACCAGTGACTGTGGACCATGGATTGAGTTTCAGACGTACTGTAAAATTGTTTTGATGAATCGTGTTGAGTGTTCGTGTCTGTGTTGTGTGTACTCAAGAGAGGAAATGTAATGATTTCACAGAAGTTATAGCTCTTCATCAGCCTATATACCTACACTAGGAAACACATAGTAAAAAATGAAGATTTATAGCAGGTTTAAGGGGCCCCTACACAGTGCCACCTCGCCAGAGATAGTGGGGAAATATGGAAAAGAAGCAATGGGAGAAGTGTATCTGCAGTGGAGAAAGAAGATGAAAAATAACAACAACCTTGAGCAGGACAAGATGTGGATAGACATTACCAATTATGCAAGACTGATGGGATGGACCTACAGATATTGGGGCCTATTGCATCCCCCAGGGGTTAATTACTGCATGTCTTGAGGGTTCCTATGTTCATGAATAATGCTCAAGGCGCCTCTGTACTCCATAAAAACCATGAGTCATGTAGAATTTCTACCTTCTAGGATAGAATAAAATCTGCTGGTACAAGATCAAGCCCAGGTATGTCCAATGGAAACATATCAACCCTGATTTCCCAGTAAACAGATTAAGCAGATTACCCTCAATACCCAACTCCTGGATTCCAAGAAAACCCCTCCAACATTTAAAATGCCCCTCCAGAGCATCAAGGAATCATATCAGGCCACATAGTAAGACTTGGTCTTTTACAAAACACGGAGTGACCCCTTATTTGCAGAAATCACTGAAATGATACCAGAGATGATGCTAGAGAAGACTCTAGCATCAAAAACAAGACTTGTTACAGCCTGCAGTTCAGATAAAAAAACTGTCTCAAAATATGCTTCTAAATTAAAATAAACCTGAGTAGATTTTGAGTATGATTATGAGTATGATTTTGAGCATGATTATATAGATCACAGGCTTGTTATGCAATATTTTAGAATGGACTCAAACCCAAAGTCCAGTCTGCATTGCGCACCAGTTGACCTGAGTGGCGCAATATGCAATGGGTTGACCTGAAGCAAATAGCCCAAAGAAATGAATTAGATATGAATTAGATATGATAAAGAAAAGGGTTAACTTGGCATCCATGCAGCACAAGAAGGGTTTGGGAGAGGGCAAACAGCTGAAAAGGATGACATAGAGACAACAGCAATCTAGATTGTTGCTCTTGTGGACAAAAGGGGTATTTTTTAGCCAGGTGTTTTACAAAGTTAATTACTAATACTCTTCCATAGGAAACCAAGGTATATAAAAATGAAGTAATGATCTTCACATAATTATCAAAACTAGTACTGTTTTAAATCCAGTCTCTTCATTGCCTGTGGATTTAGAAAAGGGAAGAGAGGAGTAGTAGAGGGCCCAATAAACAAGCTTTGATTTATACATTTTTCGATTAGGAAAAGAGGACGCTCAGTTTGACATATGACAATGACTGTCAGGTGTTAATTTAAGCAGAAGCAAAGGCTTGGGAAATATTACTGATGTACCACTCACTAACCACCCTGCAGTGTATTATATGGATTCTTCCAGAGCTTGGTACAATGATCAAGGATTTTTAATGACCAGGTATGCAGTAATCAACAACGGTAAGGCAGTGAGAAATACAAGAAACATTCCCCTCCTGCTGCTCTGGGCAAGAGACTAAGCTGAAAAAACTTGCGGCAGCATGTAATTTGGGATGTAATGTAATAATGTTTTATGGACTCAAAATATACTTTTGGAATTGCACATAACTTTGGTGCCAACTGGCAGAGCCACAAATTCCTGAATTCTGCTGGCAAATCTATAATATGCAGTCAGTTAAGCAGCTACTCATAGCACCCATTGTCCCCAAAGAGCAGCCATTGTCTTGTTGTAGGGAATTCCTTGGCCAACCAGATGACTAAGAAAGTGGCTTGACCATCTCTGAAAAGAATACTGGCCGTAGCAGATGTAGAAACCTCAGGAGACTCCATGACCGGAAGAGTTGAAAGCCCCTTTCCAAATAAGAGACAGTCACTACACTGGTTCCATTTTACATTGATCCCATGCTACTGCAGGTATTCCAGACATGGGCCTCCCCACAATGAACAGATTGCTTGGGCCAAAACTAGTGCCATATTGTCAGATTCAGGGGTATTGCAGGTATGCAATAGAATTTGCCTCTTACTCTGCCTGTTGACCATGACTGCTGCACTAGACATTCCGCGATGCAAATCTACAAAAGGCATTATGTGTGCAGTAGTGTTACAAAATTAGTGCACTACAGGGCTTCTTGAATGCAGCTGCACCATATTTCCAAGAATGTCTCGTTTGCACAAAACATAACCCTGGAAGGCCTATTCAAACCACGCAAGAATGCACACCAAAAAAATGACCCATTCAGAGACAGTAAGTTGACTACATCCAGCTACTCAAGGTGGGTAACTATGGATATGCCCTGACATCCTCTTTGGGAGGCCTGAAACTTTTCCATGACCAAACCTTAGACAAAAATCATTGCAAAAAAATGTAATACTTCAGGTGGTTTCCAGATATGAGTGACAGAAGCACACACTTCAATTGGGAATTAATTGCACAGATCATTGCCACTTTGGGGATAGAACAGGCTTTCCATGTTACCATCACCCACAAAGCAATGGGAAAGCAAAACTCCTCAATGGTACTCTGAAATATAAATTTAAAATGCAGAATTGCATGGAAGAAACACATTTGTTATGATTAGATTACTTACTTATTGCACCATATACAGTGCTGTATTTCCGCGAACAGCTGCAAGCATCCATGGTTCACTCACTGCATATGTCCTAGAGTTGCACAAAAATCTGACTGTTCTCATAACCAGATTGTTTCGTCTATCCAAGACCCCAACTGCCGAAGCGGCACCATGCTCTGGTTCCTGGAGATTGGGTTATAGTTCAGAAACATATGGAGAGACTACTGGAACCTAGATAGAGTGAGTCATTTCAAGTACTACTAACTTAGTACTTCTGTCAGCCTTCAAGACAAGGACACGTGGATCCATGCCAGTTACTGTGCTGATAGAAATTGTACCATTTGCCCTAACTCTAAAAAAGGTACCAAAAGAGAACTGTGACAACAAACTGAAAAAAGCATTTCTAAGTCTTGCTTGAGACATGAACTCTAAAGACAGTCCTAAGAATTGCTGGATATATGTGCACATATACCCCAATATTCTCTAATTCTATGCCATACCTTGAATCCATGCAATTCCAAGCCAGATTGTGAGGTAGAAGGAGAGTCCCTGATTACAGATAAATCTTAAGAGTAGTTTAAACTTTTGATATGAGCTAGAAATTAGTACAGGGTAAGAAATCTACAGTAGGTGGAAATTCCATTAAAGGAACTTAAGTTAAGCCTGCAAGGTCCATTCTCTGAGGACAGAAAAAATGTATGGGCACTTCTGTACACCATAATGATAGTTGTTTTCAAAAAGGGACCATAGATATTTGGAGAATAGTAAGATGCTGTTTACAGATACTGTCTACATTTATGAATGGCTTGACATATTTAATTATCCTTTCAACCTAGAACACTCAGACAGAATAAAATCAATATCCAAAACAGCAAACCTTTTTGGGCCACATCTGAAATGCAGGGATTCTTGACTTATATACATTGCCTTGGGAGGCAAACTGAAATCATACTCTGCATACTGCTTAAGGATTTATATTTGGTATGTGATCACAAGGCATATAAACGGCTTCCCCAGGTGCAGAAGTGACTTGAACCTTAGTACCACTTATGCCTGTATCTTGATGCTTCCTCATGGAGATCTAGATATAAATGCAGTCCTAAAAGCCTAGGTCTCACATAACGATATCGGTAACGATATCGTCCTATTTGTGACGTAGGAACGATATCCTTACCGATATCGTTGCGTGTGACTGATAGCAGCGATCAGGCCCCTGCTGTGAGGTCGCTGATCGTTGCACAGGGCTCCTGACCATTTTTTGGTCGTTGGCCCCCCCGCTGGTCACCACACATCGGTGTGTGTGACCGGCGGGGACAGCGATCAGCGACCTGTCAGGATCCCCCGCCATGTCACAGCGCCGCACAGCAGCGCTGTAACCTGACATCCAGGGTGACAAGCGGGCTTAGAGACCCGCTTGTTTACCATGGTTACCGGCACCCGCCCGCTTCCGGGTTGCGGGGAGCGAGCGGGTGCATCCTCTCCTATCCTGTCCCTCACTATTCTCATCTCTCCCTGCTATTTCCCTGTTCCCTACTCTATCCCCTATCCTAAACCCTAATCCTATCCCTCTCCTTGTTCTAAATAAAGAAAATCCCCCCGAGGCTCACCGGCATCAGAGGCTCCCATACCGGCATCTCTGTAATGGAGATCTCAGGGGTAAAGGACCTGTAATGAGGTCACAGTCATGTGACCGGCCTATACTGTACAGTATAGGCCGGTCACATGATACTGACCTCATCATAGGTCCTTTACCCCTGAGATCTCCATTACAGAGATGCCGGTATGGGAGCCTCTGATGCCGGTGAGCCTCGGGGGGGGATTTCTTTATTTAGAACAAGGAGAGGGATAGGATTAGGGTTTAGGATAGGGGATAGAGTAGGGAACAGGGAAATAGCAGGGAGAGATGAGAATAGTGAGAGACAGGATAGGAGAGGTCGGCACCCGCTCGCTCCCCGCAACTCGGAAGCGGGCGGGTGCCGGTAACCATGGTAAATAAGCGGGTCTCTAAGTGCAGGAGAGACCCGCTGTTACCATGGTTACCAGCGTCCGTCCGCTCCCAGGATGCAGGGAACGAGCGGACGCTGGGTACCAACGATCTGGCTGCCCAGAGGTCGCTGGTGAAGTCTGTCAGTGTGACAGCTCACCAGCGACCTGATAACGATGTGTCAACGATGCATCAACGATGCTGATCGTTGTCGGCATCGCTGACACATCGTTATGTGAGACCGGGGCTAAACACTTCCCATATAGTCAGAATAGTAGCCTCATATAGTGGAAAGAGGATAGAAAGTAAGATAAGGAGTTTACCCAATCATTGCGTAAACATGGGAAACCCTGGCAGAATTGACTATCTTTGTGACAAGATATGGGAAATTCTGGAGACAGTAAACCAGACTTCACTTCAGGCCTAGATCAGTACAATGGTTAACCAGTGGACAATAGTACTAGACTACTTCACAGCTAAGGAAGAAGGAGTGAGTCAGATAATAGGCTCTTCCTGCTTCTATTACACAGACCCTACCAGGAATTTTCAATTAAAGGTTAAGAAAGAGACAATTAAATAAATGAGGGACAACTGGTTGCAAGAAAATTATGAAAAGAAGGATTTCTGGTGGAGAATCACCTTCTCATTGCTTAATCCTTCCAGTTGGTTCAAAGGTATAGGTAGATGGCTGAAGGGCATCCTGTAAGGCATCCTATATATAGGAATATTGGTACTACTAGTGTATGCAGCTTCCAGGATTGGTATGAATGCTGTGAAGAAATTATGTAAAAAACACTTATGGTCATCACGAGCCATCAATTAACCCATCTGCAAAATATCACAGCACTTCCTCAGTAAACATACTGTATGTGTAGAGATACACATTCATGATGCCTGTCTGTAAAAGGGAACTGTCCTCTCCAGGCTATCTCAGCACGAAAAAGTAGATTATGGATAAATTGTCTGTAAGTAATAAAAAGTGGTGAATTGTTAAGGTTAATATTTTATAGCTTGCTTTTTGCTATCATGTAAACAGTGTATATAGATAGATAGATAGATAGATAGATGATAGATAGATAGATAGATAGATAGATAGATAGATAGATAGATAGATATTCAGCTTTAATAATTTTGTTTTTTGTATGCTCCGCCTAAGCCTTCTGAAAACAATGAGACAGGGCATATGTTTGCTAAATTGAGAAGCAGTTTTATACATTGACTGGTTTCATAAGTGTAGATGTAAGTTACTGTAATACGTACTTGCTGCTGTCAAGTTGACTTTATGCCCTTTATGGTGTTCTAATGTTATTTTCTTCCTTCTTCTATGGTATTTACAAAAATGTGCTTGTCTGGGGAACAAGAAAACAGGTTTTGTGCAAAGACAGACCCCTGTGTATTCGAAGTCTCTGATCAATTGCCATCCTGATTTGGTCAACACTGACAAATGTTCAAAACCCTTTGTGTATCCTTGAAAACTCTCCCTAAAGAGAGATTTCTATGACACCCTTATTCTTCAGTGCTGTCATATTCTAGAACTACAACCTTAGTTTGCCTGAAATACCAGGCTTTCAGTGCTTAGAGATATGTCCCAAGTTAAGAAAGGCTGAAACCAGACCATCAATGGGCAAGGACAAGGTGCATAACATAAAATGTCAAGACTGGGCCAAAAATATCTGAAAACAGATGTTTCAAAGGTTTTATGGACTAATGAGATGAGAGTGAGCGGTGTTGGAAACCTTGGAAAGATGACGAGCAGTAAATATTTTAATTCACTTACACTAGATTACATAAATAATTAATTTTGATTATGGAAAAAAAATGCTGAAACATCTTTCTAAGCAAACAGTAAATTGTGATAATATCAAATACAGTTAGGGCCAGAAATATTTGGACAGTGACACAAGTTTTGTTATTTTAGCTGTTTACAAAAACATGTTCAGAAATACAATTATATATATAACTAGATGGCAGCCCGATTCTAAAGAATCGGGTAGTCTAGAATCCATATATAGTTTATTTACTAATAGTTAGGGTAGTGCGGTGAAATTAATTGTGTGTATACAGGCGGCTCTGTGGGTAGCAGAGTATATAGTGGCTCAGTGGCTAGCACTGCGCGCGGTGGCTCAGTGGTTAGCAGTGAGTGCGGTGGCTCAGTGGTTAGCAGTGAATGCAGTGGCTCAGTGGTTAGCAGTGAGTGCGGTGAGATTGGTCAGCACAGCGGCGTGGGCAAAGTGGTGAGCGCAGCGGCGTGGGCAGAGTGGTGAGCGCAGCGCCGTGGGCAGAGTGGTGAGCGCAGTGCCGTGGGCAGAGTGGTCAGCGCAGCGCCGTGGGCAGAGTGGTCAGCGCAGCGCTGTGGGCGGAGTGGTCAGCACAGCGCCGTGGGCAGAGTGGTCAGCACATACACACACACAGACACACACACGTACATACACAGACATACACACACATACACACACATACACACACTCCGCTATACTTACCACCGCCCCTGCGTCTTCTCCGGTGCCTGGATCCTGAGTCAACATGTGGCCACCCCTGGACGACTGGAGAGGGCAGAGGACGGCTGGAGGCTGGAGGGGCAGAGGACGGCTGGAGGGGGCAGGGACGGCTGGAAGCTGGAGGGGGCAGGGGATGGCTGGAGGGGGCAGAGGACGGTTGGAGGGGGCAGAGGACGGCTGGAAGGGGCAGAGGACGGCTGGAGGGGGCAGAGGACGGCTGGAGGGGGCAGAGGACGGCTGGAAAGGGCAGAGGACGGCTGGAGAGGGCAGAGGACGGCTGGAGGCTGGAGGGGGCAGAGGACGGCTGGAGGCTGGAGAGGGCAGAGGACGGCTGGAGGCTGGAGAGGGCAGAGGACGGCTGGAGGCTGGAGAGGGCAGAGGACGGCTGCAGGCTGGAGAGGGCAGAGGACGGCTGGAGGGGGCAGAGGACGGCTGGAGGCTGGAGGGGGCAGAGGACGGCTGGAGGCTGGAGGGGGCAGAGGACGGCTGGAGGCTGGAGGGGGCAGAGGACTGCTGGAGGCTGGAGGGGGCAGAGGACGGCTGGAGGCTGGAGGGGGCAGAGGACGGCTGGAGGGTGGAGGGGGCAGAGGACGGCTGGAGGGTGGAGGGGGCAGAGGACGGCTGGAGGCTGGAGGGGGCAGAGGACGGCTGGAGGCTGGAGAGGGCAGAGGACGCGTAGCTGGGCGGGGGGTGGACACTGACCGCGGCCGCCGTGCGTGTGGTGTAGGAGGAGAGGAGGGGCGGGCAGAGCTGCAGGACAGGAAGTCCCGTGCTCCCTCCCTCCTCTCCGGGCGCACGGCGGCTGCTGCTGGTAGCACAGGGCCCCCCAGGTGGCGGGCAATGGGACCCCCCTGCCCCCCGCTGGCTACGCTAGTGGCTGGAGGGGAGAGCGGAGGCGGGAGGGGAGAGGCTGGAGGGGAGAGCAGAGGCTGGAGGGGAGAGCAGAGGCTGGAGGGGAGAGCAGAGGCTGGAGGGGAGAGCAGAGGCGGAGGGGAGAGCAGAGGCGGGAGGGGAGAGCGGAGGCTGGAAGGGAGCGAGGAGGCGGGAGGGGAGAGGTGGGAGGGGAGAGGCGGGAGGGCAGAGCGGAGGCGGGAGGGGAGAGCAGAGGCGGGAGAGCGGAGGCTGGAGGGGAGAGCAGAGGCTGGAGGGGAGAGCAGAGGCTGGAGGGGAGAGCAGAGGCTGGAGGGGAGAGCAGAGGCTGGAGGGGAGAGGCTGAAGGGGAGAGGCTGGAGGGGAGTGGCTGGAGGGGAGAGCAGAGGCTGGAGGGGAGAGCAGAGGCTGGAGGGGAGATGCGGGAGGAGAGAGCGGAGGCGGGAGGAGAGAGCGGAGGCGGAGGAGAGAGCGGAGGCTGGAGGGGAGAGCAGAGGCTGGAGGGGAGAGCAGAGGCTGGAGGGGAGATGCGGGAGGAGAGAGCGGAGGCAGGAGGAGAGAGCGGAGGCGGGAGGAGAGAGCGGAGGCGGGAGGGGAGAGCGGAGGCGGGAGGGGAGAGCGGAGGCGGGAGGGGAGAGCGGAGGCTGGAGGGGAGAGCGGAGGCTGGAGGGGAGAGCGGAGGCTGGAGGGGAGAGCAGAGGCGGGAGGGGAGAGCAGAGGCGGGAGGGGAGAGCGGAGGTTGGAAGGGAGCGAGGAGGCGGGAGGGGAGAGGTGGGAGGGCAGAGCGGAGGCGGGAGGGGAGAGCAGAGGCGGGAGAGCGGAGGCTGGAGGGGAGAGCAGAGGCTGGAGGGGAGAGCAGAGGCTGGAGGGGAGAGCAGAGGCTGGAGGGGAGAGGCTGGAGGGGAGAGGCTGAAGGGGAGAGGCTGGAGGGGAGTGGCTGGAGGGGAGAGCAGAGGCTGGAGGGGAGATGCGGGAGGAGAGAGCGGAGGCGGGAGGAGAGAGCGGAGGCGGGAGGAGAGAGCGGAGGCTGGAGGGGAGAGCAGAGGCTGGAGGGGAGAGCAGAGGCTGGAGGGGAGATGCGGGAGGAGAGAGCGGAGGCGGGAGGAGAGAGCGGAGGCGGGAGGAGAGAGCGGAGGCGGGAGGGGAGAGCGGAGGCGGGAGGGGAGAGCGGAGGCTGGAGGGGAGAGGCGGGAGGGGAGAGCCGAGGCTGGAGGGGAGAGCGGAGGCGGGAGGGGAGAGCGGAGGCGGGAGGGGAGAGCGGAGGCGGGAGGGGAGAGGCGGGAGGGGAGAGCAGAGGCGGGAGGGGAGGGCGGAGGCGGGAGGGGAGGGCGGAGGCTGGAGGGGAGAGCGGAGGCTGGAGGGGAGAGCGGAGGCTGGAGGGGAGAGCGGAGGCTGGAGGGGAGAGCAGAGGCTGGAGGGGAGAGCAGAGGCTGGAGGGGAGAGCAGAGGCTGGAGGGGAGAGCAGAGGCGGGAGGAGAGAGGCGAGAGGGGAGAGGCAGAAGGGGAGAGCGGAGGCGGGATTGGAGAGGCTGGAGGGGAGAGCGGAGGCTGGAGGGGAGAGCGGAGGCTGGAGGGCAGGGGAGGCTGGAGGGCAAGGGAGGCTGGAGGGCAGGGAAGGCTGGAGGGGCTGGAGGGCAGGGGAGGCTGGAGGGGCTGGAGGGCAAGGGAGGCTGGAGGGGCTGGAGGGCAGGGGAGGCTGGAGGGCAGGGGAGGCTGGAGAGGCTGGAGGGCAGGGGAGGCTGGAGGGCAGGGGAGGCTGGAGAGGCTGGAGGGTAGAGGAGGCTGGAGAGGCTGGAGGGCAGGGGAGGCTGGAGGGCAGGGGAGGCTGGAGGGCAGGGAAGGCTGGAGGGCAGGGGAGGCTGGAGGGGCTGGAGGGCAGGGGAGGCAGGAGGGGCTGGAGGGCAGGGGAGGCAGGAGGGGCTGGAGGGCAGGGGAGGCAGGGGAGCCTGGAGAGGCTGGGGGGCAGGGGAGGCTGGAGAGGCTGGAGGGCAGGGGAGGCTGGAGAGGTTGGAGGGCAGGGGGGCTGGAGAGGCTGGAGGGCAGGGGAGGCTGGAGGGCAGGGAAGGCTGGAGGGGCTGGAGGGCAGGGGAGGCTGGAGGGGCTGGAGGGCAGGGGAGGCTGGAGGGCAGGGGAGGCTGGAGAGGCTGGAGGGCAGGGGAGGCTGGAGGGCAGGGGAGGCTGGAGAGGCTGGAGGGTAGAGGAGGCTGGAGAGGCTGGAGGGCAGGGGAGGCTGGGAGGCAGGGGAGGCTGGAGGGCAGGGAAGGCTGGAGGGCAGGGGAGGCTGGAGGGCAGGGGAGGCAGGAGGGGCTGGAGGGCAGGGGAGGCAGGAGGGGCTGGAGGGCAGGGGAGGCAGGGGAGCCTGGAGAGGCTGGGGGGGCAGGGGAGGCTGGAGAGGCTGGAGGGCAGGGGAGGCTGGAGAGGTTGGAGGGCAGGGGAGGCTGGAGGGCAGGGGAGGCTGGAGGGCAGGGGAGGCTGGAGGGGCTGGGGAGGCTGGAGAGGCTGGGGAGGCAGGGGAGGCTGGAGAAGCTGGAGGGGAGGCTGGAGGGCAGGGGAGGCTGGAGAGGCTGGAGGGCAGGGGAGACTGGAGGGTAGAGGAGGCTGGAGAGGCTGGAGGGCAGGGGAGGCTGGAGGGCAAGGGAGGCTGGAGAGCAGGGAAGGCTGGAGGGCAGGGGAGGCAGGAGGGGCTGGAGGGCAGGGGAGGCAGGGGAGGCTGGAGAGGCTGGGGGGGCAGGGGAGGCTGGAGAGGCTGGAGGGCAGGGGAGGCTGGAGAGGTTGGAGGGCAGGGAGGTGAGAGGCTGGAGAGGCTGAGGAGGGCAGGGGAGAGGCTGGGAGGGCAGTGGAGAGGCTGGAGGCGGTGAGGCAGGGGAGGCTGGAGGGGCTGGGAGGTGGGAGGCAGGGGAGGCAGGGGAGGCTGGAGAAGTGGAGGGGAGGCTGGAGGCAGGGGAGGCTGGAGAGCAGGAGGCTGGAGAGGCTGGAGGGCAGGGGAGGCTGGAGAGGGTGGAGGGCAGGGGAGGCTGGAGAAGCTGGAGGGCAGGGAAGGCTGGAGAGGCTGGAGGGCAGGGAGGCTGGAGGGCAGGGGAGGCTGTAGAGGATGGAGGGCAGGGGAGGCTGGAGGGCAGGGGAGGCTGGGGAGCAGGGAAGACTGGAGAGGCTGGAGGGCAGTGGAGGCTGGAGAGGCTGGAGGGTACAGGCGTAGTTGGGTGGGGGGGTGTAGACTCACCGCGGCCGGCGTGCGGAGGAGAGGAGGGACGGGCAGAGGTGCAGGACAGGAAGTCCCGTCCTCAGTCCCTCCTCTCCGGGCGCGCGGCGGGCGGCTGGCAGCACGGGGCCCCCCAGGGGGTGCGGGCAATGGGCCCCTCATGCCTTGGGGCAGAGGGCGCTCGGCCCCCCTGCTCCACGCTAGGTACGGTAGTGGGTGGAGGGGAGAGGCTGGAGGGCGGACGGAACTTCCGAGGGCGGAACGTTCCTCCGCTGCTCCCTGTAGCCTTGGGGTCCGCGCAGTGGTGACGCCAGCACCATGGGTCCGGAGGCCGTCACGGAAGTAGCCTTCGGCTATTCCGGAAGTGGCCTTCGGCTTTTATATATTAGATATGGGCTGAAAGTGCACACTCCCAGCTGCAATATGAGAGTTTCCACATCCAAATCAGAGAAAGGGTTTAGGAATCATAGCTCTGTAATACATAGCCTCCTCTTTTTCAAGGGACCAAAAGTAATTGGACAATGGACTCTAAGGGCTGCAATTAACTCTGAAGGCGTCTCCCTCGTTAACCTGTAATCAATGAAGTAGTTAAAAGGTCAGGGGTGGATTCCAGGTGTGTGGTTTTGCATTTGGAAGCTGTTGCTGTGACCAGACAACATGCGGTCAAAGGAACTCTCAATTGAGGTGAAGCAGAACATCCTGAGGCTGAAAAAAAAGAAAAAATCCATCAGAGAGATAGCAGACATGCTTGGAGTAGCAAAATCAATAGTTGGGTACATTCTGAGAAAAAAGGAATTGACTGGTGAGCTTGGGAACTCTAAAAGGCCTGGCCGTCCACGGATGACAACAGTGGTGGATGATCGCCGCATACTTTATTTGGTGAAGAAGAACCCGTTCACAACATCAACTGAAGTCCAGAACACTCTCAGTGAAGTAGGTGTATCTGTCTCTAAGTCAACAGTAAAGAGAAGACTCCATGACAGTAAATACAAAGGGTTCACATCTAGATGCAAACCATTCATCAATTCCAAAAATAGACAGGCCAGAGTTAAATTTGCTGAAAAACACCTCAAGAAGCCAGCTCAGTTCTGGAAAAGTATTCTATGGACAGATGAGACAAAGATCAACCTGTACCAGAATGATGGAAGAAAAAAGTTTGGAGAAGAAAGGGAACGGCACATGATCCAAGGCACACCACATCCTCTGTAAAACATGGTGGAGGCAACGTGATGGCATGGGCATGCATGGCTTTCAATGGCACTGGCTCACTTGTGTTTATTGATGACATAACAGCAGACAAGAGTAGCCGGATGAATTCTGAAGTGTACCGGGATATACTTTCAGCCCAGATTCAGCCAAATGCTGCAAAGTTGATTGGACGGCGCTTCATAATACAGATGGACAATGACCCCAAGCATACAGCCAAAGCTACCCAGGAGTTCATGAGTGCAAAAAAGTGGAACATTCTGCAATGGCCAAGTCAATCACCAGATCTTAACCCAATTGAGCATGCATTTCACTTGCTGAAATCCAGACTTAAGACGGAAAGACCCCAAACAAGCAAGACCTGAAGGCTGCGGCTGTAAAGGCCTGGCAAAGCATTAAGAAGGAGGAAACCCAGCGTTTGGTGATGTCCATGGGTTCCAGACTTAAGGCAGTGATTGCCTCCAAAGGATTCGCAACAAAATATTGAAAATAAAAATATTTTGTTTGGGTTATGTTTATTTGTCCAATTACTTTTGACCTCCTAAAATGTGGAGTGTTTGTAAAGAAATGTGTACAATTCCTACATTTTCTATCAGATATTTTTGTTCAACCCTTCAAATTAAACGTTACAATCTGCACTTGAATTCTGTTGTAGAGGTTTCATTTCAAATCCAATGTGGTGGCATGCAGAGCCCAACTCACGAAAATTGTGTCACTGTCCAAATATTTCTGGCCCTAACTGTACATGAGGACTAATAGTGAATTAGTTCAGCTACTACAGTTCATGATGGTGACTTTACTAATGTAGCTTGGGATGTATGCAATTTGACAATGTCACGATTTAACCACTCACAGTGTTCTAGGGATGTAGTGAGTGAAAGCTCAGCTATCTTATTGATTCAAGCACATGATGGACTGTCTTGTAGTGACAGCTCAGCTGTCCAATCCGTGGCAGGAGTGTGTTGGACTACCAGTATTCAGGGTGACAGCCCAGCCGCCCAATCTGTTCAGGTCTGCTAGGTTTCCTCTAAAGGTAGTGTCACACTAGGCGATCTGGCCTGCGATGTCGGAAGCGATGTGCAGGTGCACACTCGCTTCCGACATCGCAGGCCAGCTGTCACACGGCATGACGTTGCCGGTGACGCGGCGGCGATGTGGGCGGAGCCATCGCTCGCTGGGCTGGGCTCAGCCCAGCGAGCGATGGCTCAGAAACGCTGCGATATAGGCTGGATCGCGCCGCCAACAGTGTCAGACGGCGCGATCCAGCCTAATCGCTGGTCACAGGTTGACAGGTTTATGAACATGTTCATAAACCTGTCAACCTGCGACCAGCGATAATTTGCAGTTGCGTCGCGCTGTCACACAGCGCGACGCACTTGCAATATCGCCCGCGACATCGCTGTTACGTCACTTTTCGGCGATGTCGCGGGCGACATCGCCACGTGTGACACTACCTTTAGTGTCACCTTTTTAGGATAATTATTCAGCTATTTAGTAGAATAACAATGGTCAGACATTTGTCAGTCTTAGCTAACTCTGTGGAGTGTATACCTCTTGTCTGCTGTTGTGATTCATTGCTGACCTGAACTAGGAGTTGCATTTTGACTACTCTCTTGGTTTGCCCTCTTTTGTCTTTGACGTTCTGCTCTTTTATCTCTCCCTGGGCTTAGCCTCTGACTATCCATTTTGTCTTATCCTTCTGTCTTTTATGTATTCTTTTGGATTCCTTGACTTCATGCCTCAATGCTTGTCTGTGAGAAGTGACTCAGCATCACAGACAGATTACTCTACTACATCCCCTTCTATGAGCCTGAACTTTAAACAAGCTTTTAGTCTGCTAATCATTTGTTTTTGCTAATTTAACATGAATACTATGGTCTGCTAAGTAGCATTATTTTAATTCACTTCAAATATTACCAGAGTTAACAGACATGGAAGACGCTAATGTGATTTTATGGTATGCCTTTGAAGTGTGGGTGGTATTTCATCTTCCTCATTTTGCACTGATTGAGGGAAATCTTCTGTATTGCACATGATTATCTTACCGAATGCTATGACTCCAGAAATATTGTCTACCAATTATTCTATGTTAGTGTTGCTTACTAACTGGAAATATTTCTTTTCCATTCCAGAAGATTCATTTTTCTTTTCTCTGAAGACAGATGAAGTAAAGTTTGAATGATTATCTAGGCCAAACAGCTAATGGCATTCAGTAATACTGGACAGCATTGCTGACAGCTGGGACCTCATCAGTCCAATGTATTCACAAAACAGTGACAGTACACATAACAAATTCTGAGATGCAATTTAGGAGTATATTTTTAGATAGATAGATAGATAGATAGATAAACAGAGAGACAGATAGATAGATAGATAGATAGATAGATAGATAGATAGATAGATAGATAGATAGATAATAGATAGATAGATTCTGTTGGTGTTACATGTTTCTTAAATAACACAAGGCAACGATTTAGATTGCCTTAATTAATACTTTCATTCCTTATTAAAGGTAAGCTATCATCAGAAAATGACCTAACTAATAATAATATTTGTTATTTATAAGGTACCTACATATTCGGCAGCACTTACATTCAGTGGGTTCTTGTTCAGACAATAAAGACATTACAGAGTAACACAATTCAATAGACCCAAGAGGAGTGAGGGCCCTACTCTCAATGTTACAATCCATAAGGAAATAGGAAAGACCTGAAAGGTAAATGGTAAAAGTACTTGCATTGTCTGGTCCAGCACATCAGTATAACAGATAGGGGTATTCAAATATCGCTGCATGAACCGGTCACCAGCCAATGGTGCAGAAGTTTCTGGATACAAGTAAAGTGAATGAGAATACTGAAGTCTTAAGCACACGGCAATTATTTTGTCTTTGCAAATTTGCTGCACATTTAAATCTGCAGCATGTCAATTCATTCAGCATTTTTGCAGCAGATTTCAGCCATGCTAATGAATGGCAAAAATCGTAATAAAAAATTAATCAAAAACACAGCAACCTTTCCGGCCAGAAGATGCAGAAATTCCTGCATCAAAAACTTAGTGTGTGCACATACCCTAAGAATTTTTGTAGAGTCAAAAGTAAGGAAAGAACAAATTCTAATTTTCTTGGTTTTTGAGCGGCAGGTGACATGAGCGAGCAAGAGATTGTAAGGAAAGAAGGAAAGATCTTGGTCAAAAATCACCCCAAGACACCGGACATCCTGCCTGGAAGTTATGGAAATGGCAATAATTGTGCATAGCAGGGTTAGTAGATGGAGGATACACTGGGAGTTCAGTTTTTGACAGATTCACTTTTAGGTAGAGAGAGGGCATGATGTTGGAGACAGCAGAAAGGTAATCACTTTTATTTGGTAGTAATGCAGGGGCATCAGCATTGAGAGAGCACTGAAAACCAAATCTATTGATGGTTTGTCCAATAGGGGAGATATATATAGAGAAAAACAGGGATTTAGGACTGAGCCCTGATGAACTCTGAAAGTAAGGGTGAAGAGGAGAGGAATAGGAACCAGCAAAATATATAGTGAAGGGGCAGTCAGAGGTAAGAAGACAACCAAGAGAGAAATCAAGAAAGCAGTAACCTTAAGCTTGATAGAGCAGGGCAGAGTCAGGAGGAGCTAATGATCCATAGTTTCAAATGCTAAAGAGATCCAGGAGAATCAGCATGAAGTGGTGGCCATTCGATTTAGCTGTTAATGGATTGTTAGAGAATTTAGTAATGGCAGTTTTAGTCAAGTGCAAGGGGCAAAAACTGGACTGCTACTGGTCAAGAAGACAATTATCTGAGAGATAGTAGATTGGACAAAATGTTCCAGAATTTTAGAAATGAAGGGGAGATTTCAGATAGGTATGGAGGTAGCAAACCCTTCTGGTTGATTTTTAAATAAATGGTTGTAGGCTAGCGT
Organism: Allobates femoralis; assembly: GCA_033576535.1. Lineage (NCBI taxonomy): Eukaryota > Metazoa > Chordata > Amphibia > Anura > Aromobatidae > Allobates > Allobates femoralis. The sequence goes on from JARQOC010000003.1 coordinate 674,076,272, forward strand.
GTTTGAAGGAGGAGGAAAGATACCAAATGAGAAAATGAGGTTAAATATTTTAGTTAGATGAGTGCTAACAGTTATGGCGGGTTTACACGCCGCGATATCGGCGTCCAACTCCGATCCAACTCCGACAAAAAGTCACGTGGTTCGCGAGTTGGACCCGATATCGTTCGCGCGTTGTACGGTTTGAACGTACAATGCGATGCTGGAACGATGCCAAAACGATATCGGGTTGAATGAGCGTGCTCTTCAACGCCTGATATCGCATGGCCATTGTAGCCGCATCGTCCCGTGTGACAGCCCAACTCCGATGTGTACGCCGACACTACCCATTAACTCCATGTTAAATGGTCATTACTGGTTGGTGGGCGTACACATCGGAGGGACGTTGTTTCCCGATATCGCAACGTGTAAACCGCCGATGCGATATCGGAAAAGCGCACTAAAAATGCGCGCTCCCGCGCTGTTGTATAGCAATATCGTCCCGATATCGGGACGTGTAAACCCACCATCAGAAAAAGGTATTGAAGGAGATGTCAGCGCATGGGTCACTGGTGCAGGTAGTAGAGTGAGAAAATATGAGGAGCTGAGTAACTTCTCTTTCCATAACCAGTTGAAAAATAGAAAATAAGCTAAAGGGAAGAGAATGTATGATAATAGGGGATTGCGAGAAAATTTCCTGTCTGATATGTTCAATTGTTTCCTTGACATAATGGTCCAGATGATCAGAGATGAGGTTGGAGGTTGGGGCCTGCACTCTTGGACTCTGGAGGGGAATGAAAAATGTCAGAGTTGTTCGATGGTAAGGTAATGAGGGTGTTGAAGAAGGCTTGTCTTGAGAGGTGAAAGGCAGAGTTGTATGTTTTAAGCATGTACTTATAATGGATGAAATCTACTGCCAGATTGGATTTTCTCCGCAGACATTTGGCAAACCTGGAGCACCGCTAGAGAAAACATATGTGCAGCTTGTGCCAGGGTTGCCACCATCTATGCCAAGTTTTTTTTTAAGAGATAGAGCTTTATCCAGCTTTACCCAAAGCACTTTGCAATATTTCATTTTAATGTGATTAAAAAGTTTAAATAAGGTATTTGTTTTAATTTTTTTTTAGTTTTCCCCATATTTTTTTTACATATCACAATCTGCATTAAAAATAAGGAATATATCCCTAGCAATTATTACACTGGCAACTAGGACTTTTTTGAAAACTAGCTTTCTATTATTTCAGGAAACGACACATGCTACTACTCGTATCATTTCTATTGAATCATCTTCTGAGCATGTGCAAAGGTCATTGTGACAGGAGAGAAAAAAGTGTCAGGTGTGACAATTCTTATTGTAATTAGTGCATCCTGTGTCATCAGATGTGTATAGAGGTGTTACCTGTCATTGCAATTCTGCTTCTAATTATATAGTGCTTTGCTGAAAATTCCTACTAAAAGTGTACAAAGTATGAGTCTAAAAGACAGACTAATATGGGCATCGATAGCATCAAAGATAATGGGGTTCTGGCCCCGAACCTCTTGCCCGGAGCCCCGGATCTCATGTGTCTGCCACATTAAACTGTTAGCATCATGTTGCCACTGATACAGTTCAAACCTGTGACAGAACACAAAGAAAAAGCTCCATCCTCTATCACTGACTTTCTCCTAGGTCACAGACCATGGCTTACGAGACGTCAGTGTGCCCATGTATGCAGCCTGGTGATGTCATTGCACATCCCGTTGCTTCTGAAGATCACCATAGCAGAGGAGACGGAATCTGCATTGTCGGGAATCATAACTGAGTATAATATTTAATTTTTTTACATTATATATTTGTGGGAGCCATAATGAAGTATACAGCAGGTTGTGGGGGGCCATTATACTATATATAGAGTGAAGTGGGGACCCTCATACTATATATATGGGAATGATAGGACCATCATACTATAAGGGGAAGTGGGGGCCATGATATTATATATAGGGAGAAGTAGGGTCATCATACTCATCCTACTATATATGGGGAGAAGTGAAGTCAATCATATAGGGAGAAGTGGGGGCCATCATACTATATAGAAGTGGAGGCCATCATATTATATATAGAGAGCAGTGGGGGCCATCACACTATATATAGGGAGACGTCAGGTGCATGCATGCATCATACAGTACACAGTGGGCTGTGGAGACCATCATACAGTGAACAGAGAGCTGTGTGACTATTATACGGTATATAGGGGGCCTTAGTCTGTGGCTAATTTACCTAAAAAATTTAGATTTATAACTGCTTTTTTTCAATATTACCATTACACTATGAGCTCAGACAGGAATGCCTAGAATAGTACTATGAAGCTGCAGGTACAGAGATAGTGATAGCTGGTGGGGGGGCATAAATGAGCTGACAGGTTCCCTTTAACCCATATTGCTCCCTTCCTGGGATTTTTTACAGAAACAAACCATGCAATACGTATGGTAGGTGGTGCCATTGTGCATCATCTAATTTGTGAGTTCATTCTGTCTAATTTCTCTCCAATTTTAGGTCAAAGTCTATACACCTCAAATAATATGATAAATATACAAAATAGCACAAGGGAAGTCAGTAATATTTTATAGCATAGACTCTATGTGTAGGTAATGAAAGCTTGAAAGAACATGCCTAAATTGCCTTAATTAAGGGAATTTGCTACAAAAATTTGGAATAATCATATTTTCTTTAAAGTACTGCCTGAAGTGCTACAGTGCAATTTTCATTTTCTTACACTGTATACTGCAATCTGCATAAAATTAAGATAGTTATAAAATCCAATAAACTTTTTTCTAAACACATTGCACATAAACACCACATTTCTTCCATAGTCAGTTAATGCGTAAATTGTATTTTATGTTGTGATAGATGTTCTTCTGTACTATGAATATGTTGTCCCGGAACACTTCATTGGATAATCTGTGTAGCCTGGAGACGTCTGTCACATTGGAAGAGATCTACTAAATGAGTTATTTTACAATTAACGGAAGACAAATTTTAATAAAGACTTTACATCATTATGTATTTTTTTTTACGAAGCTCAGAAACGTAGTCACTAAAAAATCAATAAAAAAAATAGTGAGTTCACTTTTTGCATTTGATAGAATTTCTATTGTATTTTTTAAGATTAAAGACAAACAATATGAAAGCCATTCTAGATATTTATTCTAGATTTGCAAATTATTAATTTCCACATATACGCTATAAAATACTACAAGCATTAGAATGTATCACACCACATACACTAATTAAACTATCAAACCTGAAATATACAGGAAAAAACAAACATACAAGGCTGCTTCACATACCAGTTTTTTACATTTTGTGGCACATGCGGCAGATTTACCACATCTGCCGCATCTTCTGCCTAATGGCCGCACTTGTGGCGCACTTGCAGCAAGCCCCATGCATTGTCTACGGGGCTTGTGGCAGGTGCGGCAAAAGCGGTATAGCCGCAGTTCCGGCACTTGCAGCAGGTGCGACCGCGAAAAAAAACCGTCAGCAGTGTTTTCTTTGCAACCGTAACTGCCGCAAGTGCCAAAACTGCAACTATACCGCACTTGCCGCTCCTGCCGCAAGCCCCATAGACAATGCTTTGGGCTTGCTACAAGTGTGCCGCAAGTGCAGCCGTTATGCGGCAGATGCGGTAAATCTGCCGCATCTGCCGCAAAATGTAAAGCACGCTGAAGTGAAAGGGGCCTTATATAGCCAGTGTACTTTCTGAAATTAGACCCCTGTGAAAGCGACAATGAAAACATGCCACCCAGCATGGACAAATAATGCACTTTTCCAAAAATGCATAGCAATAGCAAAAATATTTCACTCAAGAAGAGCCTTAAAAATCTTAACACCTCCCAACAGTAATGGTACCTTTACACGCCGCAACAGGATGGTGGCAACAACCGGGTGCTTCACGTGCATGAGCACGCACAAACGGTTGAAAACGGTAATCGCAACAAGGTGCGCTACAGTAGGTTACTTCTATCTCTGGATACACCGCCGGGTGCCAGAAGTTAACTTTTGTAGCTCACCTTACCTCATTTACACGCCGTAACAGAAGGTAATATGGGCGGTCCTGGTGCAGCAGGGACAACACATAGGCGTGCCACAATTGTGGATTACGAGACGTTCATACGCTGATAGGACAAAGCAATAGCATCATGATTGGCCAGGGAGCGTAGGAGGCTGACTAATACATGACGCTCGAGCAATTGTGTATTGTGACTGGTCAGCTCCTTAAATATGCCGCCCTATGCAGCGACTACCAATCGTAACGCAGGAGCTTCCTCCAATGATCGCTGAAGGGGGGTGGTTTCCCGGAGGCTGTGTCACGCCCCGGGGAGTTATCTAGGTGACGAATAAACCTAACCCTACCATATTTACACGCCGATACAGGCAGCAACCATCGCCTTGAAATCAACCTATTTTAGGGCACTGCTCTGAAACAGGTGCCTCAAGTGGTGGGTGGCAACAACCGTCTTCACACGCCGCTACCTCGGGTTGATTTGGCGGTGCAAGATACATTTCTCTCATGTACCCGGTTGTTGCCACCATCCTGTTGAGTCGTGTAAAGGTACCATAAAAGTTCAACACATGCAGAGGTCACTTATAGCTATATCTCCACACAGATATCATAACATCATCAAAACCGATGACACCAAATTCTCTGCAATCCAGATACATACACATTATTATTATTATTTATTATTATAGCTTCATTTATTCCATGGCACTTTACATGTGAAAAGGGGCACATGTAGACAAGCACCACAATTATGAACTATACAAGGCACATACAGTTACAGGAGGGGAGAGGATACTGCCTGCGAGGGCTCATTCAAGTCATATGGTCAAATTTATTAGATGTGCATTTGCTCATCCTCACATCCCTTTTATTACATAAATAGAAAAGTTTACCCACATAAATCTTACAATATGAAACATTCCGGCCAGGACCGATAGGGACATCCCCTCTGTTTCCATTTTGGTCACTTGGTTTAGACAGCACCACTTCTTTGTAGCAGGTGACATGTGGCACTAACACCACAGACCTGATTTTGGGGCACTTTAGATTCCTTCTGTCTGTGAGCTTTCGACTAAGGTGTTCTCTATCTAAACACCTGAGCCTCTGACTCCCACTCCCAGTTAATAGTTTATCTACTCTGGTTCAGTCTTGTGCTTTCAGTTTATGATTAGTTTGTTCTTCCTGTTGTCTGACCTCGGCACCTTTTCTTGACCATTTTTTTGGCCTCTGATTTTATACCATGACTGTCCTCCATGTCCTGACCTGGTTACCTGTCTATTATTGCCAGCCTGGCTACTTAACCACTCTTGAAATCCTGCATCATCGGTCAGAAAGCTGACTTAATCACCCCAGCGTAAGGGGCTCTGTGTAAGCAGAGATCTCTGTATGAGTGTTAACGGGTGAAGCCAAAGGCAATCCCCGGGATCTTGTAAATGGAGTAGCTTGAGCAAAGTCGTTTCTGGTAGCCAGTTTTGGAGGTGACAACATAAAGAAAAGTACCTGTAAAACCAAACAATGTCATACGATTTTTGTGCTCCTTTTCCTTCTATCACTTACAGATTGACACATACAAAGAACAATGTTTCATAGTGCTCCCTATTTTTAAAAAAAGTTCTGCACAATGAACATGGACAATAATATGATGTAAATATTTCAGATATAGTCTAGATGTAGTCTTCATTTGAGGCCTAAAGAAACACATCTTAGAGTTCTCTTCTTGTATTTCTCAAAGGTGTTTTTATTAGCCATAGTTGATGAGTAATATTGCTAAAATTAAAGTTAAAGAGGTTTTTCGTGATACAATCTTTATTATTTTTGTTTGCAGAGTTTCTAACTGCAGCAGGTTATGACTATCTGCTGTAGGTTTTTGGTGACAAGTTGTAGTGGTGAAATCACAACTACACCTCATCACACCACTGCAGCCAGTCTTATGATATCTACATGGACGTGTCAGCTGGCCCAGTGTTTGGCTGAAAACGCATATATGGTATAGCCAGGGCCGGCCTTAGGCATGTGCGAGTTGTGCGGCCGCACAGGGCGCCATGCTCCAGGGGGCGCTGCAGGGAGACAGCAGTCACTTTGATTTGCAGGGGCCAGCACAGTGTACCTCAGCAAAATGAGGATGATCCATGCAGTACACCGCCCCTCCTCTCGCCAGAACCATCAAGTCTCCTCCTGGCCTCCAGCCAGTGCAGAACGGAGGAGCGTCCCCTCACCCGAGGACTCTTCTATGGAGGTGAGGAGGTCACTGCTGTTTGCCATCTTCATCCCAGCAGTAAGAGGTGCTGGCTCTGAGATAAGAAACATTTAGTGCTGGGAGCTCTGTGCTGGGTCGGTGCAGGATCAGGTTTGTCAGTCACACACAGCACCGACTCACCACCAAGCTGTGAGTGGAAGGCATCCAGATCACTGATCCTCATCTCCTGTCACTACTGAACTTCTGAGTCCATGTCCATGTGCTGTCTCTTCCCCCTGTGCTCTCTCCATTAACCTGTCTTCCCCTGTGCGCTGTCCCGCCCTGTGCGCGCTCTGTCCCGCCCTGTGTGTGCTCTGTCCCCGTCCCTGTCCGCCCTGTGCTTGCTCTGTCCCGCCATGTGCGTGCTCTGTCCCACCCTGTGGGCGCTCTTCCCTGCCCCTGTGCACGCTCTTCCCTGCCCCTTTGCGTGCTCTTTTTGCTTCCCCTGTGCGATCTCACTCTGCTCTTCCTATGCACTCTCTGCCCCCCTGTGCAGACAGTGCAGAGACAAGGACCAGGGAAGGGGAGGCAAATGGAGCATGCACTGCCCATGTGCTATATATGTTTGTGTGCTATCTGGGTGATATCTGTCAATGTATACTCACCTCCCTCCAGTGCTGCCTGCTCCTCTCTCCCGGGGCGCTGCACTCAGAGCAGTTAATATTAGATGAGCCCAATGAGCCCCCCGGAAGTGAGAGGAGCAGACAGCGCTGGAGGGAGGTGAGTGGAGCATATAGCACTGGAGGAGGTGACAGGAGCAGACAGCGCTGGAGGAGGTGAGAGGAGCAGACAGCACTGGAGGCAGGTGAGTCGCGGCTCCAAGAGCGCTGATTGGTTGCCGTGGTCGGAGGCGACAATCAGTGAAGCGGAGCGCGGCTTGGCGGGAGAATTGAATCCCGCAGTGCTCAGCCAATCAGTGTCATGGGATTCAAATCTCCCGCCAAGCTGCACGCCGCTTCAGTGGTCGCTGCAGTAGGTGGTGACCAATCAGCGCTTTTGGCGCGTGATTTAAGTTGCGCTTCGCTGATTTGTCGCCGCCAGTATACAGTGCTAACCACTGAGCCACCAGACACAGTGCTAACCACTGAGCCACCAGACACAGTGCTAACCACTGAGCCACCAGACACAGTGCTAACCACTGAGCCACCAGACACAGTGCTAACCACTTTGCCACCAGACACAGTGCTAACCACTGAGCCACCAGACACAGTGCTAACCACTGAGCCACCGTATACTGTGCTATCCACTGAGCCACCATATACTGTGCTATCCACTGAGCCACCATATCCAGTGCTAACCACTGAGCCACCATATCCAGTGCTAACCACTGAGCCACCATATCCAGTGCTAACCACTGAGCCACCATACAATGCTAACCACTGAGCCACCATATACTGTGCTATCCACTGAGCCACCATGCAGTGCTAACCACTGAGCAACCGTATACTATGCTAACCACTGAGTCACCATATACAATGCTAACCAGTGAGCCACCGTATAAGGTGGTAACCACTGAGCCACCGTATACAGTGCTAACCACTGAGCCACCATATACAGTGCTAACCACTGAGCCACCATATCCAGTGCTAACCACTGAGCCACCATACAATGCTAACCACTGAGCCACCATATACTGTGCTATCCACTGAGCCACCATGCAGTGCTAACCACTGAGCAACCGTATACTATGCTAACCACTGAGTCACCATATACAATGCTAACCAGTGAGCCACCGTATAAGGTGGTAACCACTGAGCCACCGTATACAGTGCTAACCACTGAGCCACCATACAATGCTAACCACTGAGCCACCATATACTGTGCTATCCACTGAGCCACCATGCAGTGCTAACCACTGAGCAACCGTATACTATGCTAACCACTGAGTCACCATATACAATGCTAACCAGTGAGCCACCGTATAAGGTGGTAACCACTGAGCCACCGTATACAGTGCTAACCACTGAGCCACCATATACAGTGCTAACCACTGAGCCACCATATCCAGTGCTAACCACTGAGCCACCATACAATGCTAACCACTGAGCCACCATATACTGTGCTATCCACTGAGCCACCATGCAGTGCTAACCACTGAGCAACCGTATACTATGCTAACCACTGAGTCACCATATACAATGCTAACCAGTGAGCCACCGTATAAGGTGGTAACCACTGAGCCACCGTATACAGTGCTAACCACTGAGCCACCATATACAGTGCTAACCACTGAGCCACCATATACAGTGCTAACCACTGAGCCAACTTATACAGTGCTAACCACTGAGCCACCATATACACCATATAAATCTTGCAACAGCAGCATACTTTCTGGAGAGAGCACTGTACTATTCAGCGGCTATTTCTACGGCACCTGTTCATTTCACCGCACTCCCGATGCAATAGCATCCGGCCCATTTCTAGTTTTGTACATTTATGGCAGATCTACAGGATTTGGGAGAAATGTATAGTAGATGCTGATCCCATCAATAGAGCCAGGAACAGCGCCGTTCTCAGCCAAGAGATGACAGAACAGTCCCATCAATCTCCACAGAGCGTCAGCGCCTCATTCTTCAGATACACATTGCCCTATCGGTGAGATCCACATGTACCACCCATTATGTAATATCCATGGATACGGTATAAATATACAGAATTAGGTTATCCTTTTAGTGTAAATTCAGACATAGTCGAATTAATAATAATTTGAGTTGCAGATTCCTGGGAACAAATTTGGAAGAGTTTATTGTACAATATATGTGTATAAATAATTTTAGAATATAAAAATGGCGTCCTGTTCCCATTTGTGTCCTGGGAAACTGGGTACAAAAATCAATAGGATGGGGGCACCAAAAGGCAGTTTTGCACAGGGCACCATTTAGGCTAAGGCCGGCCCTGGGTATAGCTATGATGTCGTTACTGATGTCATTACTGTAGCCTGTCAGAAAGACTTGTGGCTGCGACAGACAGAAATCACTCGTGCTGTAAATCTCCAAACCAATAGAACAAAAAAATGTATTAATCATGGAAAATGTCCCTAGTGAAGTAGGTCAGTAAAGGATGGAGACTTTTCGGACTTAAGTTTATCTCCATATGCCTTACTATCACCCTAGATGATTTGATTTTCTTGGGCCAGGAAAAAACATCATAAGCCCTTCACAATGAAATGTTAATCAAGCCATATAGTGCAAGAATATGATGTGGACAGCTTGACTTGAACCTTCTGTGTTTCACCTTCTTAGCTGGAAAGGCCTAGTTACCATACTGCACTATTAGGCATTAAATATAATTTTTAGAAAAATTGACTAAAGCAGCTAAGAGCAACTTTGGAGAACCCCAGAAGTGAACTATCAGGTATGTGTTATGCTTTTTGGAAGAGGGATGACTTTTGACAGGTTTGCCTTAAGTCATACATAACTTCTATGGAATTTTTTTGGACTAAAAAACCCCAGTGAGAATTATTAATGAAGAAATGTTGGTTATTACTTTCCCAGAGAGATAAATAATTGAAAAAATTAAATAATTTAACAATTTTAAAACTCAAAGACTTTTTATTTATTTAAAGTAATTTTATTTCAAAATGAACAACTAAGGATGTGACATTTCATGCAATCTCCTTACCTGAACAGTGGTTATTCCTGGCTCCCGCCCAACTAGAACCTTCCCTGCTTCCAGTGTTGCTATTTTCGATTCTTCCACCTTCATGAAGTCGCTCACAAGGTCAGTGATATCAAACTGCCAATCTGATCCAAGCATATGTGTCAGCTGTCCACCTATGTCTGAAGACTCTGCAACAAACTGTGTGAAGACACGAACCATAGCATGCTGGTACTGGAGGGAACAGCCGCGTCCTTTCTTTTCATCATCCTCTTCATCTTCACTATCTCTTGTTGGTCTAGAAAGAAATTAAATTTGGGCAAAAAATACTAAATAAAATGTATTTATGCTGTACAGTTTGTATTGTTCAGAAGTGTGTTCACAATATACATCAATTAAAAATTATGTCAATTTTTTATGGCTGGAGTTTAGGTCCACCTTCAGTAGTGGACAAACATGCTCAGTAGTTTACCTGCTCTGTTCTTTCATTCAGTATTAGACACAGATACTCATTAGATGCCCATTTTTGTCCATTCCTTTAGGCCAGAGTCACACTAGCATATGACTCACACAAGTACAATGCAAGAAAGTCTCGGTCCAATGTTAATCAATCAGGCAGCTCAGATCTGTGAGTTTTTCCAAGGACTTAATTGGACTCAGGAAAAAAATCGCAGTAGGCTGCGTATGGCAGTGAGTCTCGACTCAACTGAACCCATACAAGTCTATGGGTAAGTGAAACATCAGACTGCCTCGGATGTCATTGAGTGCAGTGAGATATATGCTGGCATGAATCTCTCCTTCGTCTCTGCACATTTGAACTGATTGCAGGATTGGATCACAACTGCATGAGACTTGGCCCATGCTCGCAGCAGAGCCTGAGCAGATGTCATTAGCATATTGCTTCCGATGCTCTCACATCTAATGCCATACTCTAGTCTGTCCCTGGTCTTAGTGGTGGACGCACATGTTTCATTGCTTCCCTGCCCTGTCCTTCCCCTTCATGTTGCATAGTGGATCTGACAATGAAGAGACTGATCATATATGATAAAAAAAAGAGAACTGTAGCATGTAAACTAAATAAAACAAGCAGCTATGAGAGAGACAGAAACACAGTGAATCCAGAGAAAAGGAAAAGGGTATTATCTTGCCTGCCATATTAGTACAAGAGAATCCAAAGTATATGAACAAAAATTATTTATTAGCAATAGAATTACAGAAAGGGGAGGAATCACATAGTTGGCCATGTGCTTCCACAGGAATAAACGTTATTCCTCCTCTGTATAGATTTCTAAAGTACACTCTTTATCAATACTTATATAAGTGTAAAACACTAGCGGAGTTCCGAAGTATTCAATAATTGCAATTTTATTCAATACGCGTTAAAAATTACAAACATCCCCATCAGGGGTTATCATTAGAGGTTAAACTGGAAAGACACAGTGTAATCTGGTTTACTAAGCAAGCCAACAACCAATATGTAACCGGAAAAGACACCTGCTACCCCTTGAGCCGGCAAGAGGAAGTAATCCTTCAAGTACAGATCAATAACCATTAGCTAGGTTTTGCCAGACTTCAAGCATGAATAAGGATCAGGAGAAATAAAGGATGCCTATTTAATAGTATAGGTACTAGTGTCCCAGAGGTTCCTTATTTAGTTATAGAGCACCCTCCTATTAATTCTGATCACTCCTGTTCCAGTGTTAACTGTAATTCGTAGTGGGTTACCCCCTCATTCCTATACAGTGTCACATAAGGAAATGTTGCTTACCCATGATGATGGACAATTGTGCAGCCTTCAAATATCCAGAAACCAAGCTGATTAACACTATTTATTGTTGGTGCGTTACCTACAGGCTTCTTTTTCTTGAATATTCATATTGAATACAATATGTTCTGAAGAAAAAGCCTGTAAGCTCGTAAACAATAAATCAATTTTCTTCAAATATTTTGGATTCTCTTGAACTATTAAGGCAGCGCAAGATAATACCCTTTTCCTTTTCTCTGGATTTACAGCTTCCACATGGGTCTGCTGCAGCTGCTTGATGTGCATTATAATGGTTGTACCGCCTAAAAATGGAACTGTAAAGACAATAAGCGCAGAATAGAGTTTTACCCAAATAGGGTAGACCCTATTCTGTGTGTACTGTCTTTCTAGTTCCATTTTTAGCCAGACAGACAGACCGCTAAATAGATAGACAGATAAATAGATAAAAAAAATAAGAAGGGCAGCACTCCATTAATTTCCAAAAAAACAGACTTTTATTGGCCCATGTAGTATGATGGCAAAGTTGTGGTTCCCATGAACCTTTTTTTAGCTATTCCTGGGAAGCAAAATATTGTCATCACACTACATGGACCAATAAAAGTCAGTTTTTTTTTTAATTAATGGAGTGCTGCCCTTCTTATTTTTGCTATGTACCGTATATACTCGTGTATAAGCCGACCCGTGTATAAGCCGACCCCCCTACTTTTGCCCCAAAAATCTGGAAAAACCTATTGACTCGTGTATAAGCCGAGGGTGGACTCCAGCACAGGTATATAGCCCCCAGCAGTGTGGTATACAGGCCTCCCCAGTGGTAGTATACAGCAGCCCCAGTGGTAGTATACAGATTCCCCAGCACCCCCAGTGGTAGCATACAGATTCCCCAGCAGCCCCAGTGGTAGTATACAGATTCCCCAGCAGCCCCAGTGGTAGTATACAGGAGCCCCAGCAGCCCCAGTGGTAGTATACAGGAGCCCCAGCAGCCCCAGTGGTAGTATACAGGAGCCCCAGCAGCCCCAGTGGTAGTATACAGGAGCCCCAGCAGCCCCAGTGGTAGTATACAGGAGCCCCAGCAGCCCCAGTGGTAGTATACAGGAGCCCCAGCAGCCCCAGTGGTAGTATACAGCAGCCCCAGTGGTATACAGCAGGCCCCCAGGGGTACATATAGCAGCCCCCAGGGGGTACCCAGCAGCCCCCTGGGGGTACCAACAGCCCCCAGGGGTACCAACAGCTCCCTGGGGGTACCAACAGCCCCCAGGGGGTACCAACAGCCCCCAGGGGGTACCCAGCAGCCCCCAGGGGGTACCAACAGCCCCCTGGGGGTACCAACAGCCCCCAGGGGGTACCCAGCAGCCCCCAGGGGGTACCCAGCAGCCCCCAGGGGGTACCAACAGCCCCCAAAAGCTGGCACTGTCCCCCCTTGTAAGGGCCCCCCCCCCCGCTGCTTATACATTACCATCCCGGTGTTCTGATCGGCGCCGCTCCTCGGTGCTTCTTCTTCATCCTCCCGTCCTCGCTGGCTGCATCCGGGATCTCCGGCCGTCGCGCGATGACGTCATATCGCTGCTTCCCCCTGCCGCTGGGGAAGCAGTGCATATATAATGAGCGGCCCCACGTGACAGGGCCGCTCATACAGCAGCCTCCCCCCGCCTCCTCCAGCCTCCACAGCCCCCAACACAGCAGCCTATATACCGTATAGACCCGTGTATAAGCCGAGGGGGGGACTTTTCAGCCCAAATTTTGGGCTGAAAAACTCGGCTTATACACGAGTATATACGGTATATGTTTGCAACTGAACTGTTGCATGGTAGGGACTGCACCCAGATTTTCCCCTTTTGTGTTGCTCCAATTTTCCTTGATAGATAGATAGATAGATAGATAGATAGATAGATAGATAGATAGATAGATAATAGAAAAAATTACAGCAGCACTCCCACGTCAGGTTCTTCAGAAGCCTTTATTCAGGCCTGAATAAAGACTTCTGAAGAACCTGACGTGGGAGTGCTGCTGTCATTTTTTCTATTATATTGAAGCAAAGGTTGGTTTGCTGGACGGATTTGCACCCCGAGCTGTGTAGGTAGGTAGATAGATAGATAGATAGATAGATAAATTGAGAAAAATCCTCGCAGCACACAGCTACTACCAATGATGTACAAATGCTATAAGCCATATGTGTTTGAGGAAAAAATTTAAAAACTTACGTTTTTTTCAAAAAACTCAAAAATCTCCAATTTTTTATTTAATTCTGAAGTTCTTGGTACATACATTGGCCAATGTCTGCTTGCTCATCAACTGCGACAAAGTGACTTCAGGCATGATGAGTCCTACTCTGATATCCCTATCTTCCTTGTCCTCCCCCCCACTTCTCAGTGGGCAGACACCATCTATACCCTCGATCACCTGTAGGTTAATGAGGGTGCACTTGTACATCATTGGTAGTAGCTGTGTGCTGCGAGGATTTTTCTCAATTTGTTTGACTCTGCATCTTTGCTTGCACCAGTTCACACCAGTCTGCGAGAGCTGTGCAGTTTTTCTTGTTATTTATTATATGGAGTTGCAGGCTCCTTTGCTGCAATGTACACCCTCATTAACCGACAGGTGATCGAGGGTATAGATGGTGTCTGCCCACTGAGAAGTGGGGGGGAGGACAAGGAAGATAGGGATATCAGAGTAGGACTCATCATGCCTGAAGTTACTTTGTCGCAGTTGATGAGCAAGCAGACATTGGCCAATGTATGTACTAAGAACTTCAGAATTAAAAGATAAGATTTTTGAGTTTTTTGAAAAAAAAGTAAGTTTTTAAATTTTTTCCTCAAACACATATGGCTTATAGCACTTGTACATCATTGGTAGTAGCTGTGTGCTGCGAGGATTTTTCTCAATTTGTTTGACTCTGCATCTTTGCTTGCACCAGTTCACACCAGTCTGCAAGTGCTGTGCAGTTTTTCTTGTTATTAGATAGATAGATAGATAGATAGATAGATAGATAGATAGATAGATAGATAGAAAAAATTTGAGGCAGCACTCCAGTTGAAATAATACCAAATTTTAATCAGCCCTATGGCGTGGCAATGTTTTGGTGAATAACCCACCTTTGCTGCTGGATAATGGTGGGTTATCCACGCCATATGAGCTGAGTACATTTTCACATTTTCCAACTGAAGTGTTGACTCAAATTTTTGGTAACTATATTATGTGACTAGTTGGCAACTAGTAATTAAGATATTGCACTATTTTTTGCTTTTTTCGATAGATAGATAGATAGATAGATACTGTATTTTTTGAAATCCCAGAACCACCAGAACCCAAACTTTCACAGGTTTGTTCATCTTCAGTCAGAAACACTCACTCCTGTGTTATTTCTGGTAGGGAAATTTGTTACCTCAGAAAATGAAATGTGTTACCTCATAAAACAGCAGCCCCGAGTGTCACGTTTCCGGGAAAGACGCCCTAGAGTGGACCCACTGGGCTGTGGTACCGAGCTCCCCTGGGTGAGCTGGTCCTAGTTTAGCCAACCCCTTTACAGGAATTGTCAGGGGCATGCCCAGGGGGTTTAAATACCACAGCTGCTAGTACCAGGGGGGCAGCTCATAGGGTTACCCTATACTATGGTATAGCTAAGGAGGATTAGAGGGATCAGAGCCCGAGGCTAGGAGAGCAGGAATGGGTCTACCCTAGGAGTGCATAAGGACGGCCTGACTAAAAGCCAGAGAGGCAGAATCTTACTAACTCAATAATCAGGCACCTCCCATTAGTGAAGGTGACCTGATATACCGGAGGACGGACAGCTATTGGTCAAGGGGAGTGTTAGGTTGAGCCGTGTCAGCCCCTACATTCACAGGGAGGAGTGCGACCGCGTCTAGTGCACCGCTGATTAGGTTCATGACTTCGACCATTGTAGTGTGCTGATGTGTGAGCTGGGTAGTCAGCAGACAGGAAGTGGACCCGGTGATGGCTTTGAGACACAGCACGCCTGGACACAGGATGCCTGATCGGTAGAGGAGCAGAGGATGCAGACCCAGGAGAGGTGAGCTGGGGAGCGGTGCCAGGGTACCTAACACCGAGCCTCTGCATTTTTAGGTATAATTGACTTATGCTTCCCCTCCTGGCTAAGAGCTGTAGTATATCAATGTGGTTGGACACAACAAATAACAGTTTACAGTAGGGATACTTCTATAAAATAATCTTAGAACAGGAACTTTTTTTTACACATTCAATTATAGAACTTATTTTTAATCAAAGATCTATTGATTAAAATGTAAATTGTGCATGGCACAACCTCTTTAATGAATCAAGTGTCTCTAACTATATATTTATTCACTTACTGTCCCGATCCATTGTATCACACTGAGCAGGCTCAAACTTTATTTTTTGCCCCTCCCAATGCATTTACTGGTCTCTCTCTTTCTCTCTCGCTCTCTCCCCTCTCCTTTGAACTCCGGATCAGGAATCAGGCAGCTGTTGTGGCATGACACTGGAACGCATGCAGATGCACCCGTTGAAAGCCTGATCTGGATGCACCACAGGTGTGAAAACAGCCTTAGAGTATGTTTATACTTAGTTTTATTCTGTGATTCTTTTCTTTAAAAAAAATTGCACACAATGACTGGAAAACACAGCTAGAATTACACACATTTTTTATGTTGCATTTTCCTGCTAACTCATTTTGAATTCAACATTGAAGACTGCAGAAAGAATGCTGAAAGAATTAACATCTTGCATTTTTTAAAAGCACAGCTCAGGTCAAAAACCTTAAAAAATGATTTCACATTATATGTGGAAGCTCCAAAATTCTATTTTTAGTGATTAAATATAATACATAGCTGCATATTTTATAACACTCTCCAATTTGGATGAATTATTCTCACATCCTTTCTTTCTACCTCCATCAACAAGAACACTAAATTCATTTAAAATATTTGAATTGTCTGATTTCTAAGATACTTCACTTTAGACTTCTCATAAACTGAAGACTAAAGTAGAAAAATTTTGCAAAAAACATGTACATATTAATTTCCTACTACAAATATTTTCAAAATCTACATTGTTCCTAACATTAGGCAACTTTTTAATTGATGTATGCCTTGAAAAGACAGAAATATGCAGCTGCAGGAGACACTGGAGGCTTATCTTCAAAAGTCTACATCTGTAACATATATAATCCCTGACTTCCAATAACAAGGGGATTATTTTTAGTAACTCACACCTGGCTTAGCACTCACTAAGAGACATGAAGAGGCTTTAGTGAATTATATATAGTAACAGTAAAAGCGCTTTAGTGCGAAGCATTTACTTGAGGAGAATGCAGGAGAACCGGGTCACGAGCAGTTTGACCGACATCTTTGGCCTTGGTCTACAGAGGTTTCTATGAACCCACTGAATAAAGTAGGGTCACAATCACACATGAGATTCATGAGTAATTTTCCTATATTTTCATCAAAGTTTGAAAAAAAAACCTGTTTCTTCACTTTCCATCTAACAGTAGCATATGGATGGCAGCGTGGTTCGACTTTTTGTCAGACCTCTAGACTTTCATTGCCAAGTTATACCCGATACTTGGATCAATATCGAATATGTCTCCACAATTGTGTGCAGAACACTCGGTCCTCAAAAAATCAAGGACAAGTGAAGTGCCCCATAGACTATCACAAGTACAAGCGTTATTCATGAAAAATAACGAAAAGCACTTGTATCTGAAAAACTTGCATTTGAATGAGCTCTAAGTAATAAAGTCTTACATATGAACAAAATATATGTTTTATTCTGTTTCTCAATAACTTTATGAATAATATCCAGAATTCATTCTAAGAACACCGATCATCATCACATTGCACATGTAACAGACAAAGATCAATTACTAGTGCATACTATCTAATGGAACAGAATAAAGGGGAACTCCACGACACTGATGTTGGTAGCATATCCTGAAGAGGAGTCATCAATATTAGATTGTGGCGGGCAGACACCAATCAGCTGTCATTTTGTCTAGCAGTGGCTGAATGTAAATAATGTGATTGGGTGGAACAGCATAGAACTGTCACACTGCTTAGCGACCACGCTTGGATCCTGTTAGAATGGATGAAGCTGATCTGACCACTTACTAAAAAATATGACAAGAAGGTGGTCACATCGTTTTCATCAAGCCTTTTCTAGAGCTGCTAGAAATTAAATGGTGGGGGTTAAAGTTGTTGGCCACTCACAGATCTGATATTGATGATGACAACTGATTGCTGGGGGTGCAGGTGTTGGCCCCCACAGATCTGATACTGATGACGACAATGATTGGTGGGGTGCCAGGTGTTGCCCCTCACAGATCTAATACTGATGATGACAACTGATTGGTGAGGTACTCGGTGTTTGCCCTCACTGTTATGATATAGATGATGACTTATTTTAGGATATGTCTTTAATGTAATTGTAGCGGAAAATTCCTTTAATATCAAGTCCAATAAAGCAATAAGATTGTTATCATGATATACGTACTTCAGCCTAAAACTGAAGATAGACGGCTGTCACCGGATCCTCTTTCGTGCAAGTTTTATGGAGGAGGAGTGGACAACGGCTCACTATTGGGTTCTATTTAAGCGCACACAGTGAAATTTGGTGAGCTGTTGTCGGCTGTCTCCACTCCCTCTCCCTGCATTAATGTAACCCTTGAATCTACAATAAAACCTGCACAAAAGGGGATCTGGTGAGTGCCGTCTATCTTCATTTTTATGCTGAAGTCTTATACTTGTTTCTTAAGACGTGCAATGTGTCTCCTGGAGGCGGATACGAGGAGAACATGGCTCATTCATACAAAGTGTTAGTCTTTTTAACGCCTGGCTTTTTTCCTTATCTGGAATGATATATGTACACTAATAAAGATTTAGCTCCATTATGTTGACCAGTATTTATAAAATATTTGTTGACTTCTGAGCAGTTTATATACCACTGAAGATTACTAGTCATACTCTATGTATGTGTTTGCATATTAGTGATTGAGCTAAAGGCCCAGCCATATCTTCAAGAGAATAAGTAATTAGAAAATGTCATAATTTTTAAACATTTTCAGTATTCCTATGCACAAAAAATATCTTGAACTTATGCAAATTTTCACACTAAGGCCACTAACTACTTCCTGTTTTATACAGATGACATTCCAGCAGTAATCTCATTATCATCACAGGCAAGAAAATGACAGACACCACTATTGTACATAGCTGATAACACAGGATTCACAATAGTTGACGGTAGCAGCTCACCTACTGCTCCTTCCCACAATGACTTTTTTACACAGACAACATATGTTCCCATAAAAGTCAGTGAGCCAGATCTTGACTATTGCTAGCTATGGTCCATGTAGCTGCTAAATAAACAATAGCTCTAAATGCTGTAAAAAGATCAGACAATAGATCACATTTATTAGACACCAAATCATGGAAAAAAATAAATAATTTACAATCAGAATGTAAAACAAAACATTTTTTTTTAAATGTACCAGTATCTGGATTTAATTATAAAAAAAATCTGGAAGTACATTCTCTTTAGGGTATGTGCTCTTGATCTGGAAGCACTGCGTGTTGGAAGCAGTGCCTCCGGATCTGCAGAAACCCACAGGTAAACACATGGAGGCTGCTGCTGTCCTGTACTCAACATCTGCGATGGGGGCAGAGCGGCTTCTCCCAGAGTGCACCCGATGGTGATTGCTTCTAACTATGCTGCACAAAATTAACATGCTGCAGAGATGCAGAAGTCTGAAAACCTACGCCACAGGTGAGAACATATTGCGGTCGGGTGAAGCATAGTGGTCATTGGATTTCAACAAATCCTATCCCTATGGTGCTACTGTACAATGCAGCATTTTGGACTCAGATGTTGCATCCAAAATGCTGCTTTTACTGATCATGAGCACACAGCCTTAAAGGGAATCAGACAGCTGATGTATGCTGCCCCAACAAGTCAGAATTACTGTCCAGCTCCATTATTTCAACCAAGTTTGTTTTATCTTGAAAAGCTATGCCATTTTAGAAAAAACATACATTTAAAACCTGGTGAGGACCATGCAGTCTATTCCAAGAGTTCTGTCCCCAGCAAGTTCTCTCTGCTCTCCTCCCTTTTCCGACAATTGTGTATAGGTAACTTATGAGAACAAAGAGCGGAGAAGCTACTAGAAACCAGCCTCTTGGACTAGTCAATCAAGCTGCATGATCCTTGAATGGTTTTTACATATATTTTTTTCTCTAAAATGCTGCAGTATTTCGGAGTAAAACTCACCTGCTAGAAATTAAGAAACTGTACTCCTTTACACTACCCGTGATTCAGGCAAAATTAATCAGCTGGCAGGTACACTATAAAAAGCTGAAACTAAAAATTGGTCATAGGTACCTACTCACCTTTTATTAACAGACACTGGGATTCTCCACCCTTTAATCTGGCTCAATTCAGTGTCAGATATTTCGATTTGCAGAGGAAGTCGTGGAGCCCAGACAGTCACTTCCAACTGAGTAGTTATGTGCTGGTATGTGAAGTTTACAATAGTATCCACTTTACTCTTCATTTCTTTGCCATTTACAAAGACTGAGTCACATTTGTCAGAAACCTGAATAAAAAAATATTCAGCATTTAGCATTTAGGTGACATGTATTTGAGAAACAACAAAAATATTACATAATTATTTTAAAAAAAAGGATCTGTGAACAGTTTTCACAATACATACTGTATCCATTTTGAAAGGGGTTGCCCATTACTTATGTATCTCTTTCTCCATTATCATATTCCTTAAAGTAAAATAATACCTATACTCACTATCTGGTGCCGGGTTTTCAAGTGCTAAAATGATGTTGTTATGTCACATGAGCCAGCAGGCTAATCAGCAGCCGCTAATGGGCTGCTTTATTCTCACTTCCTTCAGATGACATTGACATATAGAATAAGTAGAACAGAGGCTGCTCTTTGACTTCCTCCAGCTATGATCTGGCCCCTGATGGGCTTCCGGGGTCACTTGACATATTAATGTCATGATGACCTATGGAGACCCAGTGCCTACATTGCTGGAATGGCACCGAAAGTGAGTTATTTTATGTGGGGGAATATGGTGATGGTAAGAGCGTGTCCCAGTAGTGGACAAGCCCTTTTAAATAGATCTTCTTAGACCTGATGAGGTTAGTATAATAGCTCTGAAAATCCATGTCAAAATGTCTGTATAACCCTTTTGACTGTATTAAATAGTAACATAAATTTTGATATTTTGTCTTTTAATTATATTCTTAATATATTATATATATTCAAAGTTTTTTAAATGTAAAAAAAGTAGATTAAAGGGAGATTCCTGCTTTGCTCACTTCTGCCCTGACAGGTGAGCAGGGTTAGGCTAGGGTCAGATCTGCTCTGCCCAGAGGTTGCGGATCGGCAGAAATTATGAAAATTTCTTCCTCAGCGCATAGTTTACCAGCAGGTAGCATTATGCGCTGCCTGACTTTTGATCCCTATGGCAACCGGATGCTTGCTGCAGTCACCAGCTCCACAGGATATGCGCTTTTATAGAGCGCACAGGAAATGCTGTTTGCAACATTTTCTGTGTGCTCTACAAAAGCACATATCTTGAGATCTCTGTGGAGTTGGAGCCTGCGATAAGCGGTGCCTGGATCAATAGGCAATACAATAGTCCGTGGTAACCTAGCATGAGGCAGATATTTTCTAGTTTCTGCTGGATCCACCAGGCTAGGGGCAGACACAGGTCTGACCCTAGCCTTAGACTACGTTGACATATTCAGTTTCTGGTCAGTTTTTCACATCAGTTTTTCGTAAACCAAAACCAGGAGTGGATGAAAAAATACAGAAGTGGTGACATCTTTCGTTTGGTCACATTCACAAGTTGAGTATTTGGTCAGTATTTTAACCAGTATTTACAAGCCAAAGCCAGGAGTGGAACAATCAGAGGAAAAGTATAAAAGAAAGATGTTACTATTTCTGTATTTTTCATCCACTTCTGGTTGTGGCTTAGGCAGGGTCACACTTGGGAGTTTGATCTGTTTGACGGATGTCGTTACAGGATGCGTTATTTTTGGTAGTGTTTTGATGCATTTTGTGCCATGTTTTGGTGCCAAAAAAAGCATGGTTAACACAATGGTCCTATGTGTGCAATTGCGTTAATGGATGCGTCATCCATAGACTGCCATGTTAAAAAAAACGCATGTGTTTTTGCCCAAGCACCAAGAAATACTGCAACCGTGTTTTTCAATGCGCTAACAAAAACGCATAGCGTCAAACGCATTGCCTTTGGCAATGTGTTTTTTGCATTGGAGCCTATGAGTGCGTTAACACATGTTTTTCACGATTTGCACAGGAGAATAGTCGCATGCATTTAACAAATGCATGACGCAAGTCTGACATTAGCCTTAGGCTTATTCACCTAGTTGTTTGCTGATATTTCGGCCGATCCGGCAAATGCATCGCATCGGCTGGATCTGCTGCCTAGTGGCCGAATTACAGACCGATCCCGACAAGCCCCATGATTCTCTATGGGGCTTAGGTAGGGTGCGCAAGTGCAGTTTGCTGGATCTGGCAGATCCGGCACTTGTGGCGCAGGAAAAAAAAGCTGATAGCTGCGGTTTTATGCCCGCCGAAACTGCCGGATTTGCCCTATTGAAAAAACAGCATTTGCTGCAATCCCCATAGAGAATGAATGGGGGCTTGCCGCAGGTATACACAAGTTGGCTGTTAGCCTGCAGATGCAGCAGATCAGTGAAGACACTGATGTGAAAACAGCCTTACAAAAACTGAACTTGTGAATGTAGCCTAAGTTATATCTCATCTACTGGTCATATTCCTGATGGTAGGTAATGTACACCTGTTCTATTCATTAGACTAGTGCATAGATGGATACACAGAGCCTTTATGACACAGTATGCCTATGAATAGCTTGGTGACATGTAAATTTCTCAGTAATACGGTATCCACTGCAGATTGTATTTTTTTCTGTTAAATTCATACATAATCTGTTAGAAAAACACAGTTCAGCACAATTGGAACATCTATCCAGTGATCACTCTGCACAGATTACATGAGGCCTTACATCATGTATACTTAGAAAATGCTAAATTGATTAGTGGGCCAATTCTCAACAGTGACATAATTATCAGTGTATCTGAATGGCAAATACTTGGGCAAAATTACCATATTCTTATTTAACTGAGGAAAGCAGCAGATAAAACTATTTTTACAGCTTACTAATGCTTCTCACAATGAGTTAAATCCCATGGAGGAAGAAGATCAAATAGAAATAACACATCTCTTGAAAATCATATTTGGTATTTGATGATATAAATAATGATTCAATTATTTTCATACAAGTCGAATACCATACAATAGGATTTCACTATATTTCATTCTTTTCTAAAAATAAAAAGGCGTTCTTTATGGACCTCTGCTAGGAGCAGTGAGAAGGTATAGAAAAAGCTACAATATTCTCAATGGCACTTGTATTTTTTTTTTCTAACAAAAGATTGCATGCACAGTACAAAGTGATCTTGTGGGCCGGGGGAAAACCCATTTTACAATGTCATCTTAGAAGCTTGGCAGGGTCGCTTGTTGCTGGCAGAAAGTATCATGTTATTATTTTAATCATCGACTATTTCCAACTTAAAGAAAGGAACAAGGCACTAGCTGAAAGGTAGAAACACAGCAGCATAGCCCGTCATTTAATACTCCCCACCTTACACTACAGACAGTCCTCCTTGTGAACACAGTACAGTATATATTATTTTCAATTACTTCAACATTATATTCAGTACCAATATTAACAAGTACCAATGAGTGCCATGTAATATGCTATTGCCTAGGCATGTCAATTGAAGTATGTATAGAGCCGCCACATTGCCAGGATTGTATAATTCAAACTCAGAAAGTATAGTCCACTAGTAATAATACATAATTAATTCATCACAGCAATTTCATCAGAATTCTTATAAACATTGCTTTGACACCAGCTTCCAGTTTTTTCTGGCTCCATCAAATTTGGCGAAGCTGGGGTGGGGTAAAGGCATGACGTCACCACTCATATAATTAATGATGAGCTGTGTTGTGGCTTATGCCAGAATTGTTACTCCAGTCAAATCCTTGTTGCGAGCCACATGGATGCTCATGACATTTGTCAGCCGATCCTGATTCATTAAGAGGCATGCACCTCTATGGAATCAGAGCATCCAACTCCAACACACCCCCTCATCAAGAACAGCAAGAGAATCAGTGGTCTTGGTGAATCAGGGCCAATTGTCATGCTAATAGGTTGGGAATAAGGAGATAAAGGGCATAACCTCACTGCGTCCTGAAACAAGTTTACCCAGAGTGGAGTGACTTAGGTCCTAACCAGTCATCCCCTGAGCCTCTGATGGTGAAGTTGGACTATGCTGACGATAGGTACCAGATACCACTCCAGAGCAGTCCTGGTTCTTGTGTTCCACCAAGAGGCTAAACAGTGCATGGCGAGAAGGATGGGGTGGGAGCCACTGCCTCTAGGGAAACATAAGAAGGGTAACCCCTGTCAATGGTAACCCCAGCGCATAGTGGCCAGCTCAGCAGCTGACACTGGAGCTCGCACCACTGTGTATGATGTAGCTGTCATGTGCCATACCACCAACATCAGCTGACAGTTAGGGATGAGCGAGTACCTCAATATTCGGACTCGCTATACTCGCAAAAGTAGGTCCCATACTCAGCAGTCTTTGCGAGTATAGCGAGTCCGATTACTTTCGCAGTGTATCTATAGATACACTGCGAAAGTACCCTAATAGTGAATAAAAGTTCAATCAGATGACCGGTAGTGATCTGGCCAATCAGATGGCGACATGTCACAAACATGTAATCGCTAGCGGCCACCTGATTGGCCAGATTGCAAGGTCTTAGGTGTACTGCCAGGACCTTGCAATCTGGCCAATCAGGTGGCCGCTAGCGATCACATGGTTGTGATGTGTCGCCATCTGATTGGCCAGTTCGCTACCGGCCATCTGATTGGCTGGCAGTCACATCGGACAGGTGAATATGTAATTTTATTATTTTTAACAACTTTTTTTCACTTTTAGCGTACTTTCACAGTGTATCTATACATACACTGCGAAGGTAATCGGACTACTCGCTACTCCCGAGTACTCGGGAGTACTCGAGAGTAGCAAGTACCCGAATACGCTACTATTCGGCGAGTTCCGAATAGTAGCGCGTATACTCGCTCCACCCTTCTGACAGTCACTGTTTGTCCGGCAGCGTGTCTCACAGTGTAGGGTTCCAAAGGGCTCTGAGCCGCAATGCTTTCTTGAACAGTCACGACGCCTATGGCTGCAATAATTATGCTTCTGGTCAGGAACTGAATCCTGTTCATGATACATTTTATTGTACAAAATCTACAATATTTGTAAGTAGTGATGTGCAAGTAGTGATGTGTAGTCAACATGCTTGTTGGGCTATAGCCTTTTTTCGTAACACTGAAGTCTCTTGAGATACAATTTTGAAGGCCATGGACTCATATTACATAAGTGAAATGTTTATTTATGTTAGTGGTTACCTTTAGGTTATACAATTACACTTAGTTTCAGTCTCAAATCTTCAATCCTTTAGCTTGCAGCTTGATACAAGTTTCACATTTTTCTCTTGTGTCGACATCTATAATATAGGCTGATATTAGCTATGTTTATCCAGGGTTCTGAGGTTTTCAGTAGCTAATCTATCAGTACATCTTCTGTACTGTAATTTCCTCTACATATGCTTTATAGGCTGTTTTCTTTTCCCTCCGTGAGATTGTTTTCCTCTGTTCATACTGTGGAAATCTGTGTACAACCATTTACCCTTCCTGCTGCTATCTCTAACACTGAGTAAAGGAAGGTAGGATTTAGCAAATCACTGAGCTAGATAAGAAATTTACATACACTCTGCCTCCACAGAAGTAAAATAAGATATTTGTTTTAGAGAGCACTATTTAGAAAGTTGCAGGGAACACATGAATAATAAAACAAATGATGTGCAAAGGAGTAGATAGCCTTCAAGTATTAAAGAGGATGTCAGTAATTGTACTTCCACAGATTAGGTTGTGATGGAGAATCATAGTTCGCTATCATTGTAGGACAAATTCCTTTACATTTTCAAAACAATATTTTAATCTATCCTGAATCAATACAATGTTTGTTTTCAGTTAATGTCTTTATTAAAGTTCAGAACATATTTATTGTGGAGAAGAGAATTGTCATACTAATACCTAAGAAAATTGAGAAACTTTTATGAGTGTAATAAGGGCACAACCGAATAAAGTATTTAAGTCAGGACAATAGACTTGAGACAAAAGATGTGTCTGTATTATGCTTGTGTGAAAATGGACATACTGTACCTAACACTATCTTTGTTCTATTTTAGGAAAGGCTTGCATAAAATAAAAGAATAAGTGATACTTACCAGTCCAATCTCCAGCCAGTAAAGAACTGCTTCTCCAGTGATGCCTCTGAATTCAGGAAATGATGATGAACCTTCTAAAGATAAGTGGATCTATAAGAGGCAAATTGAATTTTTCTCAACTCGTACAAAAAAGTTGCATTCTCCTGAATTCTATTTTTTTTTTTATTCACTTTGTACAAATATGGTAAAAGAACAACAATGACAAAAAGCCAGGAACTACTCACAAACAGGATCCGTTGAAGCACCTGTGTGGTGTGACACGGTGCCATCATCCCGTCCTCCCTGCACACACTCCCTCCCACTGCACTGCCTCATTTATGACATTGATTAGGTTGATGTGATGAAAGGCTGGTTTCATATTGCGATTTGTTCCTGTCCGTGGCGATCCTACTTTTTGCAGGACCCCACGGACAGGAAATGGACCACATCGGAGGTGACTTCCGGATGCCATTTCTGTTTCCGGTCCGTGATTTTCATGGATCCGGCAAGCCCGGCACTTTCACTCCGCAAAGTATATATACATATACATTGCAGAAGTGAACCAAGGGTTAAATAAAAAAATAAAAAGATGTTCACCTCTCTGGCGTGTGTCCCACGCCGTCTAGCTCCCAGGGCCTAAGGACCTGGCGTTGCGTGGCAACCCGATCAGCTGATGCGGTCACATCATCGCATCAGCTGAGCGGTTTAAATCCCGCGCCCGCCAAAATTGATCGGCAGGTGGAGATTTAAACCGCGCTGATGCGGTCATGTGACAATCTGATAGCTGATTGGTCATGTGACCGCATCAGCTTATCGGGTTGCCACGCACTGCCAGGTCCTTAAACCCCGGGAGCTAGATGGTGCGGGACACACCTGGAGAGATGAGAATATATATTTTTTATTTTTAACACTTATTTTACTTAATTTCACTTCCATAATGTATGTATATACATTGTGGAAGTGAAATTAAAGGGGAACAGAGCAGTTTTAGTGTGAGTATGCTCAGTACACTAAAATTGGGTCGGGAAATGATCTGATGTTTTCCTGGACCCGTGCTCCCTAGGCCCCATGTTATTTGCTGCTGATTGGGTCAGATCCGATTCAGTTCGATTGATCCACTGAGCCCAAAATCGGAGCAGTCTCCGATTTTGGGTACAGCAAAAAATCGGACACAATCGGATCCGACACAAATCTGATGCCATTAATGGCTAATCCTATCTGATCCGATTGCCCATAGGGATACATGGAGGCAAAATCGGATCTTTGGCTGCCATTTTACAACAGACAGCCACGGATCCCAAAAAATCGAAATATTAAACCAGCCTAAGAAATAAAAAGCCTGAAGAGCGGTGAATGCCACTCCATTGCTTCTATCCTAGTATATGGTAAAATTCTAGCTGGCTGGCTGCCATCTTGCTAAATAGTAGATAGGCTATGGTCACACTTGATCAGTTATTGGCCTTGGATCCGTTATTGCCATCAGGTTTTCACTTTTTTGCGCTAAGTCCAAAACCTGATGCTAAAACCTAATGATGCACTCAAGTGTGACTGAAATGGTGTCAGTTTTTTTTACTGGACCAAACAAAAACGCTGCTAGCAGCGGTTTTGGGTGCAGGAAAAAAAATGATCCTTTTTTTTAACATGGTGTCCTAGGGAAACGCTGCCGTTAATGCAGGGTACATATAGGCACCATTCGTTAAAGCATATGCGTTTTTGGTGAAAAAATTACTAACTCCAAAAAATGTCCAGATGCACACGAGGCACTATTGGCACCCTAAAAATACCGGATCTGGTATTGAGAACAAGGGAAAAAACTGATGGCCAAGTGTGAACCGGGCATAGATGAAAAGAAAAAAAAATACCTAGCCGCTCACATATGTGCCTTTTTTGGCTCTTACTACATCTTCACTCACTGTTAGGGATGTGATGGTGCACATTGCCCTAGGTCAGTGATGGCGAACTCGGGCCTCGATGCACACCAGTGCAGGTTTTCAGAATTCCTTAGAGTTTGACAGTGGTAATTTGATTGCCAACTGTCAATGCAATGGAATCCCGAAAACTGGACTGTGTGTGGCACTCGAGCCGGAGTTCGCATCACTGCCTAGGTGCTGATTAGACCTCAGTGATGCGTCTGTTAGTCTAAAGCTACTCAGCACTGGTAGCTAGTGCAAGTGAGGAAGACTACAGAGTTGATGAGCCAGGTGAGAGGCATGATGAGTATTTTTTATTTTCATCTTATATTTATTATGCTTTGGGGGTTTCATGAGCGTAATAATTAACTTTTAAATTGTATCAATATCCTCAATGTGAATTACATTTTTCAAGAAAATTACAGAGTTTGAATTTTGACAGAACCATTCATCAATAATTCCTTCCATCTGATCTCCATTCCTTCAATGCCTGAGTTTGGTGGCTTGGAATATAGAGTGATTTTCCTATTAATAGTTAGTTTTACTTATGTTTTTTTCATATATTGTTTCAAATTAACTTTTTTAAGTTAAGTATTCTGATATCCACTGAGTTATGTCCAGTGAGTGGTCCCGAAGGTGTTCTCTTTGTGTTGAATTCGGCTTGTTATGTCTTAGGCATACTCAGCACTGTAAGCCCTAGCGCCGAGTGAGGATAACTTGTCAGTTGTCACCATTGATGGGACAGGTAAGAGGCATGGTGAGTATTTTTGTTTTCATCCCATATTTATTATGTCTGGTGAGAATAATAAGTGACTTTTGAATCGCATCAAACAACTTTAATGTAAATTAAATTATTTACCAGATTCAAGCAAGTTGCAGAGTTCAGATTTTGACAAATTCATTCATCACTAGTTCCTTCCATATGGATGCTTGATTCTTAAGTCTACTTGTTTGCTTACAGGTTCAGGTGACTGATGGAAGGATTTCAACCCAATATAAATTGACCCTAAAGCTAATCAGTGGCCCTAATAGTCATGTAACTGAATAGACAGGAGGTTATGATCTAGGTAGCAGCAGGGACATATAGTGGTATGTAACACTTATATTTTATTTTAGTATGATCTCTTCCCACTAGTTATTTCAACTCCTTCCTGACATTTGATGTATTGTACATCTATAGCTTAATGGGAAAGTTGTTCTCTACATATGACATACAATGACATCATAGTGATCATGCGGGCATAGGAGCTGTGCCTGAAAGATCTCTGATGGTAGTTCAACATAACTATCAGCCGAGCTCTTACAGACTCCTCCCTGACTGTTTAATCCTTTAGATGTTGCAGTCAAAAGCAATTACAGCATCCAGGAAATAGTGAGAAGGAAGGGGCTCCCTCTCTCACTCCATCTGCTTCCTTGAGATTTGATTGCCAAAGCTGATGATCTGCTATATACATTGGGCTGTAAGTGTAAGACTGATAGATCTGATAACCAGCAATACATAAGTATAAAATGTATAAAAGCATAAAATGCTCAAAGCACATAGAAAAACTAAATACAAAAGTAGAAAAGGTAAAGAAAATTGTAAAAGTTTAAAAGACATAAAAAGGATATAAAAGTAAAAAAAAAAAAAAAAAAGTTTGCCTATAAATATTAAAATATTAACCCCTTTGCGACCAATTACATATAAGTACATCATTGTTCATGCCTACAGGATTGATGTGGGCTCACACATTGAGCCCACATCTTTACCTGGCTGATCTAATCCAATATGTGTAGCTAACAGACACGGGTAGATTGGAGATCTGCCCATGCATGTTAACCAATTAAATCTTTCATGGTGCAATTTAATATCATGCAATTCCCAAATCCCATCGGCGTGATTGTGGGGTGCCGATGGGTTGTCATAATAGCCAGGGGTCAACTGTTAACCCCTTTTTCTGTGTTGACATATTTCCTGTGGACACCAGCTGAGCATCGGCGTTCACAGGGGATGATCACCACTCTGTACAGCACAAGCAATCAGACAGTGTCAGCTTCAAGTCCCTCAAGAGAACTACCGTGTTTCCCCAAAAATAAGTCATCCCCGATTATAAGACAGGGCAGGGCTGGGGGCAATTTTTTTTATATAAGTCATACCCCGATTATAAGACAGGGTGACTTATTTTCGGGGAAAATTTGGTGGGTTGGGGGGGGCCAGGGGAATCTCTCATACTTACCGCTGCTGCCGCTGCTGTCTCCGGTGCCCCCGCTGTGTTCCCGGGTGCCTGGGTGAGCAGGGCGGGTATTTTAAATCCCCCGCCGCTGTCCCAGCCAATCACAGGCCAGGAACTGCCCAGAGGCCAATCACAAGCCAGTCGCGCTGCATGACGTCAGTCTGGCCTGTCATTGGCTCCCCAGGCAGCTCCTGGCCTGTGATTGGCCGGGACAGCGGCACGTGTGCAGGCCGGGCTGTCTGTGCGACGATGCCCAGCCTGCGTGCTGCTGTGCCCGGGGCTGTCGGAGGTGCCCGGGATGTCGGAGGTGCCCGGGATGTCGGAGGTGCCCAGGATGCGCTGCGGTCCTCAGGCATGTGGATGCCTGGGATGTGCTGCGGTCCCCGGTGGTCGGAGGAGCCCAGGTCAGTGTGCCCCTGTCAGTGTGCCCCTGTATGTGTGAGTGTGCCCCTGTATGTGTGAGTGTGCCCCTATATGTGTGAGTGTGCCCCTGTATGTGTGAGTATGCCCCTGTATGTGTATGCCCCTGGGTTAGGGTTAGGGTTAGGGCTAGGATTAGGGCTGGGGTTAGGGCTAGGGTTAGGGCTAGGGTTATTTAAAATCGCGGCAGATGCGGTGAAAAAAACGCATCTGCTGCGATTACCGCATACCGGCTGCACTTGCGGCACGGTTGCGGCGCGGTTGCGGTAAACCCCATACAAGGTATAGGCGGACTTGCGGCAGGTGCGGCAAGTGCGGTTTTGCACTTGCGGCAGGTGCGGCCGCGAAAAAAAAACGCGGCTGACCGAGGTTTTTTTCGCTGCCGCACCTGCCGCAAGTCCGCCTATACCTTGTATGGCATTTATCGCAAATGCGCCGCAACCGTGCCGCAAGTGCAGCCGGTATGCGGTAATCACGACAGATGCGGTTTTTTCACCGCATCTGCCGCGATTTGAAATAACCGCTGATGTGAAAGGGCCCTAGGGAGGGAAATATAAGACATACCCCGAAAATAAGTCAGGGTGGGACTTTTGGGGGTAAAATTAATATAAGACACTGTCTTATATTCGGGGAAACACGGTAGTATAAACAATAAAAAGTAAAAAAAAGTTGTAAAAATATGAACAAGTAAATAAACACAATCATTCAATCACCCCCCTTTGCCCCATTGAAAATGAAACAATGATGAAAAGGTTTTATGTACATTTAAATTGTATTACTGGAAATGTAATCTTGTCCCACATTTCCAGTTCTTAGAGGAAACATTAAAGTTATTCCTCTCACACTATTGTGACATAATAATTTTTTTCTATAAAATTGTCCTTAGTGTCCAAAAGTAGCAAGACATAAAAAACTATATGCAATTGAATAAAGTTGTCATTACTTTTTCACTTTTACCACAAGGTGAATAGTGGAAAATAACACAATAAAACAGTTCTTGAATTGTTTTTTTTTTTATTCATTCTGCCTCTCACAAATAAAATAGAAAGTGTTCAAAATGTACTTTCTACCCCAAAATGGTAGAAATAAAGACTTAATTTGGTAAAAAAAAATAAAGCCTTTATACAGCTCTGTTGATTTTTTATTGTGTAAAAGTAGCAAAACATAAAAATATATGCAAATCTTGTATGACTGTAATCATACTGACCTGAAGAATTACTGTAAGTTGTCCTGTCACTTATACTACATGAAGAAAGATGTAAAAAATAAAATCTAAAAGGAGTTCTTGAATTGCTCTTGACTTGTTTAAATAAAAATGCCAACAGAGGCATTCCCTGTAATGAAGCAGATGTAGTCACTTTAGACTCCATATGTCCTTTTTCCTAGCAGTGTCCATTCTTTTTAGCCATGCACAAACATTGATCATAGTTTTGTGCACCCCTAAAAAGACAGAAATAGACCAGCCAGTGTCCAAAAAAACACTACACGCCTGATTACAGTAAACAGTTCTGTTAGTCTGAAACTTGTATTTAGCAGAATTAGATGGAAACCCTGGCCTAAGTGCTCAGGGTAGCACCGGAGGATAAATGTGAATCTAGCCAAAACCCTCTCACATTGCAGACAATTTTAATTTTTCCATTTTTTGTTTTTCCCTCTCCTTCTTCCAAGAGCCATATTCTTTTTTACTTTTCTGTCGACATGAACATATAGGTTTGTTTTTTGCAGGATGAGATGTACTTTTGAATGACACCATTCATT
Organism: Allobates femoralis; assembly: GCA_033576535.1. Taxonomy (NCBI): domain Eukaryota; kingdom Metazoa; phylum Chordata; class Amphibia; order Anura; family Aromobatidae; genus Allobates; species Allobates femoralis. The sequence continues at coordinate 674,108,584 of JARQOC010000003.1, forward strand.
TTACTACGTAGCATACTGTAAAACCTGGAAAAACATCCCAATGGGGAGAAATTGTGAAAAATAAAACAATTCTCACTTTTTTTAAGAATTTTTTTTACGGTGTACAATTTGTGGTAAACAAAAATGATAATGCAATATGATTTTCCTCATCAGTATGATTACAGTGATACCAAACATGTCCAGTTTTTCATTAGTTTAATAGTGAAAAAAATCTTAAGTTTACAAAAGAAAAATGGGGAAGTTACATTGCAATTTTCCAAGATGAATAACGTTTTCAAATTTCAGTCGATTGGAGCCGTGTGATGTTTACTTTTCATGGGTTTTTTATTGATAGTATTTTGGGATAGATATTACATTTTGATCGCTTGTTACAGCATTTTTTGTGGCATTGCAGTGACCAAAAAATTAAATTTTGACATTTTGAAAAAATTTTTGTTTACAATGTTTACTGATTGTGTTAATTTTTGCTATATTTTCATTGATCAGACTGTCATGAGCTCCACGCTGCATTTGTCCTTTACTAGGTTGGTGTGGATATTGACAGTCTGAGTTGGCTCTGTGCTGTAAATCACCTGCATTTCAGCTCACTTGATTAGAACTCTACTTAAGCAAGCTTGCTGCCCTATTCTGAGTCAATTGTACACTTGCCTTTGGATGTGTAGCATGGATCTCTCTGTGCTCTGAGCCAGACCCTGCCTGATTAGTTAGCTTACCTAGCCTTGACCTTCTGCTTATGATCTGATGCCTCTTTCTGCCTGGTCCTCTGTATTCTGTTTTGTCCCTATGGTTTCCTGACTTCAACTTGAATTGGACTTTGCTTCTGAATATGCTTAGCTGTTACTGCACCATTTCCTGGACCTGACCCCAGATTGTTTTGACCTCTCTGTACTACCAGTAAGTAGTGATATTATTATATTTACTTTTTGTTATTACAGAGTGTTTTCTTCACCTCAGAGATTAGTTATTACTTTAGTGACTAGCATCACACAGACTTTTTTGAAAGCGGCCATACCACATATGTGTATTTTTTTATTCAATCTTTTTTTAATTGGGCAACAGTGAGTAATTTGTACTTTCATGGGTTTTTTTTCATATATTTATAAGATGTTTATTTACTTCTATTGTTTCCTATAAGTGACTTTAGGGTATGATCATCTAATCGCTTGTGCTATGTACAGCAATGCCATAGCATTGCTGCACATAGTAGAAATCTCATTCTCCTTTGAATTCCAGCCATGTTACAGGCACCCTGATGGGCACATAAAATGATGCACCTCCCACCGGCGTGTGATCAATCTCATTGACAGAGACTGACAGCAGGATTCAACAGGGTAATTACTGCAGGTGGAGAGCTCTGCTCTGCCCGTAATAGTTACAAGCAGGTCCTGATTACCTGCTAAGTATGGGGTGAGCACATCCCTTGAGCTCCATATACCCACTTCTGACGTTTGCCATACATGTTTGGTGGATGAAGAGGTTAAAAGTATGTCAAACTGGTACCAATACAATGTTCATCTCTTCCCAATAAAAATATGCCCACACTCAGGCTGATCATCTGTTAATGGAGATATAGCAGATTTCCACATTACTGGAAAAGCATCAAGGTCATGTATTGTCCATACCTATAATAATGCCTGCCCTCTCCTATTGTATATTTTCTTTTGTACTTTTAGAAACTTTAGGGGAGAAAAAAGTAATAATAATAATTTTTTTAAATAGCACTAAACATATTTTGCAGCACTTTACAATTCAGCAGGGACATGTACAGACAATATCAGGCAATACAAAGTAACACAATTCAATAGAAACCAAGAGGAGTGAGGTCCCTGCTCACAAGCTTACAGTCTATGAGGAAATAGGGGAGGCACAAAAGTTAAATGGTAAAAACTGTCATCATATGGTCCAGCCATCAATATAATAAATAGGGGATTCGTATAACGCTGCATGAACAGGTCACTAGCAAGGATATGTACAAGTACAGATAAAGTGCTATTGAGTGCGGAGAGAGTGCAGCCAGATGATTCAAGGGGCCAGATTTGGAAGATATTGTAAAGGGCAGGATAAGGATAGTTAGGTAAATGAGTTGAGGTGATCAGCTAGTCTAAAGAAATGCATTTTTAAGGCCCGCTTAAAACTGAGTATTGGAAATTAATTGAATTGTTCTTGGTAGTACATTCCAGAGGTTGGCGCAGCTCAAGAAACGTATTGGAGATGGAGTGGGAGGTTTGGATTATTGAGGATGTCAATCCTAGGTCATGTGCGAAATGGAGGCACATGTAGAATGACAGACCGAGATGAGGGTAGAGATTTAGGTTTGGGAGAACTGTGGAGTGCTATGTGGGTGAGAGTGAAGGGGAAATTTTCAATGTATATTCATTTTAAGGTAAAAAAAAAAACTTTTAGGTCTTAATTCATCATTTCCATTTTTTAGTCACTTTCCTTTTTAGTCCAATGTAATTAGTTGCCATTTTTGGCACCAAATTCTTCAAAATGGTGCATGAAATTAATGAATTTGGAGCAAGTCAAAAATGGGCTTTGAACTGGTTTTGTGACTTGTGTCACCAAAAGACGCCAATAAGCAGCAAAAGCTGCAAGCACTATCAAAATTGTAGCATACACGCATTGCGAAATATTGGAAACAACCTTCTTGTCCTACACAACCTGAGTTGGTAACTAAAATCAACACTCATTTTTCAGTATGAACTCATTTCGGCGCATGATATTTCAGAAAAACAAAGTGATGACCTGGTGGGATCCGTGGATAACTTCTGGATTGAATTCTGTTGTCCTCCCTCCCTGACATCATGTTGATGGCCGCTTTATTGATTGATTCAATTACTAGTGCACTGGTTTTGTTCTACGATTGCACCTGAAAGGTCTTTGAACCTGCTTCTACTTCTAACGTCTGGCATTGTATATGCTGCTGACTCATGCCCTTTCCTCTCCCTCTCACCCCTTATTGTTCCCCCGCCACCCCTTCATATATATTTTTTTTTTCTCATTCCCTTTGGTATAACTTTGTACTTGATTCTGTATTTTGCTGATATTGCTTGTTACCCTTTCGGCAATCCCATTATTTGTGTCTTTGTTTATAACCAAATAAAAATGTATTGGTTTAAAAAAAAATTGTAGCATACTCAAAAATATACGAGCGGAGAACTGGAGTGAAGTTGTGCCAAATTATGCAATTATTAAAAGTCGATTGATGAATCAGGTGAGAACATTTTTAATTGTAGACTCTGTACATAAAGCAGAAAAAAGCATAATAATGAATTAGGGGCAAACAAAAAAAATGCAAACCACAACAAACTACACAAAAAGACACAAAGGCAATAAAGGCGCCTGGATCCTAATATGGCCAATCATTAGTTGTGATAGTGTTAGCCTTGATATTAATAAATCTAAATGACTGCTCTAGTTATCGCTGTAGTTAATTTCACCATAGGAATCGGTGTAGGCTCCGAGCTCTCTGCCTAATCCCTGGAAAGTAAAAGAAGAATAAAACAAACACACGTTCTTAGAGACCATTACCATCCTTGTCATTTCATCGTGTAATGTGTCATAAATGTCTCATGATATTTTTAAGCACATTAATCACGGCCATTGAGAGACACAGGGGCTGAAGTTTTAAATCAAGTAGGTGCTGTCTGGGGATCTTTGTCAAAATTAATATCAGACGTGTATAATTAAATGAGGAATGTGATGATAAATCATTGGTCGACATGACAGAAGTGGATAAAGCATGGCTTGATTTTAGAACGTCCTCCATAATAAATGTTTGTAATAGAGAGAACAGAGTGACACTGATAGAGGAGAGGCGGAAAATAGAAATAAATCATGCTGCTAAATTTCCCCTCATTAGTGGTTTTTAGAGCTGTTGATTTGTGGAGCATTTCTTTATGTCTCACAATATAATGATTAGAAAGCAACTCTTTTCCCCTCAGTGCCTGGATTGTATTTTTACTTTTTTTTTTTTTCTTTTACAAAGTAATATATAATAAAATCTATTTAATATTAATAATAGTTACAAATGAAGGTGTGGAAGATGAAAAACGAGCACTCACCGATTTTTGCTGTAGCTCTGGTTTATCGTAACCTATGGAGTTACATCAAAGTGGGGAGGGAGTGGTGGAGGCTTAAGACGACGGTACCGTTTCGCGCGAAGTCTGCTTCTATGAGTCTGTGCTTGGCGTGTGTCGTCAGATCCTCTATCTTTAATGGGAGGATCTGTAGACTTCACAGCCATTGAAAAAAGTGCAATTAAAAATACACATATCAAGGAAAATTTGTAACAGGAATACATAAAATATTCACAATCAATGAGCAAATTAACTGATCTATTCTTATAATAAACCGAACTTTGTTTTTTAACTTTTGGCAAATCACAATGAGTACAATAAAATTACCTGTAACATCATAGACTTAATTAAGGATGTATATTAGGTGCCAAAGGAGACCCAGTAACAAAATGAACCACTTATTTTATATAAAAAATTAATAGTTACTTTGGATATCAATCCAAATGATATATCAGCCTTTACGTTCAGTGCCAGGCTTATTCACTATTCAGTTTAATAGGGCTAAACTGCACTACCAAACACCGCCACCCATGCATAAGGGTGGCGCTGCTTTTTGATATTTTGCTAAGTTCATACAATACCTTTAACCAAATATATTTCAAAATGAATATGTTATTCCAGATAAACAATTTAGCTATTATATTTAGCTCCCACAGATCCCATTTATTTCTTATCTACAGTATTTAAACCAATAAGACACACACCAAGGGTGGACACTTATATATGGCCATATGCTGGATTTAAAGTGAATCTATCAGTAGGTCTTTGCTAACTCATCTGACAGCAACATAATGTAGACAAGGAGATTCTCAATTCAATGATGTATCACATAGATTACTGGGTGCGGACATTCAAAGAATTAAGTTTTAAGCACATGCCTGAGCTGGGAGAGCTGCTCCCGACCACAACATGCTTTAGAGATTGTGTATTCACTGTGAGGTGTTAATTACAGTATGGGTGTTAGGTCCCTCACCACGGCGGGGCCCATCTCCAGGAGGCAGGGAGACTGGGTCCTGTAATGCCACAGACCCCACCTATCACCTGCTCCCATTGTGGTGCCCCTACGGATCCAGTCGCCACAGAGGTACTTGACCCCAGCTAGAGGTGTAGTACCACACTCTTGGGTAGGGGGGGTACACTGACCGGTATCCAGACCCCAGGCCAACACTGCACCACTCCTGGTCAGGGTTATGGCGAGACTGCTCCTAAGGGAGAGCACTGTCCCTGATCCTGTCTGGAGGGGAGGAACCAGGGTGGTAGGGATGGGTGGAGAGCAGAGAGGAGCACCCAGGAGGGAGTGAAGCATGGGAGGACACACATTAGTGATGCAGGAGACGTGACAGGCAGTATAAAAGGGCAGTAGAAACATCTAGAAGACAGTTAGTTGGTGGCTGGCAGGAGCTGGTGAAGTGTGTGAGGACCAGAGCGTCTGTCAGAGTGGGGTAACATCTAGAACGAGATGTCCAGGGGACTAGAGCCAGAGGGAGCTCGCCCTAAGACCTGAGTAAGAGACAAGGCCAGAGAGAAAGATGGTGCTCCAGAAGACGGAAGGGGTCCAAGGGATCTGGGTAGTGAGCAATCCACCTGGGGACCCCCGCATCCACAGTGACTGAAACTGTGTGGAGGGACCAGGCCGCAGAGTAGGGGTACCGGACCCCAGACTAGTGGTCAACAACCAGGCTCAGCTAGCAACCCAGAGGCTGTGGTATTCAAGTGTCGGAACTGCACACACCCGCTGAAAAGGTGGCCATATGTGAGGCGCAGGGCAGGTGGGCGAAGGAAGCGCAGCAGTAGAGATAACTGTGAAAGGACAGTAAAAAGGGCTACTGGTTAACTGCAACCATGATACCTGGGAGCTAGCTGGATCCCCTTCTCCACCCTCCAAGGACTCAGCGCTCCGCGGGTTGTTGCAACGGTGACGACTGCTGTAACACGTGAACAAGCATCCCCAGGTCTAGTAACCCTTTCCTGCGAAGCTACCTTTCCTCATCACCAATCCCCAAAGCAGAGTCCCCTTCCCCTTTTAATTGACCGCTCCCGGACCACGGACTGGGTCACGCCACCGTGACATCCCCAGCAATGACATTGTCAGGACCCAGCTCTGAGTACCCCACGGCGCGTTTCACCATTCTCACCGGTCCACGCTCCCACGATGTCTGTCCGCGCCATCCCTGATGCAGCACCATCCTGATGCATTTTCCCTGCCTCCTCTCAATTCCAGGCTCATTTAAAGGGCTAGTGCACCCTTTTTCAGCTGACCCCTCTCATCAATCGCTGAGAGGTTTTTGTGCATTCTCACTATTCCTTAGGGAGGTGCCTGTGCAACTTTGTATTATTGTTTAAACATTGCTGTGCTCAGATCTTCGGATCAGCACTTGCTTGCCTTATCATGCTCGATATTAATGCCTGTTGTTTCCTTTTAGTGGTGGTGTCCCTGTCCAGGTTTCTCTAATCTCGTCTTCATCCCTGTGGGCTCAGTTGGTACCCTGAGTACCCTTCTGTACCTTGTGAAATACTTTGCATGTATGAATGGTAGTTTATTGATATTTTCAGGGTTGTGCCTGATAGCTGAACAACTCCATCAGGTGAGCGGGATTCTCTTTTCGATTAATGTTATCATAAAATGTATACTATGGAGCACCCCTTTTTTGCTTAATAGTCACCTCTATAAAAGATGTCTGTCCCCAGAATAGGGTTCCAGTTACCACCATTGGTTCTTGTGAGACAGGCACCATTTACCACATTCAGGAAAGAAAAGAATGGAGAGGAAGCCACATGTTTCCATGTTGGTGGCTCTCTTTATTCTCTTCTATTGAAGTTAAGTTAATATTCATGTAAAACTGTTTTATGGGTTGCTGAGATACATGACTGCCAGACATTTTTTTTCCATTTTGCAAATTTCAAAACCAAGATTTGCAATCCAGTTCTTAACTATTACGAAGCTAGCTGCAAACAAAATATCTTCAACAAAACTATATTTTTATTTTGATTCAATTTAAAGAGGACCTGTCTAAAAGTCGAAAGTGAACAGCTTTTTGATCTCATTTTGCTCCTCTTGGTCCCTAAGTATTCCATTGTTTATTTGTTTAATTTCCTAAATCCACTATATGGTTCCAGAAATGTAGTTTTTTATTTACTGCTAATAATCATCTTTTTCCCATGGGGGGTATTGCTTAAAACAGGAATGAGGAACTCCAGAGCTTAAGGGCCACCAACAGGTCATCTTTTCAGAATTTCTTAGTATTGCACAGGTGACAATATAATCCCTGCACTGGTGATGATTCCAACCACTGGATAATGTTAAGGAAATCCTCAAAACATCAAAACATGACCTGTTGGTGGCCCTTGAGCCCTGGAGTTCCCCACCACTGGCTTAAAAGGTTTTAATATAGGGCACCCTAAAGATAAATCCCAGAGAATACAATGAACAACCACTCACTGGTAAATTCCTTAAAAATGATCACTAAATAAAAAATTCTATATATCTGGAACACTATGGTGGATTTAAAAATAATGGCATACGCAGAAGAAAATGAGTAAAAACTGTCTACTTCTAACCCGGTAAAAGTTCATCTGTAATACCATCTGAGATGCATAATAGACACAAATAAGCATTTACATTCATGTTTAAATCTATTTTTTTTAATAATTAATTAAGCTAATCTCCTTGGTCTAACATCTAAAAGCATCTCTAGAACAAATGGAACCGACCACTTTCGTTATCAGGGCTTCACAAATGCTTTGGTGAAACTTTAATACTAATGTCATCTACAAATTTGCAAGTATAATGTAGCAGGTGAAAAAAATAAAACTGGGATACTTAATGAGAGATTTTTGCAGAAAAGAGTTTAAAGGGAACCTGTCACCTGAATCTAAGCCCCTACACTATCACTAGCTGTCCCTACACCTTCCTAGCTGCTCCCTATCTATCCATTCTCATCTAACGTGGCCATATGAAACATCTCAAAAATAAGTTTAAACTTACAGCAGGCCCCGAGGTTGGGGGACTGGGAAGGTTGGCCCACGCTCCATTCACCACTCCTCCGTTGTGTAGTGCACGCCCCGCTGGCGGCATTATTCTTTGTCCTCTCTGCCCCCACCATTCGGAATCTCCCCCTCTGTGACATTGTATGCACCGGCCGGACGTCACATCCGGCGTGTGCATTATGGGGCTGGTCACGTGATCGGCCCTAGTGCATTATGGGGTCGATCACTTGATCGGCCAGGCTTTAATAAGCGCATTGCGCATGCGCGGAGCCGGGCCGATCACGTGATCAAGCCCATAATGCACTGGGGCCGATCACGTGATGTTCCCTGAGGAAGGAGCTCGGTACGTGGCTCCGAAACGCGTTGGAAATAAACTTTATCTCCAGTACTCAGACGTCCAGTGTCGTTGGTGTATTTACCTCTCTGGCAGCAGCGCGGACAATAAGGTACTTCGTCCGAAAAACCTGATCACAGCACCGCACCTCGTGAAAGTACAGTCCCTGCAGCAGCTGCATTGTTTGAGCAATTACGCTGGTTGTGTGCTACACAACCGGACCAGGTGAGCAAATCTGATTTTTTACAAATCTACCTGTCTATAAAGGATAAGATCCTATGTGCGCATCTCAACCCTCTAGAGGTTCCCTTTAATGTCCTTTAGCATGTCCAACCAAGCATGTCCAACCTTTAGCATGTCCAACCAAAGTCCTTCAGTGAGACCAAGCTCGTGTTCCCATTCCGATTTTTCAGATGCGTATTTTTTTACTGTAATTTTAATTGTTACCAATCTATAAAATCATAGTAATTAAAAGGAATCGGTCAACAGCCCTTTGTTATCGAAATTACTGTTATTGTGAACAGTTAAGCAAGTTGAAGACCAAGATCTCAACAATGCATAAAGTCAAGGATGACACATTTCCTTTATATTTTAGTAAAAAAAAAAAAACATCTTTTACATTTTAAAATTAACAAAAAAAGGAAAATGGCAAATGCAAATATTTGGGCACAACCATGCCCCTCCTGTGATAAGCCGCTTGGTGTGGGTGGGATTAGCTTTCTGTGTTCTCCTTAATACCACAGCTAAGAACCCTGATTGTGTGCCAACTGCTACACCCATAAAACTAAGTAACACATCTTTGTTTTTGGGGTCTCCTTTCTTACATTATGTCGCCCTTAGATTAGGTCGCAAACACCTGCTGACAGATTCCCTTTAATAAATTAATATGCTTGGCATCAATGAATGGAAAAATTCTTGTTTACATGTCAAGGCTAAAATACTGTCCATGCCATGTCTAAATTATTCAGAAGCATAGTTCGTTAAAGCTCCACTCCAGTGTTTTTTTTATATATTTTACCGTTGGAGTGGTGCCACTAATGTAAGATCCCTTCATCTCATCTCATGCTGATCAGCCGTTGTGTTCATCTTTTATTGGTGACTTTCCAGCCAGTTTGCAACAATTTGTGATCTGCCAGATTATTCCAGTGTGTCGGGTGATCCAGTAGTCCTAACTCAATGAAAGTCTATGACAGCCGGAATGATTACTGTTTCCTCTGACTTCCGGTTACACAGAAGATGCATTCACAAGATGGAAGTGCAGGACTGAAGAAGTGCCAGAAGGAGTTGAAGATGGTGGGTGGTATCATACTAAGGGCAGCGACCTTACATTAAAGGAATCACTTCATTGCTGTGATAGAAGAGAAAAATGCTGGAGTGATGTTTTAAGAATGTAAAATGTTCTAGGCAATGACAAACCCTCTTAATAAAACAGTAATCGCAACAAAGGGTAGTACTGTGAAGCCTCTTATTGGCCTTGTCTTATTTGCACACGGCCTTCTCCAGAATCTCTGTAGCTTTTGATGATATTATGTCCTGTAGATGGTGGGATATTTAAAGTCTGCAATTTAACATTGAGAAACATATCTCTGAAGTTGTTTTCAAATTTTTAAATGAGTTGTTCACAGAGTGGTGAACGTTTGACCTATTTGGTTATGAGAGACTGCTTCCATATCATTCTGTTTTTACACATAGTCATGTTACTGAGTTGATAAAAGACCCCCTAATCAGTTTTTAATTAGTACTGCATACTTTTCTATCTTATTGTTAATCCTATGAACAAGATTTAAAATGGAAGATATGGTGACTATCACCTAAACATCCGGACCCAATGCAGCTATGAAGTTGGACATCATTGCTGTAAGCGTAAAAGCCCCTTACTCAATGTTAGCTATACCTAGGAAGACCCCTTATATCCTATTTATTTAAGGCCACTGTTTGGGTATCATCTGTCTTTGGACATGCATCCTTGTTTTCAAGAGCATGTTGTAACAAAGATATACATTTAATCTAGAATTTACCATTCCCATCGTAACACGAATCAGAATATTCTACAATTAGGCTGGTTTGACTCTTGAGTTGCGTCCTGATCAGTACAAAAACCCATGCATCTGCAAAGAGAGAAATCGAGAAAGAGATTGAGATTGAGAGAGATTAAAGGTACTGTTACATGCTTCAATGTTGAAATGAGATCGCCAACGATCTCATGGGCGGGGCGATTGTTACGACATCGCTTTAGAGATCATTGTGAGATGTCACACAGGCTAGATATCATGCACGGCACACCAACTAGCAGCGAGCAGCTATTGTTCGCACAACCCAGTGAACGATACTTCTTCATTGCTGAGAATTGGGACATCGTTATCGCGGTGTCAGATAGAATGATGCAGCAGGTTGGCTGATCATTGATCCTCTGATTTGAGAACATGTTCTCAAATCTGGATTCAGCAATCCAATGATTTATCGTATCCATATCTCTGTGTCACACGCAATGATGTAGTAACGATTTCGCTTGAACGATTCCAAACCCATGACGGTTCAGTGATATCGTTTATGATCTCGTACCATGTAACGGGCCTTTAGAAAGATCAACAGAGATCGAGAGAGAGATTGATAGAGATAGAGATCAAGAGACAGATTGAGAGATCTAGATCAAGAGAGAGATCAGGTTATCGAAAGATTGAGAGTGAGAGAGATTGAGAGAGAGAGAGAGATTGTGAGATCTTCAGGCAGGCAAGAACTATTCTGAGCATGCTCAAACTACTCTGGGTGTGCTCAGTGTGAAATCCTGATCTGGCTTGGCCTCATTCACAAGTGGCCGGATGAGGCCTCATGAAGATCAATGCATTGTGCTGCCGCATTGCACCACATTCAGACGCATCAGGATTTCTGAAGCACCTCAAAATTGTAACAGGCAGGGGTGAGAACAAAATGACACACTCGTCTGCACCCGTTGAAATCCTGATGCCATCCTGAATGTCCCTATGGCCACAAGTATAGGGACGCATGCCTGATCAGGATGCATCAGGATTCGACAAACACTGACGCAAGACAGAAAAACGCCAGTGAAACCACCCTTACATTATGGTTCAGGAGACTTCTATAGTTTAATTTTTAATAGAAAAAAATACAAGAAATAATTTTATATAAGATGTTCAATGAAATGTTCTCTTGTTCAATGAAAAAATTCACGATTTGTTTCATTTTGAATTTTGCTAATATTTAACCGAATGCCAAAAATTATAAATGGCTCTTACTTTTCATTGTTATATATTTCTGCAAATATTTCTAATACATAAAAACTATTTAATTTCATAGAAAATAATGAGTGCCTGAATAATTTGATGTGCTTATGTACTGAACATCTCACAAAGTCTATCAGTGCTTCCATACCACTTCTTTTAAACAGACCAACTTACACTTAGCAACAGCCCTCATATCTACAGCTTCACGGTTTACACAGTAAATCAGCTATACATACAGCACCTCTGAGAATTAAAAATACACTATTAGTTCTAGCAACAAAATTCCTAAACTGATGTGAAAAAAATATCCATTGACTAAGACGATTAATGAAAAAAAAGTACTGTGAACAAAACCTGTAAACGAATGTTAAGATGAAAAATCAGAAAGTACATTATAGATATACTAAAGTGATAAACGACTGCTGTGAGTTTCTAGGAGCTCTGGTTTTATTATTTCCGTTTGATAAGGAGCATTCATTTTGTTGGCAAATTACTTGGATGAATCACCATGTATTATACAAGAAAATGGCATTCTCTGTGACTGTCGACCAAATGGCTTAGGCTTAGAGATAAAAAAAAATACAATAGCATAAAGAAAATTGTGCAGTCAAGTAGAAAAAGTAAGAATATAAGAAAGTGATAAACTGGCTAAATGGTTGCATACATAAGATACAGGATCATTACACCATTACCTGGATTGCTTCATCAAAAATGTATGACATTGTTTTATGCTAAAAAATATTTCTTAAGATTTGGTAATAATATTTTATTTTTATTTTTTATTATTTAAAATTTAATATGGATCTTGAAATATTGCAGTTTTCATCTGGCTGCTGCGACACATTTCTGAAACCTCATGCACACAAAGTGTAGTATTAATAGAAACATATACCTGTGTGGCGCCCCTCTGGCGGGACGCCTCAGGGAAGCACTGCATCCCAGACAGGAGGTGTAGTGCCTCCATAGTCACAGGTAGAGGGGGGAGCTACAGAGTCTGTATACAAAACCACAAGATGCCAATCATAGACACCAGGGACTGTATATACAGTAGGTCCCAGGGGGGTGGAGTTTAGCAGAGCGGGAGACGTGACGTAAGTATCAGTTTGGACCCAAGTCAGTCAGACATTTGTAGAGACTGTGTGAGGAGAGCAGCAGAAAAACGTATAGGGAATTCTGCGGTCGGGGACAGGAGGGCACCCCCAAAAACTGAGAGGTGACCCAGACAATGAAGGGGCCCACTCCGGACTGGTTGGAGCCGGCTGGAGGGGTCCAGGTCAACCCCGGAAAAACCCGGAAAACTCAGGGGGGTTTGTTAAGGTTCATCCCAAACTGCTGACGGCTGGGGGCCCCTTATCAAGAAGGTGCCACAAAGGGCCCCCTCAAAGTAGTCCCCAAACCCCTGTCCCATAGCTGGGTTTAAAAACGTGACAAGTAAGAGAGACTTTAAGCAAAATACCCAGGGACCAGAAACCAGACTCAAGAGTGGGGGGTGTAAGGAGCCAAATGAAAACCCCTAAAGGAACAGGAATAAGAAAGTGTTTTTGGGAAAAGGGACCTCTGAAAAGATATTTTTGGTGAACCCTAAAGTCTGCGCCAAAAAATTCCCTGGAAAATAGACTGTTTCCGTGTTCCTATTGATCCATCTTTGGGACCAGGGAAAGAACTGTTTGGGGGTAACTTGGTGTCTCCCGCATCAAATTTTTTATCGTCTGGGAGGCTCCTACAGTACCACAAAACCAAGGGGCTTACTTTCCCCTCATCCAAACCCCGCTGCCCCGAGGTAAAGCTCTGCCTGTGGAGAGCTGTTCTACCCAAAGGGTGCATCCCATCACCTCAGCTGCAGCGCTGGTAATAAATTTTCCCGGTACCCCTTGGGGGCATCATGTATAATCCCCCATCCCCAAAAAGTTTTCCCACCCCCGCCATTGAGTGTCC
>JARQOC010000003.1:674146297-674159113 GCA_033576535.1 Allobates femoralis
GACCCCTTTCACATCAGCATTATTACAAAAATGTGATAGTTGTGGTGAAAAAAAAGCATTTGCCGCATTTACCGCATAACAGCTGCACTTGCGGCACACTTGCGGCAAGCCCCATGCATTGTCTATGGGACTTGCGGTAAGTGTGTGGCAGGTGCGACAAGTGCGGTTTCGGCATTTGCGGAAGATGCAGCCACAAAAAAAACCGCGGTCAGCTGCGTTTTTTTTCGTGGCCGCATCTGCCGCAAGTGCGGGAACCGCACTTGCCACACTTGCCGCACACTTACCGCAAGCCCCATAGACAATGCATGGGGCTTGCCGCAAGTGTGCCGCAAGTGCAGCCGTTATGCGGTAAATGGGTTTTTTTCACCACAACTGCCGCATTTTTGAAATAACGCTGATGTGAAAGGGGCCTTAAACACAGATTTTGTTTTCCATTTTCTCTGGAAGGAGTAACATAAATGAATGCGTCTTAGCTGCCACATCAGAAACAACCAGAGGTGCTTGGAAAAAGCTGATTTTTCTTTATTTACAATAGTGCCAGCCGACTTGCCCATGAAAACACAGTGCCAGAAGAGTGTACTGGTCAGCAGATGCCACAATTATTATTTAGGAAAAAAGTAAAATAAAATTCTCATATCATGTTTTTTGTAACTGAGTTACATTACAAAATTCAGACTACAAGTGGCTCCTAGGTGGAGAAACTTCATACAGGTTTATGTGCAGTTCCCACTGACGTCAATGTATAAAGCTGGGTTTCCACACTGCAATAGTGTATGGGTTTTTGGACATTTATATTCTGCAGATGAAAGATGTCTATGTTTCACCTGAAAAGCCATGCAGACAATACCTTAATCGTACAACAGTTGCGATTCGCAGTAAACTCCATGCAGTTTCGCAGTGCTGTAATTGCCCTGGTTATTATGTAAGTACCTGTATTAGTAATAATTACCAGCAGGACAGCTATAACACCCAGCAGTATATTCAATGATTCCAACTTTTCAGTTAGCCACATGAAGGAAAAAAATACATTATTTGTAAAGCTCCATTGAGTACTCTAAAATGAGAAATAAATTCTTTGTTTTCAGGATTTATGATGGGAATGATTACAAGCAAATACCTTCTGTTTTACGAAAGCATTTCTGTACATCTTATACTGAAACTCTGATTTTAGACGTCCGACTGAGTTAAACAATGCACAAAATAAAATAAGAAAAAGTCTTGTAACTCAAATACAATAAAATATACTCATACAAGCCAGCTTTATATTTGTATAAAGGCACATTATCGCAGAAATATAGAGAAGCTTTCACTGAACAGCCAGCGAAAATACAGAGCAAATAAAGATGAGCAGAGCCTTGATGTGCCTGTTAGACCAGCCTGATTTACAGGATTTCTTTCTAGGAATAAATCAACAGAAAAGAGCAGAATATTAGAGCCTTTAGAGAAGAAAAAGATGATGAGAGGATGTTGGGAGATTGCCGGTGGAATCACTAAGCACCGCAGATGGACTGTGTCCGGATTCACACTTATGCATCAGAACACAATATAAGATTTTGGATCAGGAGACAATTTACATTTTTGTGCAAATACAAATCTAAGTATCATCTATACTGTCTGGGTACTCAGCGGCTTTGCAGTACTGGACCCCACCATGTTTTGTCTTTCGGAATCATTCTAATGTAACAGTTAAAGCCTCCCATAAATCTTATTTTTACCTAAACATGTATTTGTATGTAGTGCAGTGCCAGTATAAATAAACTCCGCTATCGCAGTCTCTTCTAGTGTCCAGTGCTGTTACACTCCTCTTCTCAGTGACAGCACTGTCCTTAGGTTATTTAGATTTCTCAATGTGTGAGCCAGAAGTCTTCTTTACAATGTAAGCCTATAAAACCTTGTTCTGATGCCCCAGTGGCTGAAGGCCCCGCCACACACTACGATATTGTTAACGATATAGTTGCAACGTCACCAGTTTTGTGACAATGCTGTGACATCAAAACGACATCGTTGCGTGTGACACGTATTAACAACCAACGATAAGTTCGTTGATCATTAATCGTGGAAGAATGGCCAGGACCATTATTTTATCATTGGTCTCCCACTGGGCAGCCAGCATCGGCGTGTCTGACAGTGGGAAACCAACGATGAACGACCTCCCAGAGCCGCCCAGCAAATGCTGGGAGGCTGGCAACCAGGGTAAACATCGGGCAACTAAGCGCAGTGCTGCGCTGCGTTTAGTTACCTGATGTGTACCCTGGTTACCAGCGTTCTTGCTGGTCCTGATCGCTGTGAGTGAGTCTGCCTGTTTGACAGCTCATCAGCGATCAGATAACTATGTCCCAGCAACCCCCATCGTTGGTCGGATCGCTGGGACATCATTATGTGTAACGGGGCCTTGACAACATAAAAGACACTTCAGTGTCATACAGAGCACACTGTGACATAGAGTTTCTAAATATTGGTGACAACACTGAAAAGAAGACTGGAAAGTCATTGTCGAAGATGCATGTAGGGGAGTATATTAAACACACTGACAGCACACTAAATACACAATTACATAGGTTATGGAATAAAAAAAAAGTTAATGGGAGTGCTTCTTCAGTTGGCATTTTTTTATACATAATGTACCCAGCAATTTATTAGGCAATATTTTAGACATGGTTGTAAAACAGGTCTTGGAAACTCTTTATCATTGATTCCAAAGGCTATGGTGACATAGTGTTTCACCCTACATTCAGTGACTCTGTCAAGTCTTACGTCCAAATTAGGGTCATTGACTATAATAATGTAGACAGAGTCACGGTCCGCTTTGTCCATGCCTTGCTGCCGGCCTTTACTACTCATATACGCTAAAAATGATACTGTGACTCCGTCTGCATGATTATAGTCGATGATTCCTATGGCGTATACACTCGAATCCTGTTTTGTGGCGTTCGGACATAGTTTCCAATGGAGCTAATGAATGTAGGATCAAGCATTGTGAATCCAGCCTAACTGGCTGTAACATTTTAGCTGGAATCAACCTAGTCTGTGAGGAAAGCATTAATACAAGAGAGGAGAAGCTTCACAAAGGAGGAAAATCTATAATATTTTTACTATTTATTAGAAAGTGCCATAACATCAAGTCCCAAAAGATTTGGTAAAAATGAAGACAATGTGGCTTTTTTTTCTGCTCATAAGGATAAAATCCCTAGGCAGATTTACTAATATATTTATGCCATATATAAAACCTTAGACGTGTAATCTGAAACTTTAATGGAAAATCTGTGACGAACGCCCATATTTCTCTTTCCTTCTTTCGCAAATTATCCTCCATGTATAAATTTGTTGATAAAAAGTGAGCATAGCAAAATTATTTTACAGCCATTTTAGGTAACTTTTCTAGTTTAAAAAAGTTCAGCATAGAGTTGTTTTTTGTTTTTACAAATGGCGAAAGCAAGAAAGCAACACAAGGAAAAGAGATACTGCTGTACTACTTGCAACGTTTGTTATTCATAATATAAACTTAGTAAAGTATGCCTTATATCTTATATATGCTGTACATAAGGTAAACCAACATATCTTCTTCATTGTAAAACAACTTTTGATTAATGTCAGCTTATTTTTAATACAGTAAGAAACATTTGTAATAAATTGTTTTGATGTACAAACTCGACTAGACTAGCCATTAATAACCCTATAAACAAATCTCACCTTTATGACATCTTCATCTGCGGACCTGCACTCAGTGTAGTCAGACACATCTATCACAGAACCATCCTCCTGAACAGCCACCACCTTCACAGGGATAGACACCGTCCTTCCAGTCAGGATGGCAGTGTTTAAGAGTTCAGTGTCCTGCCAAGGTAGAAAAGAAAGATAAAATATCAGAAGGATTAAATCAGTTGGATCTTCTTACATTTTTATTGCGTTATAAACTGTAGACAAAATTCCAAACTTGAGGTAGAAAACCGGGCACTGACCTTTCAGAGGCTTCACGGAGGGGCACACACAATAGCGTCCAGGAATCCGAAGATTCTCGGCATAGTCAAAGACAACGATTTAGAACAGAAGATGCGGCACTCATCCAGGTCCGGGTTGCTTTATGGTTTCATTTAAACAACCATGCGGATACAAGCGAGGAGAGGGGTGTGCAAGAGACTACGGTCACCGTTTCGCACACACTTGTGCTTCTACGGGTCCAAGTTACAATGTTTGAAAGCATGGTTGTTTAAATAAAACCGCAAAGCAACCCAGGACCTGGATGAGTGTGCGCATCTTCCTGTTCTATAAACTGTAGACACTTTACACAAGTGATGTCACAGACTACAACTCAACTTTACATATTGCTAGGATGATCTCTCCAACAATGGTCATAAGAGAAATTCATATAAGCATGCAAAGCACTGTGCAATTAACAGCGCTATATAATTGCATATATATATATATATAAAAGCCAGAAGATAAGATTTAAGAGGTTATCTGGTAAAAACACATTATCACATATTCACAAGGTAGATGATAACTATAACAGTAAAAGTTTGCATTGCTAGGGCCGATCAGCAGAATCAGAAACATTTATCCCGATTAGAACTGAGTGTCCGTGTGCATGCTCTAACACTGTGAAAAGTGAACCTGCCAGATCCAGTGGACACCTAGAACCATGGGCAGTTCTGGGTGCATATCTATAATCCCTGCCTAACAGTCCCAGCATATAGTAGCATACGTAAACAGATCTTCAGAAAAAGTATTTCTAAAGATCATTTATTACATGCTAATTAGGGCTTTGACTAGTTGAGGGGGCATTGGATCCCCCAACCACTTTGCCCACTTGGCAAGTTATCATCCCCAAAGACGCCAGTTATGTGCAAAAATTATTGATGCCATCAGTATATTGATTTCACGAGAATGGTAAGAAAAACTTAAAATACTTAGATTAAATGTCCTGAGCTGCTTCTAACCACTTGCAAATGTGTCTAATTGTGTATATTTGTGTGATTTCATAGGGTATTGATGCTCTAAGGTAGGTACTCCAGTTACCTCACATAACCTTAGAGCAGGGGTCGCAGCTCAGGCCTAGAGGGCCACCAGCAGTGCAGGTTTTCAGGATTTCCTTAGTATTGCACAGGTGCTAATGTGATCATCTGCACAGGTGAATATTCCAACCCCTGTGCAATACTAAGAAAATTCTGAAGACATGCACTGTTGACGGCCCTCTAGGCCTGAGCTGGTGACCCCTGCTCTAAGGTTATGTGAGGTAACTGAAGTACGTGACACATCCATAAAGTTTTTACCCTATCCTAATAATTATGGACCAGAATTCTGTTGCAATCTGTACCAATTTTTGCTCTGCTCAAAATCAAGAATAAGATGAGCATTATTACTCTTTATTTTGAGTGGGTTGCATGTCTTAAGACAATCATTGTACAATACTATTAAAATGCAGCTACAACGTATCAAATCTTTTTTTTCAAACTCAGTTACTCTTTTAAGTGCATCAAAGTGTGCCAAAATTGTACCAAAATGTAACAAGTATAACACCCAAAAGATGCCGTAAGAGAAAAGCATCTAATATGCATAGCGAGATTGCCAAACCCACTGTGCACAATTTTTGCTTTGCATGGTTTATTTTAAAGCGGTTTTAAATTGAAAACAATGATAATAATTCTGTTCCACTGTTTTAATGGACTCATCAGTACAAAATGATGCACCCTTGGTGTAGCTCAACAGTTCGGTTCCCCTTCTCACCTACGGTATATGTTTGACAATTTTAGTATTACCAGGAGCCAGAGAAGGATAGAGGTAGATGGAAATCGAGTGCACTGAACTGTTTAGCCACGCCAAGGGTGCACTGAGCAGCTGTACTTGGTTTGGACCATCATTTTGTGCCAACAGACTCCTAACTTAAAGCAATGCTCAAGCATCACTTTCTTACCTGAATAAAGAACAATCATCAGTGATAAAAATGATAAAGCACAGAATGTTGGCCGAGGACCTAAGTGCTGAATTCAGTGAAGAAAATAGCTTCTTATCCAAGTAGAAAAGCCTTGGCAGATTGCATTGATATTTACTAACATTACACAAAGCCGCTGCCTCCAGGGACTAAACGTTCAAACAGACATAGACCGATTGCCAGAGAATGGTTTTAAAATGCTTCAACAGCTCTCCACGCAGCAGACATTGCACTGACCATCAGATTATACATATCTGATCCCCTGATGAATTTACAGTAGTTGAAACACTAATGACTCCATTAGCACAGCCTCCATCTAGACCTCCGCACGATGGCCGTTTGATTAATTGCTTTAAATGAGCTGCTCTCTCTGCCCCGTTCAGTGTAGGTAGCTATGGATTATGGCCTCTTAATGACACAGCATACAAGTTCAGCAAGCAAGTCTTGTTATGGATGGCTCCTGAGCTTGTAGCTCCTCGGAGATAATATCATTGATAAATGTCTGGAGAGTTTTCCACATTGCTTACTTCACTGTTATCTGTATCCTTTGCTGAAAAATGATTTCAAAAGCAGTTCAGAAGCAGAAAGTATGAAGAAAAAAGCTAACACAGTTGGAAGCATTGTGCAATAATCGCTACGGACAATGACGTTGAGTCAGCACATCTGATCCTATCATTGCAGCAAAGGAAACAGGAAACTTCTCTGAACATATCGGGGCATAGAAATAAGTAATATTGCAGTGGGGTATTTCAGTTATAAAATTAGTTTGAAATACTGCATGTTTTAAGCTTAGTTTGATCATTTTGGGTATACTGTAAAGTGAACTGGACATTAGTGTAAAGGACTTTAAAGGAAACCTGTCAACCCCCCAAGGCCTATTTTTCAAGCGCTTAGATGGCGCTGACATTTTTGGATGCTGCTTTGTATGTTGTTTGTTTTTAAGATCTGCATGGTTGATAGTTGTGAAGGTCCTTGCCTCCTGTGGTGTGCTCCAGAACTGCAGTCACTATTATGTTCAATTGCTGGTTCAGGAATTAATGTGTGACTCACCTGGAATCCCCTCCCCCTGGCTTTAAATAGCCTTCCCTCTTCCCTGTCAGGTGCTGCTGATAGCTATGTACTCTAGGTCTTGATGCTATGCTGTGCTGATGCTTAGCACTACACCATTTTTTTGTTCATATCCATTGGTGTGAAAAAGCTTACCCAGCTTACCCAGGTCCGTAAAAATAGAAGAAATGTAATGTTTCCATGATTTTTTAGCTGATAACATTTTTATTAATTATTGTACATGTAATTCCATCAATTTTACTGGGCCCACTTAAAGGGAATCTTTCAGTAGACTTTTGCTCTTTGATCTCAAAGCGTATGATATTGGGACAGAGACCTTGATTCCAGTAATGTGTCACTTATTGGGTTGCCTGTTTTATTTTCCATAAAATCAGTTATCAACAATAAGGCCAGGGTCACACTTGCGTCATGCATGCGTTTTTTACATGTGAAAATGTGTAGCAATGCATGCGTTAACACACCTATAGACTCCAATGCAAAAAACGTATTGCAAAAGTGCATTGCGTTTAATGCTATGCATTTTTACAAAGGCTACTAAAAAAATGGTCTGCAATGTTTTTTGGTGCTTTTTCAAAAACGCTTACTTTTTTGAACATGGGAGTCTATGGGCAACGCATGCGTTAACGCATGGTACATACATGTACCATGCGTTAATGCTAGCGTTAATGCTAGGTACATAAATGTACCTAACGTTAACGCAAATGTTAACTGAGGCAAAAACAATGCTCAATGCCATGAAAATGGCAAGTGTTAAAAACTGAGCCTTTAATGCATCCTGTAAATGAATGCAACCTCCTAAGTGTGACCCTAGCCTAAATCATCACTAGAGGAGTGGAGATGTTATACAGTCCTTCTGCTCTGTGTAATGATGCCCTCACCACTTATTGACAGCTTTCTTCCTATTCTCAATACGCACAGAAAGCCAATCAGTGGTGTGAGCGGAGTTATACAGAGGTCAGCATTCAGAGAACTGGTAGATCTGCAGCAGAGAAAACAACAAAACTGTACCAAACAACCCAGTAAGTGACATCCCTGGAATTGGGGCCTGTGTCCCTACATCATGTCTTTTTAAGGTTACATTGTAAACACCCAATGCTAGATTTTCTTTAACACTGCTAATATGTTCAAATCAGTATTCTAAACTATGGACATATATCACTTATAATATTACTACCGTAATTAATTCTGATTTTTGAATGCGCCTGTAAAATATGTTGGCTGTCCAGAAGCTGTCCATATAATTTAAAAAAAATCAACTGGGTAACCTATAGTAAATTGTGAAATGTAGCATGCTGAATTGGCATTGTAACTTCAAAGACCAAATAGAATACGTTAGGCCAGGGGTGGGGAACTCCAGGCCACGAGGGCCATCAACAGGTCATGTTTTCAGGATTTCCTTAACATTGCACAGGGGTTGCAATCATCACCAGTGCAGGTGATTATATTATCACCTGTGCAATCCTAAGGAAATCCTGAAAACATGACCTGTTGGCGGCCCTCGAGGCCTGGAGTCCCCCACCCCTTTCTTAGGCGGCCGTCACACGCATCAATATCGCTAGCCGATATTGCTAGCGATCACATGCACGCGCGATCGCTAACATATTGTTCACATCGCTGGTGAGCTGTCACACAGACAGACTCACCAGCAATGTGGAGCAGCGAGATCGCTGGTAACTATGGTACACATCGGGTTGATAGGCGCCGCACGGCGCTTAGTGACCCGACGTTTACCATAGATACCATCTCCCAGCATAGGCTCTGCCGCTGGAGATGGATCATCGTGGTGTCACACACCACGATGATGCAGATTGTTCAACCGTTTATCCTTGATATGAGCTCCGGCTCACCAATCTGCGATCTAACAATCAAGCGATTTTACATTGTAAAATCGCTTGATTGCACGCAGCGATGCACAAACGATATCTCTTAAGCGATCAAAAAGCAGATCGCTTAAGCGATATCGTGCATTAAATTGAAGCGTGTGACGGCCACCATGTTATGATTATCCAGGTCTTAAGCATTCATGAATTATGTTGTGGAACAGAATTGAGACAACTGTACACCCAAACTGAAAAAGAAAATTAACCCCTTAGTGACGGCCTTACGTATATATATGGCGGCTGCCACTAGGGCGAGTTTGATGTGCACGGAGCTCACATCAAAACTCTGACATCTCAGCTGTTCTCAGCAGCTGAGATGAGGGAGTAACAGCTCCGATCGGTCCCGCCGCCGATCAGCACTGTTTAAACCCTTAGATCCCGCCATCAATCTCTGACAGCGGGATCTAAGGGAGCAGGAGCGTAAAGCAGGCGCTTACCCGGCTCCAGGGGAGATCTCGCGATAGTATCGCGGGATCTCCCGTGCTGACGTGACAGGCCGGGGTCCTGGCTTGACCCCGGAGCCTGTCACGGAGCACTTCCAGGTTGTGGTTGGCAGGTCCGCGATTCTGACAGATGCAGATGAGCTGCAGTGTCAGAAGCGATCGGACTGTGCAGCTGCATGCCTCTCACAGGGGCTGTGTAAAAGTATGAATCAATAAGCAAATAAACTTTTTATAAAGTTGAAAAAAAAAAAAAAAAACATAAAAGTTCAACTCACCCCCCTTTTCTCCCATCCACAATAAAAGCATTAAAAAAAAATTAAATACACATATTTGGTATCGCCACGTTCAGAATCGCCCGATCTATCAATATAAAGAATCAAATAATGAGAGCCGTAAACTGCGTAGCGCAAAAAGTGGTTCAAACGCCAAAATTACGTTTCTTTGGTCGCTGCAACAATGCTAAAAAATGCAATAAAAAGAGCACATCCACCCAAGTATGGTATCATTAAAAACGTCAGCTCGAGACACAAAAAATAAGCCGTCACCCAGGCCTAGATCCCGAAAAATGAGGACGCTACAGGTCGCAGAACATGGCGCAAAAACTGCAATGTTTTTTTTTTTCATATTTTTGAATTTTTTTCCACCACCTAGATACCAGTAAAGGTATACATGTTTGGTATATACAAACTCGTACTGACCTGAGGCATCACACGGTCATGTCGGTTTTACCATATAGTGAACACGGCGACTACAAAACCCAAAAAACAAACGTGTAATTGCACTTTTTTTGCAAATACACTGCACTTGGAATTTTTTTTGCAATTTCCCTGTACAATATATGATAAAACAAATTATTGCATCTGAAAGTACAACTCGTGTCGCAAAAAACAATCCCTCATATGTCTGTGTCGACAGAAAAATAAAAAAGTTATGGCTCTTGGAAGCCGAGGAGCGAAAAAACGAAAATGAAAATGACAAATTTCTTCGTCACTAAGGGGTTACGTCAACAGCATATGAAGCCATACAGACAATAGAAAGGATGAAGGAATCAGCTCCCCCAAGATAAAGAAGTCCTAATTTCACAGAAAAATCTCGAAATATGTAATGTTTTCCCATAGGAAAAAAGTGTAACAAAAGCAAAAGAATCCTTAAAAAACAATATTTATGGTATATCCATTAAAATACAATCCATCACCATAAGAATCTCAGATGCGTTTTAGAGTATTCTTTTACTTATTGCATGATGAACATGTGTATGACACACAGGGGCAGACATACCGTGATGCAGCTGGTTCAGCTGCACCAGGGCCCCGACCGGCTAGGGGGCCCCACAAGCCTGCAGGGGGCCCCCAGCCGACCCCCGTAATCCGATGTCAGAGGAGAGGAGGGTCTTGCAAGGGAAGCAGGAAGCTTCCTGCTTCCCTTGCCTGATCCCGCCCCTCCTCTCCTCTGTGCTCCGGCTCCCATGAATGCACACAGCGCGGCTCAGCAGGTAGGAGAGCCGCTCCACTAATAAACGAACGGCCGCCAGCAGCCATAACCCCCCCGCTCCTCACCGACGGCCGCCAGCACAAAACCGATGGCCGCCAGCACCCCCCACCTCTCCGCTCCATGGCTACACCAGGGCCCCCTGGGTTCAAGGTCCGCCCCTGATGACACAAATTAGTTTTTGAGTTCCACTTGGTGCAAGGACAGATGCCTAAAATGTGAAATTCTGCACCATTCTTTCATAGGTTATGACCAGTATACTACGGATAGGGGCCGGCATGAGGAATGTCAGCAGACAACAGTAAAAGCTGAAAAGCTGGATTCCCCATAGTCATGAGGACAAATTACAAAACAGAAAATTCTTGCTATTAGTTTTAGCATTAGTCTTACCGTGCCATTCTTTCCACAACAGATAGGCAGAGGTTGTCAACATATCAGATTATATCTATAAAAGCTGATGTTCTACTTTTTAAACATAATCCTATATCATAGATAAACATGTCAACATGCTCTAGGTTCAGACCGTGATGGATATTGTATTTTGGAGACTTCAACTGGTTTTAATAACCAAATAATACACAGAAAATTAATGAAAAAAAACTGCCCACAGGCTTCAATATAAAAAAAAAATTGTTTCCAGCTGAATTCACTTTTCCTTGATAAAAAGGAATTGAAACTTCCAAGCCCGACACGCAAATTGAAGAACAAGAAATGTTTTACGCAGCTAGTAATACTCTGCTGAATAATGCACGTTAATCCAATGTTCATGCAGATACGCAGCCATGTCAAGCATTGGCCTCATGCCGGGCTCAGTTTAAAACCTCCCAAATCTTCACAGCTTGAGCAAGCAGTGGGAGTAGTTGTGGAGAACACATAGAAATACACTACCATTTAACTGCAAACAAGCAATTTATGCCATTCATACAAGTGTCTTCTTCACTGAAGCTGTAGCTGACATATCAAGTAATGTATCAATATACTGTGCAGTACCATAGTGCAAGTTGTTATGTCGGATATCTCTATAAACCTGGAGATATGGTGTTAATCTGTAGGTTAATAGCATTAGGAAGGTTCCTGCTGCTGTACTGAGAGTGGGGCATCCAGTAGAAAAGTAACCTTTTTCCTCCGGCTGCCAGTTATACAGGTGTGCTGGCCTGGCTACACTCATCACACTCAATACGATGAGCAGCCACTGCAAGTACATCCCAGCACTGTGACTTTGGGGAGAGTCACACTGGCTTATAACTGTAAACCGTAATGGTCACCACTCTCTGCTTATCCTTCTTGATCTCTCTGCAGCCTTTGGACACTGTTGACCACCATCTCCTACTCTCTATGCTGCTCTCCATCGGCATCAAGGACACGGCTCTCTCCTGGTTCTCTTCCTATCTCTCTGACCGTTCTGTCAGTGTATCATTCACTGGCTCCACTTCATCACCTCTTCCTCTCACTATTGGAGTCCCTCAGGGTTCAGTCCTTGGACCTCTTCTCTTCTCACTCTACACAGCCCTGATTGGACAGACCATCAGCAGATTTGGCTTTCAGTACCATCTTTATGCTGATGACACACAACTATACACTTCTTCCCCTGACCTTACTCCCGCTCTAATAAAGAACACTAATGACTGTCTAATCGCAGTTTCCAATATCATGTCCGCTCTCTACCTGAAACTAATCTTTCCAAAACTAAACTACTCCTGGTCCCGCCCTCCACTAACCTCCCTAAATATGACATCTCTCTCTCAGTGTGCGGCACCACAATAGTGCCGAGTCAGCAGGCTCGCTGTCTGGGTGTTATGTTTGACTCTGATCTTTCCTTCACTCCATATATACAATCTCTCGCCCACTCTTGCCGCTTGCACCTGAAGAACATCTCCAGAATTCGCCCCTTTCTCACCTTGGAAACTACAAAAACCCTCACTGTGGCCCTGATTCACTCCCGCCTTGACTATTGTAATTCTCTCTTAGTTGGCCTCCCCCGCACTAGACTGTCCCCTCTCCAGTCCAT
>JARQOC010000003.1:674164142-674194022 GCA_033576535.1 Allobates femoralis
TGCAGCAGGAGGTCCAGCGGCGCCCCCCTGCCTGCTGCGTCGGGGCAAATGCCCCACCAGTTTCCCCTAGATATGACCCTGGAGAATGAGACACTGGATGAAGAACTAAAACCAGTGACCAGTATGGCAGGAAATGAGAAGCTGATAACAGAGAGCAGGAGTAAGGCTTCACCCGTGGCGTATTTACTGCATCTACGCACTGCTATTTTGTGCTGCTGTAAAAGCAGTGAAACGCAACACTGGATAAGCAATCCAGCAAAAGCTATGGCTTTCACCACGTTGCATATTTTTGCTCTTTGATGTGCGCACGCTTTCACTGCAAAGCACACATGCAAAAAGAACGACCATGTCAATTCTTTGCACTTTTTTCAGCGCACTTTTCCCATGGGTCGCATTATAAAATGGGCTCAGGAAAAGCGCGCTGGGAAAAGCGCACTGTGTGAATGCAGTTGTGTTTTTTTGTGCAAAAAAGCGCCACTGCAAAAAAAAGTGGTAAATACGCTACGTGTTAAAGAAAATAGAGAAAGAGGCTGAGCCGGGTACAAGAGTTATATGTCTGACAGTTGCTCACTGTGATCCTGATTTACCATCTCTCCTGCCTTGATTGATATGACTGACATCTCCTCTGTCCTCCACAGTCTGTTCATCCCTCGCACCTGCACAAGAGGGAGCAGGAGCTGCGCAGGGGCCACAGACTAGTGAACGCAGGAGATGTCGGTCCTGGCAGGAGACGTCGGCCCCGGCAGGAGATGTCGGCCGCGTCGGTCCCGGCAGGAGATGGCGGTCCCGGCAGGAGATGGCGGACCTGGCAGGAGATGTCGGCCGCGTCGGTCCCGGCAGGAGATGTAGGTCCCGGCAGGAGACGTCGGCCACGTCGGTCCCGGCAGGAGATGTAGGTCCCGGCAGGAGACGTCGGCCACGTCGGTCCCGGCAGGAGATGTCGGCTGCGTCAGTATTGTGTGAGGTCTGAGGATGTGATGGGTTCCCATGACAGCCAGGGGTCTGCTGAAGACGTCCATACCTATCGTGACGGTTCTTGTGTGAGGGCCAGCGTTTATGTGGTGTTCATAGAAGAACATGATTTTCACTCTACATAGCGGCTGTAGCACTGCTGCATTCTGGAGAAGCGATAAGATACAGCTTCAGCTCCCCTAAGGAGACTATTAAGGTACCGTCACACTTGGAGATATCGCCGGCGATTCCACAGGCGACGCTAAGGCGTGGCCTGTCGCCGGCGACATCGCCAATGCGTCGCCTAATGTAAATGGGCGATGGCGACACGTCTGAGTGCTCTGATGTGAAACCAGGCGACCATTCCTGGGTGATGTGCGCTGATCGCCCTGTGTAACATCTCATGAGCGATGTGAAAGGCGACAGCACACATCACCAAAACTATTCAGTAGGCGTTTCAGGGCGTAGTTACTATCTCCGGCGGTCGCGTGGATTGGTGGCAGCTCCAGCGTTACGATTGGTAGTCTTGTTCCTCGGCGTCCTATTTGATGATGTGTGCGTCCCACATTAATGTAGTCTTCCTTTCCATGGTGCTGAAAGGTGTATTAGGCCCCTTTGACATCTGCGTTTTATGCTGATGGTGGCAGTTGCAGTTAAAAAAACCGCAACTGCCGCGATTACCGCAAGTGTGACCGCACTTGCGGTTCATTTGCGGCAAGCACCATACAATGTCTATGGGGCTTGCGGCAGGTGCGGCTGGGAAAAAACCGCAGTATGCCGCAAGTGCCGAAACCGCACTTGGCGCACTTGCCACACCTGCCGCAAGCCCCATAGACATTGTATGGTGCTTGCCGCAAGTGAACCGCAAGTGCGGTCACACTTGCGGTAATCGTGGCAGTTGCGGTTTTTTTAACTGCAACTGCCGCCATCAGCATAAAACGCAGATGTCAAAGGGGCCATACCCAGGAGCGTACATTCTATTAAAAAGCAGCGCATTGATGCCCCACTGTGTGCTACAAAGTGCAGAGATGTGCCATTGCCAAATGTCTCTTTTTAACACCAACACAATTGTCTCAGTACATGTCAATTCTGCATCAGACACCCAGGCCAATCACATTTCTTCAAGGCGTCACACAACATAATGTTCACGCCTATCTCCGAGATGCGGGTCAAAATTACGCCCACATCGCTAATGTGGTTGCTCTGTGTGACGCGTATGCGGCCGCCAGCGACTTAATCGCCTGTGGGGCTTGGGCGACGCTCAGGCAATTTCCGGTCAGGTCGTCGCCTGAGCGTCGCCTAAGGTGTCGCTCCGTGTAAATGGGCGTCGGCGACCTCGGGCGACACGCAAAAACGTGCGTCGCCTATGGGATCGCCGGTGTAACGGTACCCTTACAGTACAGAGAAAAAAAAAAGTGTTTTTAAACATATGGGAAAAAAACAACAAAAATTTATAACCAACCCCTATTTCCCATAAAAAGCAAAACATAAATAATCCCCCCCCATATTTGGTATCACTGCATTCATAAAAGTCCTCTCAAAATCCAAAATAAATGAATGTGATTGGTAAACAGCGTAACAAAAAACAACAATTAAATCGCCAGAATCCTATATATTTTTTTGCCTCCTCCACCTTGCGATGAATGGCATATAACAGCCAATCAGTATATGATCTACAGCCACATGGTATCAGTAATGTCAGCACAGGGCACAACAAACCTCCCCTCACAGCCCCGATCATAAAGATTAATAACGTTACACATCTTGGAAAATGACACAAGCAAAAATGTATTTTTAATTACAAATTTCTGAATTTTTTTCACAACACTAATAAAAGAATAAACAATTTCTGTTCAGTATCTACATAATTGTAATGATCGAGGTCAAGACCAGGCCTGGCGATACAGGGGCCCGGGCGACCCCAGCACGTACTGCAGCTGGATGTGTATCCGAGGACACGCATCAAGCTGAAGCGCATTGATGTACAGAGACCCGTTAGGTTCCTGCACTGTGATACACGCTGACGGCCAAACTGTGGCTGACAGCTGACGTCTGCGGTACCGTGATAGGGCAGCACATGACAGTCACTTCTTGCATCAAGGCGCACACTCCAATGTCAGCTACCAGCTGTGCGTTGTTACAGAGGACACTGGGTGATGTGGGAGCTGAAGAAAGTTGAGTAGAATACTTTCTTAAATTAGAGAAAAATAGGGACATGTATACTGACGCGCCCACCAGGGCCGTGAGGTACTCGGAACCGGGCCGAACAGTTCAGTTCTCTTTGGGGAATGTCATGGTGGCGTGACCTGGCTCCGTGAGCCTGGCGGTGTCATAAAAATGGGGGTTATTTATATGGGATTAAACTTGTGACGCCACCTGTGGTATTCAGCAATTGGATGGCCGACGCTTCGGTTCAGATCTACTGGGGTGATGCAGCAGGGATGTTACAGCTCTCCACGGGTAGAGCAGGACCCCAGGGCAGTTATAGTCTATTGATGGTGGTCACAGGTGTAACCCAGGGCAGGTCGTGCAGTAAATAAATCAGGGGACACAGCAGGGTGCAGTCTTCACAGTTTACTCAGTTTCTGAAGTACGCCGACCCGCCGGGTGCTGTGTACTCCGAGTCAGGGATCCAGCCATTTCTAGGCAGATTGGTGGCACTTGTTTGGTACCACCTTTGTGTGTACCTTTCCGGGTCATCTCACTGCGCTGGCTCTCACCCTCCTGCCTTTCACACACACTGTCCAGAGCCAGCAGCTTGGGTCCTGTCGGGCGACGTCTCTCTTGTCCCCTTGAGCCTATGCGGCTGCCTTTTCAGCGATTGTGTGCGGATTTGGCTGCTGCACATTAAGATACTGCAGCCTCCGGGTTTGCTAGCTGAATCTTAAAGTCTTCCACTAGTCTGGGGCCGGTCCCCTCTGTGGCCTAGCTCCTCCAGCAAGTCCCTCCAGGCAATCACTGGAACGGGGTTCCTCCACACAGGGCTCTGTGGCGACCCAGAGGTGCTCCCCCTCCCCTCAGAGCTCCCTCTCAGTCTCTGCATATACTCTACGTCCTCTCTGACCTGGGACGAGCTCGTCTGGCTCCAGTCCCCGGGTCCAACTTTCTCTCCAACCTCTTCCCCAGGACAAGCTACTCACAACTCCAGTCCCCGGGTCCGACTCACTGACTGCGCACTTCCTGTTTCTGTCTGGATTAACTCCTCCCACTCTCAACTGTCACTGCCTACCTCCTAGTGCTCCACTACATTCTAACTGTTCCACCTACTAATCCCCTTCTCCAGCCAGAGATGGGGTCTGCCCATCATGGGGTTTCTTCTGCCTCAGCACCCCTGGCCTAGAGTGGGCTGGTGTTGGATGCGGATGTGTGGGTACCGGGTAGTGCCCTCTCCTTACCAGGGGTGGGGGGGAGGTACCACACCTCTAGCTAAGGTGCAGTACCTCTGTGGCGAATGGACCATAAGGGACACCATATATACCAGGATGGGGACCATATATACCAGGATGGGGATATATAGGCTACATTCAGACTCTGCATTTTTTGATCCATTATTTGCAGTACACTGCATAAAACGGATCACTCAAATTAAATTCTTCATTTGAGAGGTTTCTGTTGGGCCACTCTGCCATAAAGGCCCGACTGGTGGAGGCTGCAGTGATAGTTCACCTTGTGGAACTTTTTCCCATCTCCCTACTGCATCCCCAGAGCTAGTATTGTATCCTGTTGTGGACGGCAGCCTGCCATCAGGGGGCGCTATACACAGTACTGTGGACTCAGAGTCGGTGTCCATTTTGGTGGAGTCGGAGGTTTGGCTTACCGGCTGCACACCATGACTGTGGAGATGGAGTCTGAGACGGTTTCCATTTTGGTGGGGTTGGATTCAGGGAAACTGAGGATTCGGAGTCAGAGGTTTGATTACTGACTGCACATCCCTGGCTATAAACTGCACAATGCTGCAGGGCAGGCACTAGTCTCAGCCGTCCTGCTGTGTTGTATGATGGGGCAGCCCTTAGTCTGTGCTGTCAGTACTAAATGGCACTAAAATGCATCAAATGAATTGGAAGAGGCAAAAAAATGCAGCAAAAATGCAATAATCAGAAGATTAATAGTAATAAGGGCATCTGAATGTCCGTCACTTGTAAATGGGTGTGGTCAGGGGCGGGGCCAAGGGGTGGGGCTAAAAATGTGCGCGGCGCACTACGTGCGCCGCATCGACCGTCCCTCTTTCTGTTCTTCAAAAGTTGGGAGGTATGCGATCTTTGCTGAGTTGCATTACTATCTACGAGTGCAGTCATTGGCTGTTGTGCTGTGGAGCCATCCACATGTTATGAGGTGCTCTGCTGAGTGTCACAACTTTCCACATTTGCCAAGCTTGAAACCGCTGTCAGGTACCCTAGGCCTCAGTCCCTGTGCTGGTATGCTGGGTTCCTGTTTGTGCTTAGGGTGCATGTGGCCACACCTTTCCTGCTTTTATAGGGGTGGTGTGAGCACCTTGAATTGCGAATTGCTGTGGAGCATCTCCTATTTCAAGTTCCTCTTCCCTGTTGGGCATCACCAGAGCTTTGCATTAGGTTTGCAACCTAACCACGTGTGTTGATCCAGCTTGCTGCTCCTGGTCTGCCTTTGTGTACAGCTTCAGTCCTATAGTCCACACATGCTTAGCAGAGTCCATGGCCAGTGCTTACTGTTATGCTCAGGTACCACCAGACAAATGGCAACGTCAAGCATCCATGAGGGAAGTCAAAGTAAATGCATTTGACGGCAGGGGGATCCAGGTCTATCAGAACTAGGCAAGGGCAGCAACCAGGTCCTGTGGCAACTGAGCAACAGGGCAAATGGGTACATATATTTGGAATTTAAGACACCGCATAACTTCAGGTAAAGAAGATAAAGTTTACTGCCACAAAGACAGAGTTACTAGATACAAGTGACATGGTATGGCAGGGAGCTTATCTTGGGTTGATGTTATCATTGGGTCATTTGGCATGGGCGTACCCTAGGCACATACAGGAACCTAGCATACCCAACACAGAGACTGAGGTCTAGGGGCACCTGGCTGTGGCTGCGAGCTTGGCACACATGGAAAGTCATGCCACTCAGTGTTACATCCATCAAGCAGTATCCATATTTATAGTCAACTTTCCGGACTATAAGACACATCAGTCCACAATTATATTTTAGGTTTTAGAGTAGTTAAATAGAAAAAAATTGTGGTCATGATGCAATGCTGTGGGGGAATCTGCTGCTGACACTGTTGTGGAGGAAATAACCCCCAATTCTGTAATGTCCTCAATTCTAATTCCACGTATATATTTCCCCCATCCTGCTGTATATGTCCTTCATCTCAGTACATGCGTCCTCTATCCTGGTATATATGTTCCTCATCCTCATACCATCCTGGTATATATGATCCGCTTCCTGGGATATATGGCCAATCCTCGTACATATATTACCCTCATCCTGGGCCCCTCCCGGTATATATGGACCCATCTTGGGAACATCCTGATACATGTGATCACCATAATGGACTCATCTTTGTGTACATGGCTCCCATGTCACTGCAGACAGAAAACAAATGATTCAACTCACCTTCGCACCACTTCCTCAGTGTGCAAAGTCTTCCTCGATGCCAGTAACTCACTTCAGCCTGTAAGCGGGATAGTACATGACATTACTGTCATGTGCGGCCACTTACACCAATGTCAGCTGCCGAAATAATTGCCCAGGGAATACGGGCGTGGGGAGCAGTGAATATGCTTTGTGCTTCTGCAGTCTAACTGTCTTCAATAAAATAACACCGTGGGTAGTATATGTGCAGACCACAATCTTCAGCACCATTATAATGAAGACAGTCGCTAGAATCCCGATGGCTCAACCAAAAAGGTGCTGCTGGCAGTGCATGCAAGGGCGCATCTTATAGTCTAGATATACTTGACTAGTCTTTAACATGTGAGGGCACGTGTGATGCCACCAGTGCCAGTTTGGTACAGATCTGAGGATTCTACAATCTGTCTTCAATAAAATGGTGCCAGAGATTGTGGTTTGTGCATAAACTGTCCCGGCACCATTTTATTGAAGATAGTCAGCTACCCTCCTTTCCTACTGACTCCATAACCACTGAGCTAAGTTCCTTTACATCTCAGCTCCACTTTTACAAAGTGCCCTTTCCTAATCCAGCTACATACTTGTGCTACATGTGTCTCCTTTCTTCCATGCACACCCAATCTGAGTCCTCACTTCTTGTTTCTCAGTCTTCATTTAACCAAAACTCAACGTTCAAACCATAAAGCAGCTTTTTTTTTATCTTGAAACTCCTCCCAACTGTAGCTCATTTTTGCCCAGACAACTACATTGTAGCATAAGTCTGCTGTAAAAACTACAGTCAATCAATAAATAAATTGGCAATACAGTGTATTACAATTTTAGCATTAAATCAATGACAGTAGATTTCAGTGGGTGTCAGAAATCTTCTTATTTACATTATTAAGATGTTTTG
The DNA here is from genome assembly GCA_033576535.1 of Allobates femoralis. NCBI lineage: Eukaryota > Metazoa > Chordata > Amphibia > Anura > Aromobatidae > Allobates > Allobates femoralis. The sequence continues at coordinate 674,171,590 of JARQOC010000003.1, forward strand.
TATGCCCAATGGTAGTAGAAAATATTAATGAGTCATCTTAGCATTGCATTTATTCAATTTTATACTGTTACTGTAATTTACAGCAAAATAAAGCAAGTGAGAACAGGTGAATGCTGCCATGACTGTAGAAAAAAAGAGCAAAAGAATACAGGCACTATGATATATACAAACATTAACTATATAAAATTTGGACTGCAATAATGCTATAAAAATTTTACTGATAAAAATAAAGGTACTTAACCCATTGGCCAATTAATGAGAGCACATCTCATGCAACAAGGTGACTTTTCTTTGGTTTGGGGTTTTTTGACACGTCCAAAGATGAAGCTAGGTGAAATGCACATTAGGGTGCAGGGATACACACCAATCATGGTTCCACATTATGACTTTGTCAGTTTGTATCATATACTTAACTTACATACAGTACAGACCAAAAGTTTGGACACACCTTCTCATTTAAAGAGTTTTCTGTATTTTCATGACTATGAAAATTGTAGATTTACACTGAAGGCATCAAAACTATAAAATAACACGTGGAATTATATACTTAACAGAAAGTGTGAAACAACTGAAAATATGTCTTATATTCTAGGTTCTTCAAAGTAGCCACCTTTTGCTTTGATTGCTGCTTTGCACACTCTTGGCATTCTCTTGATGAGCTTCAAGAGGTAGTCACCAGAAATGGTTTTCACTTCACAGGTGTGCCCTGTCAGGTTTAATAAGTGGGATTTCTTGCCTTATAAATGGGGTTGGGACCATCAGTTGTGTTGTGCAGAAGTCTGGTGAATACACAGCTGATAGTCCTACTGAATAGACTGTTAGAATTTGCATTATGGCAAGAAAAAAGCAGCTAAGTAAAGAAAAACGAGTGGCCATCATTTCTTTAAGAAATGAAGGTCAGTTAGTCTGAAAAATTGTTAAAACTTTGAAAGTGTCCCCAAGTGCATTTGCAAAAACCATCAAGCTCTACAAAAAAACTGGCTCACTTGAGGACTGCCCCAGGAAAGGAAGACCAAGAGTCACTTCTGCTGTCGAGGATAAGTTCATCCGAGTCACCAGCCTCAGAAATTGCAGGTTAACAGCAGCTCAGATTAGAGACCAGGTCAATGCCACACAGAGTTCTAGCAGCAGACACATCTACACAACAACTGTTAAGAGGAGACTTTGTGCAGTAGGCCTTCATGGAAAAATAGCTTCTAGGAAACCACTGCTGAGGACAGGCAACAAGTAGAAGAGACTTGTTTGGGCTAAAGAACACAAGGAATGGACATCAGACCAGTGGAAATCTGTACTTTGGTCTGATGAGTCCAAATGTGAGATTTTTGGTTCCAACCACCATGTCCTTGTGCGATGCAAAATAGGTGAACGGATGGACTCTACATGCCTGGTTCCCACCGTGAAGCATGGAGGAGGCGGTGTGATGGTGATGGGGTGCTACGCCAGATGACCTGGCCTCCACAGTCACCAGACCTGAACCCAATCGAGATGGTTTGGGGTGATCTGGACCGCAGGGTGAAGGCAAAAGGGCCAACAAGTGCTAAGCATCTCTGGGAACTCCTTTAAGACTGTTGGAAGACCATTTCCGGTGACTACCTCTTGAAAGCTCATCAAGAGAATGCCAAGAGTGTGCAAAGCAGTAATCAAAGCAAAAGATGGCTACTTTGAAGAGCCTAGAATATAAGACATATTTTCAGTTGTTTCACTTTTTTGTTAAGTATATAATTCCACATGTGTTAATTCCTGGTTTTGATGCCTTCAGTGTGAATCTACAATTTTCATAGTCATGAAAATACAGAAAACTCTTTGAAATGAGAAGTGTGTCCAAACTTTTGGTTGTACTGTATATATTAGTCACTAGGGAATGCACTGTCAGGATATGTGCACACAATCTGGAGGCACTGTGTGTTGGACACAGTGCCTCCGACCTGAGAAAAGCTAGGGGTGAATGCAGGAAGAACATAGCCGCCCTGTGCCCACGATCACATTCGGTGCAGGGTGGCTTCTCCCTGCATTCACCAGATGGAGATTGCTTCCAACTTCTCAGCAATAAATTAACATGCTGCGCAGATGTGGCAACCCGCATAGTGGGTGAAAAACTTTGTGGAGGGGGAGAATCACAGTAAACATGGGACTTCTAGAAATCCCATTCACTGTGCTGGTACTGTACAACACAGCATTTTGGGCACAGCAGTAATACTCTGAATCAAAAATGCTGCTATTACATCACCCTAATAAATATGTGGGCATACTAACTATATACTGTTTATATCCTTGGGAGGTTTGTTGTTAGTATTCCATTGAGCTACTCTGTTTTTGAACAAAATCTGTTAAAATATTTTTGATTTAATAAAGTTGATATACCGTATTTTTCGCATTATAAACACACTTTTGTTCCCCCAAATTTTTGGGGAAAGTGGGGGGGTGCATCTTATAATTCAAATATACAGATTATATATTTCAGGGCCCAGGGGAGGTGGGGGCAGCTCTGGAGTGGTGCTGGGGGCTGGGGCAGGCTGGCTGCGGGCTGCTGAGCCAGCATGAGGTCTCCTGCTCCCGCTCATATAATATGCACTGCCACTCTCCATCACCGTGGTGCTGAAACCGCACCGCGGTGATGGGCTGGGAGAGCGGTGCATATTATATGTGCCTGCGCCCGCTCAATGATGGCACATGCTTCCCCTGTGTTCAACATGGCCCCATGCTGTTGCCCATAGTAAAATAAAAAACTCTTTACTTACCTCCTCCAACGCTGATCTCCCGGTGTCTCCCCGGTCTGCCTGCTTCCCGCTGTGATCGGGCACGCAGAGGTGATGTCACTTTGCTGTGCTGATCACATGACCGACACAGAGAAGCGGGAAGTGGAGGAGCTCAGCAGTACAGAGGGAGACACCCGGGAGATCAGCGCTAGAGGAGGTAAGTAAAGAGTTTTTATTTTACTATGGGCAGCAGCATGGGGGCCATATCCAGGACAGGGGGGGGCAGCAGCATGGGGGCCATAGCCAGGACAGGGGGATTGTGTGCCATCCATAGGGGGCCATATGCAGGAACAGGCAGGGCAGCAGCATGGGGGCCATAGCCAGGACAGGGGAAGCATCAGCATGGGGGCCATAGCCAGGACAGGGGGACCATGTGCCATCCATAGTGGGCCATAGCCAGGATAGGGGGACTGTGTGCCACCCATAGTGGGCCATACCCAGGACAGGGGGACCATGTGCCATCCATAGGGGCCATAGCCAGGACAGTGGGACCGTGTGCCATCCATAGGGGGCCATAGCCAGGACAGGGGGACCATGTGCACAACTATAGGGGGCCATAGCAGGACAGGGGACCGATGTGCATCCACCATAGGGGGCCATAGCCAGGACAGGGGACTGTGCCATCCATAGGGGGCCATAGCCAGGACAGGGGACAGTGTGCCATCCATAGGGGGCCATAGCCAGGACAGGGAGACCGTGTGCCATCCATAGGGGGCCATAGCCAGGACAGGGAGACCGTGTGCCATCCATAGGGGGTCCATAGCCAGGACAGGGGGCCATTCCCATAGGAGACCTGTGCCAGCTGTAGGGAGATGTGTGCCAGCTGTAGGGGATTTGTGCCAACTATTAGGGACATTGCCAGCTTAGGGGACGTGTGCCAGCTGTAGGCGCGTGTGCCAGCTGTAGGGGACATATGCCTGCTGTAGGGGATGTGTGCCAGCAATAGGGGAGTGTGCCAGCAATAGGGGACCTGTGCCTTCAATAGGAGACGAGTGTCATCAATAGGAGATGTGTGCCATCAATAGGGGACGTGTGCCAGCACAGGGGGACTTGTGCCATCAATGGGGGATGTGTGCCAGCACAAGGAGGCTATATCCAATATAAGGGGGGGCATATCCAGATTAAGGGGTCTTATTTTAGGATGGTGGGCTATGAGAGACATTTACCCTATATGATTTGTTAGACGGACACTGGCATTATAAGACGGACCCCATTTAGCATTAAAAAAAATATATATTTTCCTTCACCAAATTTGGGGGTGCGTGTTATAATCAGGTGTGTCTTATAAAGCGAAAAATACGGTGTTTTGTTTAGATATTTTGTAGTACTTTTTTTTTGTTCACCTTGTGAATATTACGTGCTTATCTCTTACTTAGCCGGATAATTTTGATTATAGCAATATTGGTTGGTTGTAATATTTATCAAAAATGTCTATCCCGAGCGAGGCAGTGAAAATTTCATATAGCCAATGTTTGCTTACATCTTAGCGCTACTATATTCTTTCGTTTGTATGAAGTACAAACACTGTACATTTGCTAGTCTTGTTCTCTCCAGTAAACTAGACGAGTCAGTGACAAATACAGGATTTTTTATTCCTTTCAGAGTTCTCTATTCACTTATTGTCTGATAAAGGAAAGCATGAGTGTTGAATGGTAAGAAATAACATGTACACCAGGATCCACAATTGCTTACTTAGGAATTAGGATATATTTATTTAGAATGCCTAGGGCACCACCATCTGTACTAACAGCCCTAGTTCCTGGATTTTCCAAAAACTAAGTAAAAATGAGGTTGAGATGTTTCTATGCCTTCATAGCATGAGGTCACCATAATTGCTTTTCCACCTGCTTTCAAATGTATTGCATAAAATGGGTATGCAGTCTGTGAGTATAAAGCATGCTTAGTAATAACTGGAAATTGGCAAAGTGAGAAAACTAAGGGTTTAAATCTGTATTGTGCAGTTAGTTTTCACAAAAGGACACATGAGAATTGGACTGAGGAAAAAAATTACAGCATGCTGCGATCATCAGCGAGTCTTGGCTCACTCGTGCCCATACAAGAGTAAGGCTGTGGGTGAAACATTGCATTGCGCTTGGATGTCAGAAATTGGCAATGGAGATGACACTCGGTTCATGCTTGCCGCAGAGGCTGAGCTGAGTGACATTAGCATATCTCTCACTTGATCTTGCATCGGTACCATATGCTAATGCGACTCCACCCTTCAGCTGAGTTCAAATGACCAGTAATCAACCGTTAGAACAGACCGTTGCCGAAAACGCTGTGCAAATGCAACTTTTTAATTCGTTGTTAAATAATTGATTTTTGGAGTCTATGGAAAACTGACCTGTAAGTGCATGCTATTTATCTTCAATATAAATAAACCTGTAGCCAAAAAACTGATCCTTTATATATGGAAGAAAAGCAGATGGCTAACTAGCAATGAGTTAAAGGATCCATTAAAGGATCAATTTTACATAGACTCCAATGTTAAAAAAGGATCCTGCAAAAATCTACTTTTTTTTAAAGCGGGCAAAAAAGTTGTTTTAACAACTTTTTTACTAACAGATTGCTGCAGGATCCATTCTAATGGATGATTACTAGACAAGTCAACTCAGCCTTAGGCAAAATGGTAAAAAATTGTTAATGTTTCAATGCAATACGGTAATAAATTAGCACTTAAGTGAATGGCCAGGAAACGAGCATTTAGTTCCAGCTGACCCCTACCTAAATAGTATAGTTCTGTTCTCAAATACAATAGAGAATCCATTAATTCATTGTGATTTTCAGATTTGGAAATGTTGCTATTAAGAATGTAGAATTATTCAGAAAGATCTGCATTAGGGTCACAATTGATCCATGTGTGACAAGTAAAATATATTTCTGTGGATCAACATCTCACTTTGAATTCTTAAGCAGCTGGATGAATTTCAAAGGTTTGTGCAGATATGTAAGAGAATTATTAAGGGCAAAAAAAGACGTTGTAAAAGGATGTCTAAAGGCCCCGTTACACGGGTCAATCTCCGGCAACAACGCCGGCAACTCAGGGGCGTGCCCAAGTTGCGGCAACATCGCTGGTGAGTTGCCCAGTGTAAGGGCCACGTCACACCAGGTGACGTCGCCGGAGATGTTGGCGGCGACTGGCGGGAGCGCGCACGTTTTTGGCGCCCCGCCAGCATCGCCGTTGCATGTTTACATGTGGCAACAACTCTGGCGACGCACCGGCGATCTGACAGGCGGCATCACCGCTGGGGTGTTTAAAAACCCCAGCTGCGATGCTGTAACACGGGAGCCTATGGCTCCCGTCACCTGTCAGATCGCCGTCGGCCATTTACATGGGGCGATGTGTACACATCACCCCAGAGTGACCGTCTGATTTACAGCGCTGTTGTGAAACCAGGTGACCACTCAAATGCGTCGCCCTCATCTATTTACATTAGGCGACGCATTGGCAATGTCGGTGGCAATAGGCCACGCCCCAGCGTCACCTAGAAAATCGCCGCTGACATCGTCAGGTGTGATGTACCCTAACAGGGTGATTTCAATGGCGATAGTTGCTTCAGCAACATCGCCAGGTTTCAGGACAATGTCCTGAAACCTGGTGATGTTGCTCAGGCGATCTGCCTGAATCGCCTGTCTGACATCACAGCAGCGATGTTGCAAGCACTTCCCCCATTGACTGCAATGTTAAGGATCGCTGCCAGGGTTGAATTTAAGCCTGGGAGCGATAGTTGCTTTCAACATTGCAGCTGCGTTGCCGGCGATGTCTCTTCATCTGACAGGAGCACAGCGATCTTAGCCAGCGGCCAAAAACGAGCGCGCTCCCGTCAGTTGCCGGCGATGTTGAAATGTCTGACGGTAACTTAAGGGCCGTTTCACATCAGGTTTTTGCTGCGTTTAGAATGCATTGAGTTTTTCCCTGCGTTTTTACCCATACACTTGCATTGTAAAAACGCATACAGACGTGGTAAAAATGCATCAAAAACGCAGGTGCCTGTAACGTTTCCTATCCACTGGGTAAAAACACAATGAAAACGCACCTGCATTTTCAATGTGCAAGAACTTTTTACCTCGTTTTCTGTAAAAATGCAGGGAAAACACAGTGCCTCAAAAACTCAGCAAAAACCTGATGTGAAAAGGCCCTCAGATCTTTATGAGAATAAACATAAGAAATATAAAAATATAACATAAAGTTTAAATTCACTCTTTACAAATTTACCTTTCCCAGTAGGTTATAAACAAATACACTATAATCTTATGTTCTCTAAATTTTGCTAACCATCATAGTTAAAGGGGTTATCCGGAATTTTTAGTAAAAAACAAAAAAAAATGTGCACAAACACTAACAGGTGGGTAGCTGCCACCTACCTGCCTGTTTTGCCCAGCGCCAGTCACCGCCGTTCACCCCCAGCACAAAGCGGTCACAGACTGCTCCTGCTGTGGACAGCATGGCGGGGTAAACAGAGCAGAGCAGAAGAGCGGGGGTTTCTTTTCCACTCTGCACTGTGGAAGTGGGCGCATAGCTCCTCACTACCTGATTGGGGGAGCTGGCTGTCAATCAGCGTGACATCAGCTATGCGCCCGTCTACTGCGGGGAGAGGCTGACCCTCGGTAATCGTGACATCAGTGTTGGCGGTGAATGGCGCCAGGAACAAAAGGCAGGTAGGTGCCAGCTACCTGCCTGTTAGTGCTTAGCCACAATTTTGTTCTGCAATATAAAGGATAAAAGGATAACACCTTTAGTCCCATAATTTTATAGTGCTGATTTGGATAAATGCAATTAAAAAGCTCTTTTTAGGTGGTTTAGTTCCCAGTTACCATAGCTCCTTTTAAAGGGTAAAAAATTTCCGTTCATACTCCAAAATGAAAATCAGAATCAATTCCTGAATGAGTTGCCAGAAACCTATTAATATTATTACTTCAAAGAAAGGCATGTGTGGTCTGGCAAATTATTTTATAGAGGCAGAACAATATAATTGTCATGTGACACTGTACCTCTTTTTATGTATGGCTAGGGTCACACTTGCCAATCTGTTTTTAGTAGTGTTCATAAAAACAGATCAGTTTTTGTTGGGGTGCTTTTTGTGCCCCTAGCACTGCTATGCGTTTTTTGGACTTAGTAATTTTTTCCAAAAAAACGCGGGGTAAAAACGCATGCATTAACTCATGGTGCCTATATGTACCATGCGTTAACACATGCGTTTCCCATAGGGCCCATGTTAAAAAAATGCATGCGTTTTTTAAAAAGCTGCTTACCGCATTTTTGGGAGGTGAGCCAAAAATGCATGCAAAAAACGCATGGTACATTTGTGATGCGTTTTTTGCATTGGGGCCTATGGATGCATTAACACATGCATTTTCTAACATTTTCAATTTTAAAAAAAAGCATGCTTTTAGCGCATGCACGACGCAAGTGTGACCCTAGCCTATCCCATTATTTTATTTAGCTCAGTAACAGGTGCACATTTATTGTTCACCCGTATCCCGCAGTCGGTCTTTGTGTTCTTGTGTTGTGGGTGAAAAAATCTGCATGTCTAATAAGCCTGCGTATAATAGCTTGGTCCAATTTTCATCCAGAAGGGTACCTTTACACACGGCTACATTTGTAGCTTGTCACCAGGTAACTTACTGGTTGCAGTGAAATCATGGATACATGGTTCTATCTTGTTGCTGTGTACAAATGGAATCATGTATCCATGATTTCACTGCAACCAGTAAGTTACCTGGTGACAAGCTACAAATGCAGCCGTGTGTAAAGGTACCCGAACAGTTGTATGAGTGAAATCCATTTGGTATTCCAAATGTCATGTGAGTACTATGTGAGTGTGCAATTCTTTTCTCGCAGTATGACATCTGTATTTAACCCTTATGCAGTCCTTTTTTTTTCTCAACAGCTATTATTCTACAATCATTTACAGGATCGTTTACAGGATCTATCTATCTCTATGTCTCCCAGTGAAGTATCAGGCAGGACCATCTGCAGCATAGAATATACTGTTCCCCTAAGGTCTTCAGAGTCCTGGGATTCAGGGATCCCTCTGATTCTGACATTCCCTTTCCTCAATTTATCATCCAAATCACATATTTTTAGCTGAGCCTGTTTGAGTTTCCCCTCCATATGTCCATAGTATGTGGCCAGCTCATTGTGAGCAGAGGCATACGCCGCCATTTTTTCTTCTATGTGGGTCATTCTGTCACCCAGGGAGGAAATCTCCTTGTGTATCTCCTCCAGCAGATCCCGCACATCCTCCTGCAAGGACCGCCGGAGGAAGCCTAGCAGACTTCCTCTTCCTCTCCCTCTCTATCTGCACGCTCTTCAGGACTATGGGAGGCGTAGGAGCGGGAGGTGGGAGATCTGGAAGCCGGCGCCATCTTGGCTGGGGAGAGCTGGGGCTGCTCTATAGGGAAAAAGTCTGTCACCTTCTTAACGTCCCCACGCTTCCTGGAAGAAGCCCTTAGGCATGTTTGGATATTGCAGAAGCAATCTGTTGCCAGTACAGCTCGGGGGGAGAGCAGGCTGACATCTGGAAAGTGCCGCTTGCTGAGTAAGATGCAGGAGCTCAGTGAGATGCGACCAGCATCATGAGCTTCCTGGCCACGCCCCCATGACAGCTGAGTGTTGACAGCTTGCCATTAAGCTCAGATTGATAATGTTCAGACCTTTATGAGACACGCTTTTTATCAATACGGAGAGAAAATAGTTAAAAAACACAACACACAGGGAAAAATCCTTTATTTGAAATGAATCACACAGGCAACCCTCAATTTACCATTTATTAATGCACACATACCCTATCCAAAATGATAGTTCCACAAAGCACACTGAGCTTAGCATCCTCTCTATGCAGTCTCTGTGAGCAAACTACTGATGTGGGTGACATCAGTCACTGAGTTACTGAGGCCATGTGGCAGTGAACTCAGGTGACCCCCGCTGCTGACAGCGGAGTCACCTCAGTTCACTGCCGCGGGGTCTCAGTGACTCAGTGAGTGACGTCAACGCTCCTTGAAGTTGTTCCTGCAGCCTCTGCATGAATCAGTGTGCTTTGTGAGATGAACATTGTACCATCGTTGGATGGTATGTATAGTGTTAGTAAATTGGAAAATTAGGGTTGTCTGTGTGATTTATTTTAAATAAAGATTTTTTTTATGTGCTTTATTTAAAATGAAGGATTGTTCCCAGTGTGTTGTGTTTTTTAAATATTTTGTCAAAAGATTGATAATGAGTGGATCTCATAGGGACCTGATCATTATCAATCTGGGCTTCATGACAAGTTGTCAATACTCAGCTGTCATTAACCCCTTTTTTCACCCCTATGCCACCACACCAGGGCATTGGAAAGAGCCGTGTTAAGCGCTAAGAATTTGTGTTTCTAATGAATGCGACAATTTCTGGGTGGCTGCGGGCTGCCATTCTTTGTCCTGTGGGGGTTGAATAACAATGGGCCTCACCACACTGAGAACACCAGCCCGAAGTTGCTTGGTTTTTACCTTGACTAGCAATCAAGAATAGGGTGAAGCCCATGAATTTTTTTAAATAATTTACGTAAGTAATTAAAAAATAATAATTGGCTTCCCTCAATGTTGATTGCCAGCCAAGGTAAAGCCAGGCAGCTCAGGGTGGAAGCCTGTAGCTGTCCTCTTTATCTTTGCTGACAATCAAAAATACAGTTAAGTGCTACATCATTTTTTTTTAATTATTCATTTATTATTATACTACTATGATGTCAGGTTTATTGCCTATGGCAACCAATCACTAATACCGGCACAATGGGTAAGGGGTGCAACAACCAATCACAGATGCTGTCACAGAGAGTGGGCATCTGTGATTGGCTGTTGGAGCCAGTACAGTATTCTTGAAACAGCTCATACATTCTAGCTTCTACCATGCAGTGAATAATCAGGAATTTAATGAGCTGCCCCAGAAGCACAATTGTGCTGACCCAGTAAGTAATCACAATACTGATTATTCAATGTTTTGTTTATCTTTACAGACCCCCAGCCCCGATAGCCACCATTTTATAACTTTAAAGTTTGGGTTCGGGATTGGGACACAGATTCGGGTCAAGTCCGGTCCTGAACATCAGCAAGTTCGCCAATCAGTATTGACAACATAAAAATCACCAACCAGCTAATATTTACTATCTTATATCACTTAATTATCTAGGTTGTTAAATGTATGCCTTAGGGCCCTTTCACATCAGCGTTTTTTTCAAATCGCGGCAGATGCGGTGAAAAAACCGCATCTGCCGCGATTACCGCATACCGGCTGCACTTGCGGCGCGGTTGCGGTTTTTGCCATGCAAAGTATAGGCGGACTTGCGGCAGGTGCGGCAAGTGCGGTTTTGCATTTGCGGCAGGTGCGGCCGCGAAAAAAAACGCGGTCAGCCGCGGTTTTTTCCGCGGCCGCACCTGCCGCAAGTGCAAAACCGCACTTGCCGCACCTGCCGCAAGTCCGCCTATACTTTGCATGGCAAAAACCGCAACCGCGCCGCAAGTGCAGCCGGTATGCGGTAATCGCGGCAGATGCGGTTTTTTCACCGCATCTGCCGCGATTTGAAAAAAACGCTGATGTGAAAGGGCCCTTAGAGAGGTTGCAAATGTTATTGTTAAACATGCTGGATACCATACTAAAAGCTACTAACACAAACTTAATCCAGATTCAGTGCTGATATACTCCTTTGAGAAGCAATGCCCTCTTATTATGTACAGTACTCCCCCAGTGGATTCGCAGTATCACGTTGCTTTTCACGGAGACCAAAATCGTATCATGGAATGTTTTTGGTCTTTGTGAAAACTATGTTTTGCCGCATGGATCCGTGGGTAAACGGTGACATAGATTTCCCCAGAAGTGTTTTCCATCCCCATTGAAAGACAATGGGGCCGTAAACTGATCCGTGGGCATCCATGGGCATGCAGGGTTTTCCTGTATGCCCACGGATTCAAAATTTGCCAGTATGAAAGCAGCCTAAGTCGACAAACAATTTAAATCTTGAAAATGCTCCTCCGCCTGAACTGCCTGTAGGCAAGTTTCTACTATGCCTATATGTTAATACATTGCTGTGAACCTACAAACCTAATACAAAGTATCAGACTATGTAAATTTGTATTTTTAATCTCCCTAAATGGATCACCCCCAAAAAAAAATCTCATCTCTGTTTAAGACGATAATACGATCACTCTGTTCTCTTTCTTGTAGTATGTTCACTGAACCTCTATAATTATAAGCATAAATAGATAAAAAGGAACAAAATGGTTTTAAGTGGTATCAGGCTACACAGAGTATAAAGTCTTGAAAGCACAGACAGTGCTGTACTACATCATTAAAGGACATTAGCAGAAAATCGTCTGAAGCAGATTATTATTATTTACTCCTGAAATGAAAAGTCAGAAGAAAAGTATGAATCTTTTACGGTTTATAATACCATGTTGCCAGAGATGACCTATGTTCCCAAGTTACTTTGACCAGAAAGTGCACAACTTGTACATGTTAATTATTTCTTACAAACGCATTACAGTGGAAGCGACTGAAGATATTAAAACAACTTCACCTAAGGAACTCTGAAGATATTACCAAGGTACTGTGTATTGCAGCAGATCCATGAACATTCATCTTTATTCACCCTGCATATAAGCTTCTAAAACCTAATGTCTCATCTAATAGCCCCTGAAGAAGCACCATGAGATGTGCAAAGCTAAGACATTGCTGCCGACTTAAAACAATTCTCTTTAGAACAAAGGTCCTAGTTTCTTTTCCACCTTGTGATTTAAGCAATATGCTTTTACATCACAAGCCTTGTAAAATGAATATTTTGCTTCAAGATGTTGAAAAGATTCATAGAGCAATCATTTTAAATAGGAATAAGGCTCACCATAACAGAAGAGAGATTAGGAAATTAAGATTAACTAGTTCACTAAAGAGTAATATTTACTAAGAAAAAATGAAGCCTGTAGCTTTTAGAAATTACATTTTGACTTATGAAGACCCCTGCAGTATTCTAGAGATATATGTGTACTTGTCCTTTAATGCTAGGTCAACTGCAATATTAAATATTGCCTATGGACAATGGTGGCACTGTTTCTTGAAGTAAACAACCAGGCTTTTCTATTCCCATGTAACCCCTCTAACTATTCATTTTATAGAATTGGATAGAGACCAGAATACCAAATATATTGGTAATACTGTCAGAAAATATTTGTTTGTAAAATGTTAAAAAGCACCACTTCAGTGTTGTTATTGTTTTTCATTGCACCACTTTCATAGTGCTTTAAATATATACTGCATCTCAATGAATTAGAATATCATCAAAAATCAATATCATCATGCCAAGTTTCAGGGCTAGGGATGAACGAGTACCATAATATTCGTACTCGCTATACTTGCAACGAGTAGGTACCGGTACTTGCTACTCGTTCCGAGTATAGCGAGTACAAATACTTTCGCAGTGTATCTATAGATACACTGCGAAAGTAGCCTAAAAGTGATTAAAAGTTGTTAAAAATAATAAAATTACATACTCACCTGTCCGACGCCTGCATCGAGACTGTCCCAGAAGACATCCGATCACTGGACAAGGACCTGTGACTACCAGCCAATCAGATGGCTGGTAGCGATCTGGCCAATCAGATGGCGCCAGGTCACAACCACGTGATCGCTAGTGGTCACCTGATTGGCCAGATTGCAAGGTCCTAGGTGTACTGTCAGGATCTATACATTTGGCCCTATTAGCTATGCCTTATCCACTTTTCAAAAATTGGGAGAGTTAGCTGAGACTGGTATAAAACATCCAAACTTGCAACATTTTTCGACAACTATTAAGATACCAATATACGGTACAAGATTGTGAACGATATCCCTGAAACATCACAGGTATGGAGTCGTTCAAATGACATCATTAGGACGTCGTTGCATGTTACACAGAGATACGACTACAATAAATCGTTGGATCATTGATCGCAGATTTCAGAACATGTTCTCAAATCAAATGATCCTCGATCAGCCAACCTGCTGCATCGTTGTGTGTGACACCGCGATAACGATGTTGTTAACGACTTCTCCTATTTACATCAGTGAACAAGTATCGTTCGCTGGGTTGTGAAAACGATAGCTGTTCGCTACATTGCTGGTGCGTCGTCCACGATATCTAGACGTGTGACATCTCACCAACGATGTCAAAAAGATGTCCTAACGAACACACGCCCTTAACGACATTGAAGCGTGTAACGGTACCTTGAGATGCAAAGACATATTTTGTTAGATTCAATTTTACCTCAGAACTCAGATGAATCGAGGCCATAGACTATACAGAAACTAGACAACGTAAAACATGAAACCAAGGTTAAAGCTAAGTACTAAGCAACATTATGCATTCAAAACGCAACAAAGCATATTCATCAAAACTGTGTAATTCATACACAGAGCAAACTTAAACTAAACAGTATTAAAATGCACCAAATTTATTAAAGGCTTCATACTGTTTGATCAATCTGTCAAATTTTCTGTCCAGTCTAAGTTTACACCACCTATTACTTCGCATACTTTGTGCCAGAAATCAGAGCCATAATATTGGCACATTTTTTGATCCATTGTGTCTAGGGATGACTGTATAGTGAAATACTCAGCTTCGGGAGATTTGTAGCAAGTAGCTTTTAATACTCGAGTATTGGTCAGAATAGTGAGTACAATGTTAGTCAGTTAGTGATAGGCTCCACCCACACACAGCCAGCCATAAATTGAGAATTTCCGCCACAGGGCGGGAGGGTGGGCTTTTTTGAGCTTATAACACCTTGCTGTACCCCCCCCCAGTGAGAGCCTTCTATTTAAGTGATTCTCACTGGGGTGCCAGCTTCCTTTGTGTGCTGAAGGGAGCTGATAATATGCGTCAGATTGCTCAAGATCCAGACATCATTCTTGAGCACCAGCATTACTCGCCAAGTAAGGAGTATTGCAAATACTGTACTATCCGTGTGAGAAACAAACAGTTACGAGTATATTCACTCATCACTAATTGTGGCACATATTAAGCCCTTTCCATGACAAGCTGTGTCCCTTTTCAGTGGTCACCTTTAAGTGGACAAGACACCAAAAATATCCAAAGTCATGAAATACAGTTTTCAGGGTGATAAAGATAACCCAAATGTTCTACTTTGATCATCACTGTCCCAGCCAAACATTTCAAACTGTCAGACATGATTAATAGTAGGAGTGTTCTTGAATAACGAAGATGAAACACTCATATGCCAACATCTAGGCAAAAAGTTAGGCTAAGGATTTCAACCAAAAAGATTTACTGTACCATGGCAATGGGAACAATCCCTGTAAATGCTGCCTGGCTGACGAAGATTTCCGAAATGACAAGTTCACTGGCAGAGTCTTCTTCTGGGTATTCCACCTGCCACGTAATCTGCTGGGCACCAGCCAAACCACTGCCAATGTCCATTTCAAAGTCCATCTGCAGAATTTCATAAAGCGAATTGTTGGCTCTGAAAGAAATCGAGAAAATGTCACTGCTTTGAACAAAGCTCCACACAAACATAAATAACAGCCGAACCTCGTGGTAATGAATTAGCATGGATGTTCCATCTTTACCGCACTGATCAAAGCATAAATCATCTAATCAATTCTGCAATAGCTCTAATTTATCACAGGTGACTCACAAGCCTTTTTTCTATACCTGTCTGATAGAAGTAATCTTTCTAATTAGTGTGCATGCCACACTTTCCTATTAGAAGGCAAACTACACCTTCTCCGATGGCCTTGAGACATCAGCGCCTTTTCCTGTGAGATTTTCACTAGAAAGTGTTGTCTTCCTTGTTTAGGAATTCTTGTGTCATCATCTCTCATCTATGACCTGGATCTCAGTCTGACACATATCTAAAGTCGCTGGATCGTATAGCAGTTCTGAGTGTGGTTATGGCTACATTGTGTTGATTGTATGGGTGTGTAATATATGTATTTAAATTGAATACATATAAATTGCTAGTATAGACCAGATCACAAATGTGACTTTATGTCCTTCTAGTATCCATAAATATGATGGCTACAATGACTATCTCCCAATTACAATCTGTAAAAATACCCTACTTCAGTAATAGGCAATTTCCGCAGACACATTTCTGGGAACAGCACAGTCAAACATAGGCATGCAGTTATGATGAATCTCATGTGGTTCATTCATGGTGGAGAGGGCTGCACTATGATATATCTGTAACACCCTTAAAAGGGATTGGGAGTAAGGGCAGAAACACACTATGCAAGGTGCATGCAAGATACTCGCGTGAGTCTCACATGACTCACCCAGAATTGCCGTTGTCTGTCTGAACAGGAGCACGTTAGCTGCTTGTCTTTCTATGCAGCTCCATGCTCCCGTTCTGAGAGGCAGGGCTGTCCTTAGTGAGTCATGCAAGACTCATGCAGCCATCTTGCATGCAGCTCGCATACTGTGTCTCTGCCCTTAGAAACCGAATAGCAAGTTACCATTCGCTATGAAAGGAGATGCATGATAAAGTCCATTCAGCTGTTTCCGGAGTCTAGACCACCTAAATCTCACATAAGAAGAGAGATATTTCTGGCTCAGCCATGAACAACTAAAATGGGAATAATCCCTTACAGCAGGGGTGGGGGACTCCAGTCCTCGAGGGCCGCAAACAGGTCAGGTTTTCACGATTTCCTTAGTATTGCACAGGGATTGGAATCATCACCAGTGCAAGTGATTATGTTATCACCTGTGCAATAGTAAGGAAATCCTGAAAACCTGCACTGTTTGCGGCCCTCGAGGACTGGAGTTCCCCACCCCTGCCTTACAGGATTGTAGTAAAAATGTTATATTATTTAACGAAAAACAATTAGAATATCTGAAGACAACACGTCAACAATTTTTACAAAGGGTTGAACTAGTTGTCACTTAAAGGGCTCCTTGATAGTCAGTGGTTGTGTACTCGATCTTCTGCCAAGCTAGGTACATGAGCTGTGTCACGTGGGAGAAGCCGCATCAGTCACCGGCTCTCAGCAGTGCTACCTCTTCAAATGTTCCTTTCTCAACAACCATATTGGTAGAAACATTAAAGAGAACCTGTCACCATGAATATGTAGTACAATCTGCAGGTGACGTGATACAGCCGAGGGAACTGTAAAGAATAATATAGTTTTGGGAGAAAAAATTCAGTATAATTTGTGTTTTCATCATTTAATCCTCTGCTCTTTCCGGTATTTTCAGTCCAGTGGGCGGTCTTATCAGTGACTGACAGCATTCTTTATAGAAGTGTGCATACAATTAGCTGTCAGTCACTGATAGGACCGCCCACTGGACTGAAAATACCGGAAATAGCAGAGGATTAAATGATGAAACCACAAAATATACTGAATCTTTTTTCACACAACTACTAGTGCATCTTAATGAATTAGAATATCATCAAAACGTTAATTTATTTCACTAATTCAATACAAATAGTCAAACACATATATTATATAGAGTCATTACAGTGATCTAGTTCAAGTATTTATATTTTTGTTGATGTTGATGATTATGGCTGACAGTAAATGAAAACCCAAAGGTCATTATTTCAGAAAATTAAAGTAGAAAGAATGAAGGGTTAAAAACCCGCACTGCCGTATTTCACAAGACATCAAAGGGTGAATATAATATTGATTTATTAGTCAACGTGTTCCAGAAACACCCTGAAACATGGTAAAATTACACTCATTTTTGATGATATTCTAATGCATTGAGATGTGCTAGTATATAATCATTCTATTCAGCACCCCCTGCTCTGTAACAAGGCACATGCAACTTAGATGGCATTTTCAAGGTGACAGGTTCCCTAAAATGTTATTTTACATGTAAGGAGTAATAAAATCTTTTCTATTTTTTGCAACTCCTTGGGGACCACTTTAATTGCATTGTATAGATCCTGTCTGACGAGCTTTCTACAGCCATTCTGTCCCAATGAGCAAGTTGACACTGTTGTAGAAGTTGTACATTACTACACGTTGATGTTTAAAGAGAACATGTATGATATTAAGTATAGCCTCAGGCTGAGCTGATATGCAGGAGGCTACAGAATGCCACAGAGTGGCTTTTATGTCTGAGCTGCAGACTCACTATGATACATTGCTATAATATGTAGGTGCCATAATATGATATATTTTTTTCAAGGTGCCAATAGAGTATCACCAATTGGTGATATAGAATCATATGCTTTATAGGATACTGGAGGGTATGCAGTGCTAGCATAAGGTCCGTTGTGACTTCTGACTTAAAAGTCATAATAAGCAAAATACACTGTGAATCCTCTTCCAGAGAGGTTTCCCATATAACTTTCTTTGTTATAGTGTTATGTTCTTATAAGGAGCCTGTCACATGGAAAAATATTAACCTGCAGATATGGGCTTAATCTGCAATAGAATAGCATTCTGAACCTGCCCGGCGCCTGCACATTAAATTGTGCTGCCGGGAGGAGATGAGCTTTAATGCTTCCAGCAGTGTTCCGGTTTCAGTCACCGCTCTGTGTATGGAGAGTGGCGTCTGTAGCCGCACCCCCCCACACTGACTGACCTGACAGCTGCTCAGTATTTCAGGAAGCTGTCAGTCAGTGTGGGGTGCGCGGTAACTGCCGCTATTCTCCATATATACAGCAATGACTTAATCCATGCTGGCGCTGCCTCCATGACTGTAAGTGGAACGCTTAGGGGAGAGATTAACGTGTATTTCCTCCCATCAGCAGGGTTTAATGAGCAGGTGGTGGGCAGATTCACAATGCTATTATACTGCAGATTAACCCATATCTGCAGGTAAATAGCATTTTTGCCATGTGACAGGTTTACTTTGGTGTTGATTCCTTAGTTGTAAGTTAATTTGAAATTATTAACCTCTTAGAATTGGACCATTTGGGGGGAAAACAATTTTCAGTTTAGTTTTTTTTTTCATCGTTATATTCAGCACATTTATATTTTTTCTTCAAAATAAATGTATGAAGGTTTGTTTTTATGCAGGAATGACTTACATTTCTCAATGTCGGCATTTAGGGGTAAATATAAATTCACTAATTATTGTCACAAATAAAAAAAAAATCAGCAATTCTGCTGGTGTTTTTTATTATTTAAAATTTTGCGCTGTTCACATGCTGCACAAAATTCGCACTTTGTGGCAGAAAAACACCAAAAACACGTTGCAGATTTGGTGCATTTTTAGTGCAGAAATGGTGCAGATTTGTGCCCTGCATTTTTCAACATCAAGTCAATGGCTTGAACCGCTGGAAATTGCTGAAAAATCTGCTGCAAGAATTGACATGATACAGATTTTTCCACACCTTTTCCGGCATATCAAGGGCACAAAACTTCAGAACTTCCATAGACTTTGCTGGCTTGCAGATTTCTGACAAATTCTAATGCCGGCTTCGGACTCTGTTCACATTAGAGAGTGTGATGTGCAGCCTTAGATCTCTTTATTACTCAGCCTGAGTTTGGGCGACGGCGGTGGTTTGCTCACTGATGTTCAGCTTTGCAGGAGTTAACTTTTTGATTAGTGTCAATTGAAGGTTGAGGCTTCTGGACCGCCTTCTCACTTTAAGTATAGCTCATAACATTCCTGGATGCCGACTATAGCATTTGCGTGCCTCTTGCATACCGGTCCTGTGCTGGAGTTGCTGTTGAAACTCCAATTGTTGCTTGGTGTCTGGTGAAGTATACCTTGCTGTTTTTTCCTTCCCTATTTGTATTTGTGTTCTCCCTACATGCATATTGTATCTTCCTGATTGTTTGCTCTGTGGTGCTGTTTGCTTTATCCCAGTCTATCTATTTCTGTGGGTTACATAATGGTTCACCTCCTGGGGTGGGGGTTGGGAGTTCAGCTCAGGGCTGGTAAGGAGATAGGGACAGGTCAGAGACTCAGGCCTCCCTACCATCAAGGGAACCCCGGAGTTAAGGAAAGTCTGGTTCCCCTAGCCTGAGAAACAGTTCAGGGGCCTAAGTTCCTTTCCTCCTTTTCTCCCTAAGCTCCCCATGACACAAATCTGCACCATTTTTGCATCAAAATTCACAACAAAAATGCATTAAAATCCACAGCTTGGACACGGACCTGTCACATCCCTGGTGCATTTAAAAAGTGACATGCATGCTGCATTCAGGTAAGCTGCATATTAAGGCTCTAGCCCCCATGTACCCCCAAAAAAACTGTTTGCAAACTTTACAGTTAAGAGGTCCCGTGGGTCGGATCTAAGTAAGAGGTCCTCGCTATTGGCACAGTCCTCCCGCCTCCTCCTTGTGTGTTCCGCCCCCTCTGTGTTTGCCGCTGCCTCCTCTTGTTCTGGGTCTTCCCTCCTCTTCTGCTCCTGCTCCGTGTCAAGTCTGTGTCTGCGCCTTACAGCCGCCCGGCCCCACTCACCCCAAGTGCTGTGCGTCTGCACGATGTCACAAGGAGCAGAAGAGGAGGGCAGAGCCAGAACAAGAGGAGGCAGCAGCAGACACATAGAAGGGGTGGAAAACACAAGGAGTAGGCAGGGAGGACTGTGCCAGCAGCAAGGACCTCCTAATCAGCTCTGGAGGGTGCAGCTGTGCTGGGGGAGAAAATGGCTAGAAGGTTGGAGGAGTGTTTAAACTAGGGATTGGGGGGAGGGTATTCATTGTATAGGAGGGGAAGATAGTGTAAACAGTAACCTGGGCACAAGTAATAAAATTGGGGGTGGCATGGGGGGTGGGGTTAGAACAGTCAATCTAGTAGGAAGGAATAGAGGTAAAGAGAGATGCATAAAGTGCATGTTCACTAATGCCAGAAGCCTCACCAACAAAATGGAGGAATTAGAATTGATTTTGTTGGAAAATAATTATGACATGGTGGGGATTTCGGAGACTTGGCTGGACGAGAGCCATGACTGGGCTGTTAATTTACAGGGCTATTGTCTGTTCAGAAATGACCGTACAAATAGGCGAGGAGGAGGTGTATGTTTATACGTAAAATCATCCTTAAAACCCATCCTGCGTGATAATATAGGTGAATCTAATGGAAATGTAGAGTCCCTGTGGGTGGAGATAAGGGGAGGGGGAAAAAATAATAAATTACTGATAGGGGTTTGTTATAAGTCTCCAACAATAATGGAAGTGGAGGAGAATATCCTCATAAAGCAAATAGATGAAGCAGCGACTCAGGGAGAAGTCATTATTATGGGGGACTTCAACTACCCTGAAATACATTGGGGATCAGAAACCTGCAGTTCCAGCAAAGGTAATAAGTTTTTGAAAACTATAAGAGACAATTACCTTTCACAACTGGTTCAGGACCCAACAAGAAGGGGGGCACTGCTGGACCTAATATTAACCAACAGGCCAAACCGCATATCAAATATACGGGTTGGAGGTCACTTGGGTAATAGTGATCATAACTTAATAAGCTTTCAAGTATCCTTTACTAAGACGTGTAGTAGAGGGGCCACAAGGACACTAAACTTCAGGAAGGCAAATTTCCAACGGTTGAGAGATGATCTTAGTGCAATAAACTGGGACGATGTCCTGAGACATAAAAGTACACAACACAAATGGGAGATGTTTATTAGCATCCTGAATAGGACCTGTGCACAATATATACCCTATGGGAATAAGCATGCTAGAAATAGGAGGAAACCACTATGGCTAAATAAAGCGGTAAGAAGTGCAATATGTGACAAAAAGAAAGCATTTAGGGAATTAAAGCAAGTAGGTAGTAATTAAGCATTAAATAAATACAGAAAATTAAATAACATTTGTAAAAAGCAAATCAAGGCAGCAAAGATTGAGACAGAGAGACTCATTGCCAGAGAAAGTAAAAAGAATCCCAAAATATTTTTTAACTACATAAATAGTAAGAAACTAAAAAATGATGGTGTTGGCCCCTTTAAAAATAGTCTGGGTGAAATGGTGGATGAGGATGAGGAAAAAGGAAATATGCTAAATGACTTTTTTTCAACAGTATTTACACAAGAAAATCCCATGACAGACAATATGATCAGTGATAACAAAAATTCTCAATTAAACGTCACCTGCTTAACCCAAGAGGAAGTACGGCATCGACTAAAAATCACTAAAATTGACAAATCCCCGGGCCCAGATGGGATACACCCATAGTGCTGCAGGAATTAAGTACTGTCATAGATAGACCATTATTTTTAATATTTAAAGATTCCATAATAACAGGGTCTGTACCACAGGACTGGCGTATAGCAAATGTGGTGCCAATATTCAAAAAGGGGACAAAAACTGAACTTGGAAATTATAGGCCAGTAAGCTTAACCTCTACTGTGGGTAAAATCCTAGAGGGTTTTCTAAGAGATGCTATACTGGAGTATCTGAAGAAAAATAACCTCATGACCCATTATCAACATGGTTTTACGAGGGACCGTTCCTGTCAAACTAATCTAATAAGCTTCTATGAAGAAGTAAGTTCTGGACTGGACCAAGGAAATGCAGTGGATGTGGTGTATATGGACTTTTCAAAAGCTTTTGATACGGTGCCACACAAAAGGTTGATACATAAAATGAGGGCAATGGGGATAGGGGAAAATATGTGTAAGTGGGTTAAGAACTGGCTTAGTGATAGGAAACAAAGGGTGGTTATTAATGGAACACACTCAGAATGGGTCACAGTTAACAGTGGGGTACCACAGGGGTCAGTGTTGGGCCCGCTTCTATTTAATATATTTATTAATGACCTTGTA
>JARQOC010000003.1:674794122-675019477 GCA_033576535.1 Allobates femoralis
ACACAGGGAATGAGCAGACTGAGAACAATCTCAGCTCTGCTACATCATCTCTGTGCACAGACATTCATGTCTGTACACAGGGAATGAGCAGACTGAGAACAATCTCAGCACTGCTACATCATCTCTGTGCACAGACATTCATGTCTGTACACAGGGAATGAGAAGACTGAGAACAATCTCAGCACTGCTACATCATCTCTGTGCACAGACATTCATGTCTGTACACAGGGAATGAGCAGACTGAGAACAATCTCAGCACTGCTACATAATGTCTGTGAGCAGGCGGGCTCTAGGACCCTGGAGCTGCACAGAGAAGACAGCTGGACTCGGCTGGCAAAGAAACAGCAGTTATCTGCGAGTTTCCCTGCTATCACTGGCACAGTAGCCAGTGATTACTCGCACGAGTCTAATGCAAACAATGGCAATCCTAGTTTTGTCAGCGTTTCTGACAAAACTAGGATTGATATTGATTTGCATTGGACTCGTGCGAGTAATCACTGGGAAACTCGCAGAGTACCGAGTCCTGCGAGTCCCTTACTACTCGCCGAGTAACGAGTCCTAGCGAGTAGATTCGCCCATCCCTAAGTTAGACACATTATTGTTACAATATATGTATCTTTTTTGGTGGTTGAGTCAGTTATGGATCACTTGCACATTGCTAATTTCAGTGAATATGCACATTTATAGCACAGTGATATATATTATTGATTTGTACAACTTGCTGTGTTTTTTATTAGTTGATTTTTTCACCAAATGGTTATTTTTTGGTAGAGGTACTTCTTAGGGCCCTTTCACATCAGCGTTTTTTGAAATTCGCGGCAGATGCAGTGAAAAAACCGCATCTGCCGCGTTTGCCGCATAACCGTTACACTTGCGGCGCGGTTGCGGTAATCCCCATAGAAAGTATAGGGGGACTTGCGGCAGGTGCGGCAAGTGTGGTTTTGAACTTGCGGCAAGTGCGGCCGCGAAAAAAAACGCAGTCGGCCGCATTGTCCAGTTATGGCCTGAAAGTGAAGCCGTCCAAGTGCCACCTGTTAAAGCCTAAGGTACAGTACCTCAGTCATGTTGTCAGTGCTGAAGGTGTAGCACCAGACCCTGAGAAATTCACCTTCGGCAGGGACTGGCCAAGACCCACCACCATCCTAGAGGTTAGACAGTTCCTGGGACTGGTAGGATAGGTTCATCAAGGAGTTTACGATGATAGCAGCGCCCCTGTAAGACCTCCTGGTCGGCCAGACCAAGAAAGCCAAGAACCCGAACGCTCCGTTCAAGTGTGGCAGCAGAGTAGAAGACTCCTTCAATCAGCTGAAGTGGGTCCTGACGGGGGATGAGATCCTGGCCTACCCTGATTACGGCCAGCCGTTTGTGTTGTATGCAGATGCCAGCACTGTGGGATTGGGAGCCGTGTTGTCCCAGGTGCAAAGAGGCAGAGAATGAGTGATTGCCTATACCAGCAGGAAGCTCCGTCCTACAGAAAGGAACCCAGAAAACTACAGCTTGTTCGAGTTAGAGTTCCTGGCCATAGTCTTGGCGGTCACAGAATGTTTCAAACATTACCTGGCTGACACAAAATTTACCATCTTCATGGACAACAATCCGTTGACTCAATTACAGACAGCGAAGCTAGGTGCGCTGGAGCAGCAATGGATGGCCCGGCTGTCCAATTACAACTTTACCATCAAGTATCGGGCAGGCCACAAAAACGCCAACGCTGACACACTGTCCAGAATACCCCATTTGCCAGATGTGGGAGAAGGAGCTGAAAGAGATAGAGCTACCGGCTTTTCACCGCCCCAGTGCATCCCAGTGTTCCCATGGTGTGAAAGATAAGCATCCATATGCCACGTTGAACCCATTGCCCCACTATGGATGGACAGAAATGCAAGACAGTGGCCCAGCTGCTCATCTAGTCAAGGAACTGTTGATGCAGGCAGACTCACATCCTGGTCCAGATTCTCCACAGGAGACACAACAGCTGTGGAAAGAGAAAAGTAAGTTGTTCATTTATGGGTGTAAGTTGTGCAGACGCTACATTAATGTACAAACCCATGAGTTTATCTGGCTGATAGTAGTCCCGAGGAGAGATGTCCAGATGGTTCAAGAGGTGTACCATGATGGGGCAGGGCATTTCGCGTGGAAGAAACTGGAGGTCCTGCTGCAAGAAAGATTCTACTGGGTTGGCATGAGGAAGACCATTGAAAAATGGTGCCGAGAGTTTGGCCCATGCAACCTCAAGAGGATGGATCGATATAGCCAGAGAGCCCCACTACAGCCAATCGTCACCAGGCAACCACTTGGACTTGTGGCCTTAGATCATGTGAAACTCACTCCAAGTCAGTCAGGCTACATCTATGCCCTCTCCATTGTAGATCATTACTCTCATTTCCTGGTGGTAGTACCGGTGAAGAACCTTACAGCCAAGACAGCGGCCAAAGCCTTTCAAACCCATTTTTGCAGACCCCATGGTTACCCTGAACAGGTGTTAAGAGATTAAGGTCCAGCATTTGAAGCAGAAAATATTCCAGGAATTTTGCAACATGTATGGGTGCAAGAAAATAAGAACCACGCCGTATCACACACAGACTAATGGAATGTGTGAGAAAATGAATCAGGTAGTGATAGACCTGTTGAAGACCTTGCAGTTGGAAGGTGGCCAGAAAAGTTGCCAGACTTAGTGGACTTATACAATAATGTCCCTGTGAGTTCCACCAATTGTACACCTGCGTATCTGAGAGCAAGACCTGGCAAATTGCCCATTGATATGGATATGGGAATCGTGAAACCTGATATAGACTAACCAAATTCTGATTGGGATACAGAGCGTCAACAACAGTATCACAAAGTACAAGAATGTGTAGAAACAAGTTTGTCCCATGCCAGAGAGAGACAAGAAAAGGCCTACAATAAAAACGCTCCTGCAGTTCCCCTAAGACCAGGTGAACAAGACCTTAAGAGGAAGAGACGTACCAACAAACTTGATGACCAGTGGAAACCAGAACCATACACCGTGTTGCCTTCAAATTTTGACAATACCAAGGTATGCCTTGTTAGTAAAGATGGAAGAGAGACATCAGTGGCAGTTTCAAGAGACCATCTCAAGGTATGCCCTGACAAATTGAAACACAGATAAAAAGTCCAAGAAATACCTTCGCCTGTAGAACCAAAAGAAGAACTAATCCATACAGTTCTCTGAGACTTTCCCAAAACGTGGACACAGATCAATGGAGCAGTAGTCATCTGTTATGAACCGATGACTCAGGAGTAACATTCAGATTCCATAGAAGTTGTTGGTAACTGTACTGACCACAAACCCTGACTACACACGGCAACTAGAAGTAGCCGTGAGATGTAACTAACCAGACCTAGACACCTCTGCACAGCCGGAGAACTTGCCTCAGAGCAGAACCCAAAAGAATAGCAAGCCCCCACAGATATTAACTGGGAAACCAGAGAAAGAAAAACAAACACAGGCAGAGTAAAAGGTTTAGCAAAAGAGGCCAAACTAGCTATATAGGAATGACAGGATAGAATACTATTGCGGTCAGTATAAAACACTATAAAAAAAACACCAACAGCAGATAGAACAAAAATTACCCTGAGTCCCTAAGACTCGGCGCCCTCTATCTCCAGACGTCTATAAATCAAATGTCAGCAGAACTGGAAATAACAGATAATAGCGAATGGAAAACTTCCTATCTGAAAGCAGATAAACAAATATACAGACTAAATTGCAAACCCACAGCTTAGAATAAGACAAAACATAAGCAGAACCTTACGCACACAAAAGTTGCCACAACATATCAAAAAACCATCCACTTAGCTTGCAAAGAATTCCACAGAGCAGAAGAAACCAGAGAGATGTGAACTCCTCCATGCACCAAAGACAACTGGCAAGGATTGATGCACTTCAAACCATTATATGCTCCAAGAACCAGATGGCCAATTATCACCATCACCTGTGAAGCCCACACAGTCAGCTGCATCACAATCAGCAACCACCGGTGGGAGCTCCAATAAATTCACAACAGTCATCCCTATGTTAGCCTTTCCCAAAGTTGTGGTACCTGAACCAGAGAGAAGTGAAGAACCACAAGTGGAAGTATCAGTAGCCACACCTGCTGTGGAACATGAGAGTCAATGCCCTGCTAACAGTGAATTTGTCAAACCCACAATACCTTTTCTGCCTCCAGGCCTGAAGGGAGAGCTCTAACCCAGGTTCAGGGCATCTCCCCTATAAATTCTGGTCTGGGGCAGAGTTAGTTAGCTCAGTATGGAGCAGTGCTGAGGAAGGCATCCTGTGGACTTGAGCAGTGCTAAGCTTGTCCCAGAGTAGCAGAAACCTAGCTTGAAGGACCCGTAAGCGAAGGTCTGAGGAAGTCGAGGAGAATCTGGGGAGTGGAGCGGTATCGAGCTCACCCCAGTGCAGAGTGCCAGAACCGGACAACAAAGTCTGAGGCTGTGCAGGGCCTAACTACCTCGCAGCCAATACCGGAGGGCGGGAGATGTCAGGTCTCCCAGCCACACCACTGTGTCTGCAGGTAAAGCAGCAAAAAAGAGTCCAGGAGCGGCTGCCAGGGAAGTGGGGCTAGAGAAGAGCTCAAGCTGCCTACCATACTGTCATAAAACGGGAAGATGCAAATAGAGTCGGTAGAGCCTCGTTTAGGAGTCTCAACACAGGACTAGCCAGATCTTCCTCCAGGGAAGGACCTAACCATGGGGTGGCTCTTTGAGGAGACCACCATAACCACCATATTAAGTGGCCCTTTGAGTCAATATCCAGCTCTTTACGAGCTTAAAGATATGACAAGGGAATACCAAGGCCATGTATCCATTCACAGACAGCTGTTTCGGGGTGTTGCCCCTCATCAGTGTGGAGAAGGATTCTGGCTAGATGGGAGCAATGACTAGTAGACCAACACAGGAAGAGAGAAAGAGGGACACCCCGGCGGCAATGCCGCCTGTCAGCTCGCTGGAGGTGTCTCCCCGTGTACACGGGGGGCAGCAACACTGGCGGAACGCCAAAAACATGCGCGCTCCCACCAGTCGCCGCCGACATCTCCGGTGCCGTCGCCAGGTGTGACGGCACCCTTATAGACATTGCGACAGACAAGAGTGACAGACATATAGACAGAGCAAAAGACATGCAGACAGACATATAGACAGATATATCTAAGATAATTGGTCACAGCACCTGGGGTTGCATGCTGGGCCATTCGTTCCTCCAGCCTGCACCTGGACGCACGTCCAAACCGGAGAGTCCAAATCCGGATCACAGTAAATTATCAAAATAAGTGTCTTTATTCCATGGTCATGAAAAAAAGCGACGTTTCGACCACTCCTGTGGTCTTTAACAAGCTTGATAAAGACCACAGGAATGGTCGAAACGTCGCTTTTTTCATGACCATGGAATAAAGACACAGAGATAATTTGCACCATCAAAAGGTCTGTGGCACTGTCCGTTTCTTATATAGACAGAGTGACAGACATAAAGACAGAAAGACAGACATATAATAACCATGTGTACCATATACCATGTGGAGCTAATTGGACAGCTTTTAATCCTACTATATAATCATCTCAGCGTGTCTCTCTGTCTATTTCTCTGTAACGGAAATCCTGCGTCGCTGATTGGTCGCTGCGACCAATCAGTGACAGGCGCAGTCTGGCTGCCAATTGGCGTGGGATTTGAACCACGCCTACTGTCGGGAGATCAGCAGCGCTAGCAGCGGGTCATCTCCTGCCGCACGGAGGTCAGTGGCGACGCAGCCAGGAGATGACCAGCGTTATCTCGCAGCGGAAGTACCCGACCGGCGCAAGCCATCTCACTCAGTGTGACATGCAGCAGCGACCAGTCCCCAGATGTGAGATCGCTGATCCTGTCACAGAGATCTGCAGCAACGCAGCTGGGGGATGACCGGCGTTAGCCAGCTATCTCCCGGCTGCTCGCAGCGGAAGCACCCCGACCGACACTAGCGATCTCCCTCAGTGTGACAATCTCACCAGTGAGCACGTACTGACGCTACAGCGATCCCTACAGGTCGCATCATTATCGGGATCGCTGGAGCGTTGCCAAGTGTGACGGTACCTTACTGATTGCTGGTGAGGTGTCACACGTGCAGATATATTGAACGAAGCCCCGTCACTGATTGGGGAAAATCCTATTTGTTCATTGCATTATTTTTAAATCTTTATAAATAAATTACATATATATTCTAGAATATCCGATGCGTTAGAATAATAATAAATATATTCTGAC
Organism: Allobates femoralis; assembly: GCA_033576535.1. NCBI lineage: Eukaryota > Metazoa > Chordata > Amphibia > Anura > Aromobatidae > Allobates > Allobates femoralis. The sequence continues at coordinate 674,800,379 of JARQOC010000003.1, forward strand.
AAAATTTTGTAACCATCAAACTTAAAGCAGACAGTCGGGGAAGCTCCATGGTTATTGGGATCTTACCGATTGCCCTTAGGCTAGGGTCACACTTGCCTTGTGACCCTAGCATGACACAAGCGCTAAAAACGTACAAATTTCCCCACAGACATAGCGATAACGCTATATGCTGCCTAGCATCACAGCCCCATAGTAACCCGCTGTTTACCTTAGCAGCTGGCCACACACAAAGCTCCAGGATGTGCGCTTTACAACAGCGCACAGGAAGCGCTATCTGCAGCACTTTCCTGTGCTCTCAGTGAAAGCGCACATCCTGGAGCTTGGTGTGTGGCTGGCTGCTAAGGTAAACAGCGGGTTACTATGGGGCTACGTTGCTAGGTCGCACATAGTGTTAACGCTATATGCTGTGGGGGAAATTTCTAAGTTTTAGCGCTTGCGTCATGAGGCAAGTGTGACCCAAGCCTTAGCAATAGAGATAATGGTTTTTGAGCTTGATATTAGCTGTGAAATGTCCAAAAACACAGCTGACATCAAATCCTGGTGAAGCAAGGGAGAGGTATCAATCAGACACCCCCATTACTAACCCTGTAAGTGAAAAGTAAAAAAACACACACAGAAAACTTTATTTAAGTGAACACACCCCAACACTTTCCCAATTAGTTTCCCTCGCGGGCAGGGTCCTCTCTCCTCACATACTGTATCCTCCTGCATCCCTTGCAGACTGTCAGCCATTGTGGGCAGGGTCCTCTCTCCTCACCTACTTTATCCTCAGTCATCCTTTGTAGACTGTGAGCCCTCGTGGACAGGGTCCTCTCTTCTCCCTACTGTATCCTCACCCATCCCTGTGAGCCTTCGTGAATATTTTACTTGTGTACAGTATGTATGCCCCTTTTCACATGTAAAGCACCATGGAATGAATGTTGCTATAATAATAAATAATATTAATAATTATATCCAATTTGTTTTTTTTCTACTTTTTTTGTTGTTGTTCCCAATTCACATACCTTCTCACGTGCAGGTGTCTGAACTAGTTGGCCATAATATTGTGATGCGCCCCAGGGCCATGGGATACTCAAAATCGGGCTTTAATACTTATTCTGGGTTGTCACAGGGGCTGAGACCCAGCTCTGTGACCCTGGGTTCAGTGTTAAAGCGTTCTTAGGGAGTGTATAGGGATAGGGTGGTTTTAAAGGGAGAATTGTTCGTGACATCACCTGTCGTTTGCGGCTATGGGTAGCCGCCACTGCTGCAGAACCTCTGGAGATGATGGACGGGCAGCTGGGGTGGAGTGGGTTCCCAGGGCAGTGGATAGAATATTTGGTAGTCTCCAGCAGGATGGAGGATAATGTTAGGCCTCATTACCTTGCGCAATGGCCTTCACAGCCAGTTGCCGCACAAATAACACAGTCACACACAGTTCTGTAACTCTGTACCTGGGTTTACTCACAGTACTTCTCAACAGGTCATATGATGTTACATAGTCTCTCAGATAAGCTCTGGCCTGTGTAGTCTTTAAGAGATCGGGTTAGCAGGTATAAGATCCTCGGTGGTGTGCCTGTCCTGGCCTCTCTCTCTCCCCCTGGTCTCTGTTCCTCAGCGCCTGTGCTTGACAGCGCCTCTGCACACAGAGGCCTGATCTGGCAGCCTTGGGTATTAGTGGGTAACTGGTACCTTGCCCCCGGACCATTGTCCAGCTGCTTTGTTTGGGAATAAGCCAAATGTGTGAGCCACAGCCACAGCTCCTATGAAGCCTGGTTCTTTAATGATCCACCGGATAGGTAGTACTGTGTTAATGCTGTCTATGCAATTCTATGGCAAACGGGAGCTGAGCGCATTGCAAGCGCCGGCTTCCACTTCCAGAGATTCAAATCTCGCACTTTTTCCAAGCGCATCAAATGATGCAGGGCCCCATGTCATTTGACGTGCTTGGAAAAAGCGCAAGATTTCAATCTCCGGCAGTGGGAAGTCGGTGCTTGCAATGCGCTTGGCTCTCGTCTACCATAGAATTGCATAGACAGCATTAACACAGTGCTACCTATCCGGTAACACTGCGCTAAGGCTTACAATTTCTAAGCGGTAACACTGTCGTTAAGGCTGAAAATTTCTAAGTGCCAGACCCAAGCTCCTAAACTATGGCAACCAGAAACTAAGCGCCGCAGAGCACATAGGAAAACACTGCAAGTCGCGTTTCCTGTGCACTCTGCAAAAGCACATATCCGGCGATTGTAAGTGGAGCCGGCTGCGGCGCTTAGCTTCTGATTGCCAAAAAGATAATACAAAGGAGGCGCATAGCGTTACATGCCGATAACACTATGCGCTCTGCCTCAGAATTTCTAAGTTTTCAAGCGTCTGCCCCTAGCCTAACTGACGTCCTCAGCTCCTTTGTGTTAGGTCCACTTTACAAACACAAGATATCTGTCTAACTTCTGACCAACTTACTGGTTGCAGTGAAATCATGGACACATTGTTCCATTTGTACACAGCCACAAAATGGAGCAATGTGTCCATGATTTCACTGCAACCAGTAAGTTGTTCAGAAGTTGGACAGATAAGTTGGTGTGTGTAAAGTGGCCCTTAGGGATTGATTAGGTTCTTAACATTCAGACCCGCTGATCAAAACTTCTGATGTCTTTTTGACATGTCAAAAGTTATTTTTTCATTTCAATTATACCGTACTTTTGGGGGATTTATTCCAAGTTTTGAGTTAAAAAAAAAGAACTAAATGGCACTTTATTATACATAGTTTTCTATTTTGTCAAAATGTTTTAAATTATTTGTTGTGTATGCTTTTTCTGTAGAGCTATTCTAATTAGCCACAGAAAGTGAAGACTTTGCTAGACAGCAGCAGGGAAGGACAAAAAACATACTTGTGAACACTCTAATTGACGAACAACAGAGAGGACCCAGTAAGAGGGTCAGTAGCTTTTCTTTATCATGCAGTGAGGTGCCCTGGAGACAAATCTGACCACAGAACTATTCTGCCCAGTCAATAAACGTAGATGGATGCAAACTCATCAGCCATTAAACAGATGAGTAAATTTTAATACCTGATTATTATTTTGATATTTTCTTAAATTCCACATAAAACAATATATTAAATGTGATTTAGAAACCTTTGAAGGTACATTGGTGAATATATAGCAATGGATTAAACCCCATAAATGACGGAAAACCACCAGATGTAGACACAGACAGTAAATTTCCACTGTTCAAGGATTATGCGTGTTCCTGTTGTTTTTTTAATTGTCTGTAAGGCACCTTTCATATCACAATTTTTTCCTGTCCTTGGGGATCCTGCTTTTTCCAAGACCCCACGGTCAGCAACGGACAGGCCCGGATGTCCACTCTGGATACCATTTCTCTGTCCAGATCCGTGATTTTGAGGGATCCGGACACAGAGAGAGCTGGTAGGAGGCGAGCCTGCAAAACACAGGCAAGTGGTGTCGGTGCTGTTATGTACACAGTGGAAGGAAGAGTCCTGTGTTTCTCCCCCTGTGTGACATGTCGGGTCTGAAGTGTCATCTTCATACTCTGTGAAAGCAAAATAAAAGAGAAAAAATGTATTAAAAAAAAAAAAAAATTGTCACCTCTTCTCCGGCTGTCCAGGACCCGAAGAGAAGACGTTCAATTGCTGCCAGGACCTTAAAGATGTGATTGGCCGGTAGCGATCATGAGATATGTCACGTGACATACCACCTGATCGCTACCAGCCAATCACATTTTAAGGTCTTGGCAGCATTCGGACGTCTTCATCTTGGGTCCCAGACAGACGGCGGAGAGGTGATCATTTACCTTTTTTTATTTTTAACATATTGCTTCACTTTAGCAGTGTATGTAGATAGTGTATGCAGATACACTGCTAAAATGAAATTATAATGTACAGAGCAGTTTTAGTGTACTGAGCATCCGATGCTGTCCGATTCTGTCCTATTGTGTCCGCTGTGCCCAAAATTGGAGCAGTCTCCGATTTTGGGGACGTGAAAACAGAGGACACAATCGGATCCCTGCACACACGGATGGGCATTAAGGACCAATCCATGCTCATCCGTGCCCATAGGGATACATGGGGGCCAAATCGGATCAGTTGCTATCAGTTTTACAACTGATAGCCACGGATTCCTAAAAATTATGATGTGAAGGGGGCCTAAGTCAAGTGCTCCAATAGCTATTTTGTTGCATTCCACCGATACACTTCTCCGGTCTCTGCTGCATGGATTGAGGCTCACTAGATGATGTCTGCTCTGCTATGACTCAGAAACACAGGCTTAAAGGTGGAACAGAGAGCCGACACCTATTCTACCATTTTTAAAATTGATACACTGTGCAGAGGGATAGCGATGCCGTTCAGCATTGGTCTTGCTCAAATTAAAATTAGTTTAAAATCAACTAAGTAGAGAACAGAAAAAGGAGAAGAGAACTGTGAGGACTTAAGAACCAGAATAGTTGAAAAATATCAACAATCTCAAGGTTACAAGTCCATCTCCAGAAATTTAGATTTTTCTTTATCCAAAGTGCCCAACATAACCAAGAGGTTTACCCATGGTACTGTAGCTAACCTCCCTGGACGTGGATGGCAGACAAAAAATGATGAAAAGTTGCACAGCAGGATAGTCTGCATGCTGGAAAAGCGGCCCCAACAAAGTTCCAAAGAAGTTCAAGCTGTCCTGCAGGTTCAGGTGCATCAGTGTCAGTGCAAACTATCAGTTGACATTAAATTAAATGAAACGCTGTGGCAAGAGACCTAGGATGACCCCACTCCTGAAACAGAGACATAAAAACGCTAAACTGCAGTTTGACAAAATGTATACAAGCCAAAATCTGGAAAGTGTTTTGTGGACAGATCAGACAAAACAAAGATTTTTGGTAAAGCACATCATTGCACTGTTCACCAAAAACAGAATGAAAGAAAAGGGCACAGTACCTACAGTCATATAGCTGAGATATACATCCCTCTGTACGTGGGTATGGTGTCTGGATAGGATACTGCTCCATATACAAATAAAGAGAAAGAAACCAGCACTCCTAAATTAACAAGAGATATTGGTTTTAATTAAAATTGCAAACCTGAAATATGTAAAGTTTTGGTCAGCAAGACCTTCAGATGTATTACAGACAGAAAACAGTATGAAATAGCACTGATAGAGTAAGGGTAGAAGCCCAGATGCATCACACCATGCACCTGGGCATCTAACTCTATTCTATCAATGCTATTTCATATAGTTTCCTGTCTGCAATGTATCTGAAGGTCTTGCTAACCAAAACTTTGCATAATACCTATAGTCAAATATGGTGGAGGTTCAAAGATGTTTTGAGGTTGCTTTGGTGCTTCTGGTACTGGGTGCCTTGACTGTGTGCAATAAACTTTGGAAAAGAAAAGCACAATAGGGCCTTACCCAGGGAGAGGAAGGATTAGCAGGAAGCGATATAGTACTCACGCTCACCTTGTATGGTTGTAATTGGATTATTTGGCAGCATCTCGGATTTGATACCATTTTTCCTGATTGTCTCCATAATCGACTTGCCTTGGTGCATGTGGGTCCTGTGGCAGCTGCCTCTAACGCTTTCATGTGGTTGTGGGTCACAACCATACAGGTGAGCACTATCATTGCTAATCCTTCCTCTCCCTAGGTAAGACCCTATTGCATGTTTCTTTTCGAGTTTATTGCTGTTGACTGTGTGCAAGGCATAATGAAATATGAAAATTACCAAAGGATTTTTGGTCATTATGTTGTGCCAAGTGTCAGAAAGCTGTATTTGTGTCCTAAATCATGGGTCTTCCAGCAATACAATGACCCAAAAAACACTTTAAGAAGCATCTAGAAATGGATGCAAACACAGTGCTGGAAAGCTCTAAAGTGACCAGCTATGATTCCAAATCTAAATCCCATTGAACACCTGAGGAGAGATCTTAATTTGAAGCACGCTCGAAATATAAGAGACCTGGAAGAGTTTGCAAAAGAAGAGTGGTACAACATTCCAGTTGAGAGGTTCAAGAAGCTTGTTGATAATAAACGAAGCAATTGATTGCAGGTATTTATTCCAAAGGGTGTGCAACCAAATGTTAAGTTGAGGGTGCCAACAACTTTGTCCTGCTCATTGTTGGAGTAACAAAACATGTGTAATTGCACTAATCTTCATTTCCGGGAACAATTTGAAGAGTGCCAACACTTTTGGAAACGACCATATTACATATATACTTGTACATATATAAACATGTATATACAGTTGGGCTCAAAGGTTTACATACCCCGGCAGATTTTTTTGCATTCTTTGCCTTTTTTTCAGAGAATATGAATGACAACACAAAATCTTTTTTCCACTCATTGGGTTAGTGGTTGGGTGAAAACATTAATTGTCAAAGTACTGTGTTTTCTTTTTTAAATTGTAATAACAACCAAAAACATCCAAATGGCCCTGAAGAAAAGTTCACATACCCGAGTTCTGATCACAGTGTATTGCCCCCTCTATGACAGTTTGAAGTCTTTTGTGATACTTGTGGATGAGGCTCTTTATTTTCTCAGATTCATTTTTCTTGACAAAAAGCCTCCAGTTCCTGTAAATTCCTGGGCTTTCTTGCATGAACTGCGCATTTGAGTTCTCCCCAGAGTGGCTCAGTGATATTGAGGTCATGAGACTGAAATGCCCACTCCAGAACCTTCACTTTGTTCTGGTGTAGTCAATGATAGGTTGACTTGGCCTTGTGTTTTGGATCGTTGTTATGAACATCACATGCACAGTTTCCGTGCTGATGACTACAAATTAGTCTCCAGTATTTGCTGATAATGTGCTGCATTCATCTTTCCTTCAACTTTGACCAAGTTTCCTGTGCCTTTTAAGCTCACACATCCCCACTTCATCAGCGATCCATCTCCGTGCTTTACAGTTGAAATGGTGTTCCTTTACTCATAGGCCTTGTTGACATCTCTTCAAATGTAACATTTATGGTTGTGGCCAAAAAGTTAAATTTTGGTCTCATCACTCCAAATTACCTTGTTCTAGAAGTTTGGATGATTCTCTCTGTGCTGTGTAGCATATTGTAGGTGAGATACTTTGTGGCACTGGCGCAGTAATAGCTTTCTTCTGGCAACTCAACAATGTAGCCCATTTTTCTTTAAGTGCCTCCTTATTGTGTATCTTGAAACAACCACACCGCTAGTTTTCAGGGAGTCCTGTATTTCAGCTGATGTTATTTGTGAGGGTTTTTTTTCATCCCAAACAATTTTGTGGCTGAAACATTTGTTGGTCTACCAGATCGTGGTTTGGTTTTTACAGAGCTCCTGATTTTCCATTTGTTAATCACAGTTTGAACGCTGCTGAATGACATTATCAATTCCTTGGATAACCTTTTGTATTCCTTTCCTGTTTTATACAGTTCAGCTATCTTTTCCCATAGATCCCTTGACAATTCTTTTGCTTTCTCCATCACTCGCAATACAGAAATGTCAGTGGCTGGATAAAAGATGCAAGAGTCTGTCTGGATCCTGGAAACTCACTCAGCTTTTATGCACACCCACTGATTAAAAGCAAACAGGTCACAGGTGAGTATGTTACCTTTATTAGTCATTCACACCCATTTGTGTCAACAGCATGTTATCAGGCAAAATCACCAGGGTATGTAAAGTTTTGATCAGGGTCATTTGGATGTTTTTGGTTGCCATTATGATTTTAAAAGAGAAAACACAGTAGTTTGTCAATAAATGACTTCACCCAACCACTAACCATGAGAGCTAAAAGCATGTTTGTGTTATCTTTCATATTCTCTGAAAAAAGACCAAGAAAGCGAAAAATCTACTGGGGTATATAAACACTTACTCCACATAACCCGACCCCACTCAACATAGCCACGCCCATATGTGTAGCAAGCCCCACCCACTTTAGATAGCCATGTCACATAGCTATTCCCACTACACATGGCCACGCCCCTCCATTGTGATGTTACAATACTGTAGAATGTAGAATGTTAGCTTAAAAAATTCCATGTTATGTCACTGCCTGATCATTCTGATTTTATGACTCATAAGAAAAAGAATATGACTAGATGATTGTTATTACACGCTAAGAGAAAAGCTGTATTATACCTCAATGAGCATATTTACAGATATGGAAGAGATGGAGGCAAGAATTACAGAAATGAGTTCAGAAATGGAAGAAAGGGAGGCAAGAGCTGCTTTCTTAGGGGCCATAGAAGAAAGGGAGGTAAGAATTACAGGAATGAATGTATGTATGTATGTATTTCCTCTAAAGGAATTCGCACCATTTTATCTACAATCACATTTATTTTGCGAATAAATGTATGTATGTTCATTAAACATTAAAGGAATTCACACCATTACATCTACAATCACAACATTTTACACACACCCCATTTGACTCAGGGTTTGTAGGGTGTGTGGATTTGGGGGACACGTTTGGGAGGTAGGGGGTGCAGGTTTGGGGTTGCAGCGCATGCTGCCTAGATACCACTGTTTATCATGGTTACCAGCGTCCTCCCACTTAGCGCAGCCTGTAAGCGGGAGGACGCTGGTAACCATGATAAACACCGGGTATCTAGGCAGCATGCGCTGCCTAGATACCCGCTGTTTATCTTGGTTACCAGCCTGTTAGGTCACTGATCGTTGGTCTCTTGCTGTCACACACAGCGATGCGTGCTGACCAGCCAAAGACCCAGTACCAAAAAATGGTTCTGAAGGATGTGCATAGATCAGCGGCCTCACAGCAGGGGCCCCATCGCTGCTGCTTTTCACACACAGCGATATCGCTGGCGAGATAGCTGATTCCAGCGATATCGCTAGTGATATCGCTGTGTGTGACGTACCCCTTAGAGGGCAGGGGATTTATGGTTACTGTTGATTAGAGGCAAACAATTAGGAAAAGTCTAGGGTGATTATGCCAAAGATAAGTACATTGATGAAAATGCTGTAGACAGGTCATCTACTTATAGGTCACTGTAGATAAGTCAGACAACCAGTATACCATAATGGGAGGAAATGCAATGCCCATATAACAATTGTTGTACTTCTAGCAGTCCTCCTGTGGGCCCCTAATCAGTTGTTTTTGTCGCATTTGTGTTCTTTATGTTTGTCTGGTTGTAATATTTGTACAAGAAAGCTGTTTTCATAAATCATTTAAGTAAGGTATTGTTCTATAATAACATTGTAGAGCGCCAAGCATTGACAGATCCACGTGTATGGCATTGAGTCACAGGCTTTCTTATAGTCAATCCAGGCTGTGCTGGGTACCCCAGCTGTGACCTCACTGACGTTACTGCTCTCACAGCCATGGCAGTCAGTCAGTGTGAGAGCTTTGCGCACACTGAGCAGTTACTTCATTGTCATCACTCAGCGCAATGTAGCAGATTCAGGGAGTGGTGCTGAGGGGCTGCATTGTTGTTTATCATCGGATTTGCAAGGGTATGTTTGAGGTTAATAAATGGTAAAAGAGGGTGTCTGTGTGTTTTATTTCAAACAAAGGATTTTTCGCTGTCTTTGTTTAACTATTTTCTTACAGAATTGGTAATGTGGGGGACTCATAGAGACCTGTATATCACCAGATATGATGTCAGCTGTGAACTCACAGCTGTTATTAGCCCTTATATAACCCTGATTGCCGCTGCATCAGTGCAATCAGGAAGATCCGGATAAAGCTGCAAAAATGGATGTGCCATTTTTGGGGTGGTTGCAGTCTCATATTTTTAGTCTGGGGGGCCCAATATCTATCAGCCTCCACAGGGTGAGCATACCAACCCCCAGCCATGTGATTTATGGCTGTATCAATATTTATGGCTGTATGATATTTATGTATCAATATATGATACATAAATTATTTATTTTTACACTAATATGTCAGATTCATTGCCATACACTAATGTATATGTCATTTTCTTTAAGCAATTTTTATTACTGCACAAATCAGTGTGTGGCTGCCATACCACACATACATTACTCTACAAACTAAGTACACCCCAAGTATGCTACTAGTGCTCACAGATCAAAGCTGTCCATCTTCATGGCCGAGAACCTGTGCAGCTTGTAAACTCCATCCTGGCACTGAGATGGTCATATTGTCAGTTGAGTGGAGATAAATAAAGAAGGTCCTGGTATGATGTCATGTGACCTGAGGGGGCGAATCTTGTGTACAGAGACTGGGAAAGAAAGTGAAACTGACCATCCGCTCATGTGGTTGATGCTCTCTGAATCTGGGGATTCTAGTTAGTTCTAATTAATATATACCCTCCCTGTAATACCACTGTCACATAGCTTGGACATGCGGGGAATTGTAGTTCTTCTTATACCTCCTCCCTTACTGTAATGTAATTTTCAGACTGTAATTTTCTCTAATATCATAACAACAGTGTGGGCATTCTGGGACCTATTGTTCTTATATTACCTGACTGTAAGGGTCCTGTTACACTTGGCGACATTCCAGCGATCCCGACAAGGATACGACCTGGTAAGGATCGCTGGAACGTCGCTACGTGGTCGCTGGTGAGATGTCAGTCAGATCTACAGAACGACGCATCAACGATACGGCGACCCGTATAACGACCTCGGTGGTCATTGGGACCCTGTTACACAGCAGCTAGTCTGATGATTCAGACCTACGTGGCTGAGTTCTGAGTCGCCAACGAGGTCGTTATTAAGGCGTCAAACACACCGATGCATTCTGGCCAGAGGGAGCCCACCGATCAAAAAATGGCCATTCCGACACGATCGGCGATGTCAAAGCGGGGATGCGGTCGCTGCTACGTGTCAAACATAGCGAGATCGCTGGCGAGGTCGCTGTTGCGTCACAAAACCTGTGACGCAACAGCAATCTCGCTATGTATGACAGGGCCTTTATTTTCTCTGACATCTCATAGTGGCCTGGTCATGCTGAAAATTTTAGTTTGCTCCTTTTTATACAGCCTGAGGGCAGCTGCGATAAGTACCATGGGGCACAGGTGGGCTTAACTAAGATTTTGTCATCTTTAATTATATGCTTTTTTTCCACAATTGGATGTGTTTTAAATAACTTGTTATTATTATTCCAAGATCTAATGATTAAAATGACCTTTGTTCATGGTAAAACCCCTTTTACCTGTTTCAATAATAGTAATTTTGACTAGGGGTGCCCAAACTTTTACTTGCCACTGTATATCTATTATATAATCACGAATGGGATTTTTGCCCCTTTTGAGTCCGCTCACGCTGCGAGTCAATGTCGTCATGTGGATACGCCCGAAGCATTGGCCGCGCAGCGGCCATTGCGAGCAGTTCTAAGGCGACTCGCTATGCCCGCGCAGCGGGCATGGCGAGTCGCCTTAGCAGCGCGAAGCATTGGCCGCGAAGCGGCCATTGCGAGTCAGAGACTCGCTCTGCTAGAATCCCGATGCATCTGCATCGGGCACCCAGCTAGTTGTAACATAAACAAGAATTTTCCAATATTAGGTATGTTACTTTGGATGTATTATGTCTAGCAACATTTTGTGATATTCTGCCTGCATCATTGCTCCTGTTCTATTATTGAATTCTATCTGTTCGGGCTTTGTATAGCATAGTTCTTATGTCACCACATAATGAATGCACAAAAGGCAGAGGACACTTCAGTTTGCATGGACCATTATTCCTCTGTGTCAACTTCTTATTCCATCACACTTATAACGAGTGCCACCATAATGATTTCCAGAAATACTACAAACTTACAATGCCTCATTTGACATTTAGTTTTGCATTAGTGAAATAACTGCTCGGTTGTTCTCTATGCATGTGTGTTAATGTGTTTATGCAAATAGTCATTTTTTAAGCAGCAGAAATCAGTCACAGAAATGTAAAGAATGGTTGACAAAACTATAAAACTGTAAAAATGAAATCTATTGTTGTTAACCACTTCACTGTCCCAGTGGAAATAGAGATAATATTCCTAATAGCATCAAACAGAGGATCAGGCGAGCTCCGCCATAACAAAGGGTGCACACAAGAGAATTCTGCCTGCATCCGATTTGGGAAATACTCCGGTCATCTTTCTTTCCAAATGTCAAGTTATAGAATATGAAAATGTATGTAAATACAGAATTGAAGGCTGAAAGATAATAAAGTCGTGCTTTTATTTCAGGATTACCTAGCTTCTTAAAGGAAATATTTACTCTAAAACATTGTACTAAATGGTTAATCTCAATGGGACTCATCACACTGATGTTAAGATTTTCTTTTGTCCTTTGTAGCAATTTTGACAGCTAGAATATGGCGTTCTCTACACTGAAAAATAGATGGTCTCTTTATAGGCCCCATTCAAGTCTATGGGGTCAGTTGGGATTTGCTGGTATTTGTTTAGAATTACTCTGTTAAATCTGAACACACATGCATCAAATACAAGCCTCCTATATGACACAAAAGGTACATACCTTTGTGCTTCAAGTAGAAAATACTGGACTTAGTCATTACTAACTATGTATGAAGGCATTACCTAACGGGGATGTTATGAGATATGGAAAAAAAATTTGATCAAATGATAAAACAAGCATTTTGTACCTGTAGAATACCTCACCGTTCCACTCCAGTCCTTCCCATGCATACTTGTGTGCCTGGCTACAGCAATGATATTGTAACGCCGGTCTGTTTGTACCTTGTTTCCTGGTGTTACTGTGCACGTCTCTGCTCTTTCCAATGCTCCTTTTCCCCTAACCGGCTGGGATACCCTTGTCTGTTAGGCCCCTTTCACATTTCTGCGTTTGCTGCGTTTTGCTGCGTTTTGCTCCATTTGCGTTTTTTTCGCGTTTTTACCGCTAAAAACGCATGAAAACGCATGCGTTTTTATCCCCATTGATTTTAATGGGGACGCATGAAAAACGCATGCAAAAACGCATGTACAAACGCATGTGCGTTTGCAAAAACGCATAACGCATGCGTTTTTGCAAACGCAGCCCAAAACGTTGTTTGCCACGTTTTGAGCTGCGCTTGCAAAAACGCATGCGTTGTGCGTTTTTGCAAACGCACATGCGTTTGTACATGCGTTTTTGCATGCGTTTTTCATGCGTCCCCATTAAAATCAATGGGGATAAAAACGCATGCGTTTTCATGCGTTTTTAGCGGTAAAAACGCGAAAAAAACGCAAATGGAGCAAAACGCAGCAAAACGCAGCAAACGCAGAAATGTGAAAGGGGCCTTACCGTTTAGGATGCTGCTCAGTTCCCTGCTCTGCCGCATTGCCATACACGTGGTGTAGAGTCTTTGCTCCGCTGCATTACCATCCACATGTGCGGTCCTTGCCTGCCACTATGGAAGCTATCCGCGGGTTGTGAGGTCCTCTGCAGATGGTGCATGGCTTTCCACATGCGCCCAGGCTTGCAGCTGCAGCCAGGTGCTTTATTCCTCAGTTCCTGTGCTGGTTACCCTGTACTGTACCTTGTTGTTTTAGTACACTTTAAGTTCTTAATTCATGAAGTTGTGCGGTGTCATCTACCACTTTGCCCACATGCTCAGCTGCCACAGACCCTGGTCACTGCCCATCCCTAGTCCGGGCAGGCCAGCCCCCCCCCCCCATGGTCCAGTGGGTCCACATTCTATTACCACATCTGGGAAGCACACCCCACATCGCTGTGGCCTGGCAGCATGGGAGCGTAAGCTTAGCTCACGTGCCGTGACAGTAGACTCCGCTGAGCATATGTGGATTGCAGGACTTTCCCTGAGCCCCACCTGGTGAGAGGGTCAGACTGCTCAGACCCCACCTGGTAAGTGGACATGTTTGCTTGGGCCCCCACTTGGTCAGCGGTTCAGATCTCTCGAGCGATGGACTTGCTATCATTTTGTGAACTGTGGGTCTTACCGCCAAGCCCAATTGAACTTTTTCGGAAATTGCAATGGCCGTAAGGGCCTGGGGTACTTAACCAGCTGGGTGTAGTCATGGGGACATCACGGTGACAGTCCCAGTGGTCATGGCCCTGACCGAGAAGATGAAAGGGATATTTACAGGGGATTTTGTGATGCCACCTGTGGTGTCTGATCAGGGATGACCAGCGCTGCTTGAAAGAGCCCTCAGGGGGATAGGTGTTATAGCAGGCTTGATAGATCACTTTCCACAGGTGAAGCGGGCCCCCAGGGGTTGAATGGAAGAGTCTTTAGGAATGATGGTGGTGGTAGTTAGGGTGCAGGAGACGGCAAGGAATGGGTAATAAGCAAGAGGACACAAAGAGTGCAGTTCTTTTACCTTTTACTGAAGAAACATGGTCAAGTCGGGGGCACTGGTCACCAGGTCCAGGAGGGTCCAATCAGCCTGGAAGCCATTCGAGTCTACTCCACCAGGTGGGTTTGGAAGCCTGCCTGCTGCGCTTATTGGTTTTGGGCTCCGCTGTCTGTGAACTACTACACGGTCCCTTTTCTTCCACTGCTGTACTAAGTTCCCAACTCACAGACAGGGCGAACCTGTGATGGGTACTGCAGTCGCACCTGCAGGTCCAGGTTCTTGTTCCTCTGTGGGCCTCTGCTTGTGGCCAGGAGATTGCTGGAAGGAAGGAGGAGGGACCTTCTCCTTTCAACTCCACTACTCTTCTGCTTCCTCTCCCTTGTCCTCCCCTCTCACACTCTTCTAACTTCTCCCCTTGTCCGGAACAAGGCAGCTCTCTTCAAACTCTCCTCCTGATTCCAAGCATGATAACACCTCCAGTGAGGGAGGAAATACCACTGTGGCAACCGGACCATGGGGCACCACAGAATTTTTGTTCTTTTGGGTCTTCAGGATAGGGTGCCTGAGGAGGGGTATAAACTAATTTCGGTGTGCTTGTACTTTGTTTCCCGCCATTACTGTGCATATCTGTGCTCTTTCCCAATGCTCCTTACTCCCCTAACCAGCTGGGATACTGTTGTTTGTTAACTGTATGGATGCTGCTCAGTTCCTTGCTCTGCTGCACAGCCGTACATGTGTTGTAGTGGCTTTACTTTGCTGCATTACCATCCACGTGTACAGTCCCTGGCTGCTACTGTGGAAGCTGTCCACGAGTTGTGAGGTCCTCTGCAGCAGGTGCATGACTTTCCATGTGTGGCCAGGTTTGCAGCCGCTGCCACGTGCCCTAGGTCTCAGTTCCTGTGCTGGCTATACTGTACTGGTTCCTGTCTGTGTTAGGGTGTGCACAGCCCCGCTTATATTAAGAGGAGTGTGTGAACTTGAATTGCTGTCCCAGCCAATAGCTGAGGGTCAGCTCTTATTTAAAGTTCCCTTTCCTTGTTGGGCATCACCAGAGCTTCTCATTAGGTTGCAGAACCTAGCCATGTGTGTTTGGCCCTGTATGCTGCTCTTGGTTTTCCTTGTCTTCAGCTCCTGTTTTGCCTGCTACCAGTTCTGGAATAGATGATGTATGCCTGCCTTAGTCCCTGGACCCATCCTGTCTATTTGTTAGTACCAAAGTCCTTGCCCTTATATGTGGATTCCTGTTGTGTGATTTTCCTGAAGTCCTTATGTGTCTTGAACCATGTACCCAGTGACTTTCTTGTAACCAGTGTATTGTCAATAAACCTGTGTTCGTCTTTTGAAGATGGAGTCTGGTGTTCCTGCTGATCGTGTACTATGCTGTGCTCATGCTACTGAGCTGTGCTAACACCGTCCAGCTCTGGTCCACTCCTGCGGTTGCATGTGTCTCTCAGCTACAGTCCATGCCATGCTTGTTATGCCTACACTGTTCTGCTGTGCTTACAATACTTAGCTTGGGTCCGTTTCTGTGGAACCCATGTCATGCAACTCCAGTCTGATCTTGCGGTGATTGCTCCATACCGCTTGAGTTCCTTTCCAGTGTCCGAGGTCCAGAGCCTGATGACCGCTGCCCGATGCCTGGAGCTCATTTCCGATGTCTAGAGCCTGATGATGAGCTGCCGATGTCCTTAATGACCACTGCTAGTGTCTCTGATGAACACTGCCCGGTGTCTATGATATCCTGTCTGGGGTTCCTGATGACCACTGCCGGTGTCGCTGATGACCGCTGCCGGTGTCCCTGATGTCCTGCTTGTGCCCTGACGTTACTTGCCTGGAGTCATGTCCGATGTTCAGAATCCAGATGTCCTGCCTTTGTCCAAGATGTCTAGCCTGTGTTCAGATGTTCAGTCCGAGGTCCTGGTAGTCCAGCCTATGTTTCAGAGTGAGTCCCACTCGTGTTCCTGGACAGGCTCCTCCTCCTCTGTGTTCCTGGGAAGTTTCCAGCCTTGTATTCCGGAGCTGGCTCTGCCTGTGCATCCTAGATCTGACCAGCCAATGTTCTTATCTGCCATGTCGGTGTTCCCTGTCCTGTGATCTTCATGTTCCGCCAGTGTCTCGATGTCTGGCCTGTTCCCTGGGGTCTATCCTGTGATTAAATCTGTCTGAGGTCGTTGTCTGATGTTCTCCTGTTGTGGCAGTGCAATCCCTGAGGCCTGAGAGAGAGGTTCTCCTGATATGCCCATGCTAGATGACCCTAGACTGCATCAACCCCTGATGACCTCTTGCAATTGCCTGACATCTGCCTACATGAGATGTCCCCTTGCTTTATGTATGGAATCGGGAGCCTGGCATTGTAATATATTGCTTTCTGTAATGTGACTATGTCTAAGTAAACTTTATGTTTCTTTATACCTGAAGTGTGCGGTGTCTCTAGTCCTGTATGTTACCACCTTGCCCACATGCTCAGCTGCTACAGACCCCGGTCGCTGCCCTTATCTAATGGCTATTACATGAAATGCAGGATTGTCTGTGCAGCTAAGAAATGCATATGTGATAAATGAACTCAGTAAATACTGTACTGGAATAAATGAATTGAGAGACTTAGCTTCTCACTGACGTCACTGCGAAAAGCCTGGTAACTGCGCCAAAGTGCTCTCAAACTTACGCGGGTCCTACTCTGACACTATATGCGGTATACATTGCTAGGATGAGGTTTATGTACCTGCGTTCTGCAATTAAAAACCAGCTGGAAGTGGTATGTTTCTGGATCGGGACTACAGCAAGATGGAGGTATGGGCGAAGCTACAGGGCGGGGGAAAGGAGCACAGTCAAAAAAAGTCAAATTACATAATAAAGGATTGGCATCACCTTAATGTGTAGGTGATCATGACTCACCGTGGCCGGGATTTCACGGGACAGGCGTTTCTTCTCCATCTTGTCACGGAAACTGCGCCTGCCGGTAGTGGGGCCCGGTGATCCAGATCAATATATTGGCTGAACAGTTAAGGGGTTAATTGTTTCGTGACGCCACCTGTGAGAGTTCCGGTGATGTCCACCGGCGCTGCTTGGGCCTCCGGGGGATGGGATGCAGCAAGATGGGACGCTCCCCACAGGATGAGCGGGAGTCCCCGGAGACAGGGCTGCACAAGATGTTATGAGGCAGCTGCAGTTACCTTCTAGTCTGCGGAGATGGACAGTTCTAAGAAAGGCACGGACACTGATAGTCTCTGTAACGGGTACTTTACTGTAACCAGCAGGTGATACATGGTATACAGTTGACGGGTAACGGACCGGGTGGACTCAGCAATGACCAGTGTTTCTCAGAGCTCCGCGGTGTTCCTCCATTCTAAGTTAGTTTGTGTTGCCGTTGTCACCTTGGGTTGCCAGATCGGGTACAAGGAGGCTGCTTCAATTTCCCTACCGGTGAATTCTGATCGGATGTGTGGGGGAGCCTTGGGTCCTTTTGGTGGGTACTCCGCTGGCAAGACAACTCTGTGTGCGGCGGTGGTGGGGTGCTCCTGGAAAGCGGTCCTCCACTCCTGGTTTGTATAGCAGTGCTGAACAACTGCTAGCTTCGGAACCAGTAATCTGGTTGTAGATGGGCGCGGGTAGATGGTGACCCGTATATGGTTGCCCAGAGTCCGGTTGTTGAGGCACCGGGATAATGGCGCCCAACCGGGGGTGGTGGTGGCCTAGGGGCTGCACGGAACTGTGCAATGCCCCCTCTCCTACGTTCCTCCTGGCCACGTCTGCTTCCTCCTTCTCCTACATTGCAGAACTCGTTCTCCGTCTGTTTCTGCTCTACTTCTCCACTAACACACTATGCCTACACTCCATCCACCAGGACCTTATTGGCCCTCTATGCTGATGTGCATGTAGGGTATGGAGCTCTGAGTTTTAACCATGTCATTGCTTAGTCAGAGAATATTGCTGCTGCTGTCTTGGCTGCAATACACTCCTGTGACGCACTCGTTGCGGGGCGCCACAATCACATCAGCTGAGATGTCGGCTGTTTGATGTGAGCGCCGCGCCAGAGCTCACATCAAACAACCCTTACCCGCCCATGATGTTGTATAACGTCATAGGTCGGGATGGGGTTAAAAAACATTGTTTAATTGAATTTTTTTTCTCAATTTCACCAGCATTTAGAATTTTTTTTTCTGTTTTCCAGTACACTATATGGTAAAATGAATAATGTCATACAAAAGTACAACTCGCAAGCCCTCATATGGCTATATTGACAGAAAAATTGAAAAGTTGTGGATCTTGGAAGAAGGAGGAGGTAACAACTAAAATTGAAAATCAGCCAAGGGTTAATAAGAGTTGCACGAGCAGACTTTCTAGATTATCAGATGCTGAATTTTACTGTACATTCTTTAAGTGAGAAATAATAGTAAAAGCTCATATAAATGTTAGTACTCCTTTCACTGCCATTTTGTTCATTGACCAAAAAGGTATCCTTATAAATACGGCAAAATCCCTGCAACTAAACATTTCAAGCTACAGAGAAAAAACCTAAGTCAAGACGTATATGAAAGGACAAGACGCTTCTTTGCTTTTTGATTTGGATGAAATGCAGGAGGGCAATGCAAGAGTAAGTGTCTGTATGTATCAAGTCATAGCCATTTCTGCTCTGGTCCCACCAGTCCAAATCCTTAATTATAGAACAAGAAAACCATGAAATATCGCTGACCTTAGCTGAACTAATTCTGCTTGGATACATAAGGAAATGTGAAAGAACAAAACTGGCAAAAACAGGTTAACAAGAATATTGAGCTGCGTGCGTGTGCCAGCAGAGCATATGGCGGGATGTGTATTGTAGAACTTGATTTGCTCTAATGACATTTCCATGGCCTTGAAAAGGCATTTTCTTTTCCAGGAGCCATACAAGACATCGTGGATGTTGACGCCATGCATATTGCTGCAGCAGCAACTTTCTACGTCTCTTGAAAGTCACATCCACTCTCGGACAGATATCGGGCAGAGTCATATAAAATCATACTCAGCAACAATTTCTGCAGAAACCATTCAGCAAACAAATGTGCCACACCATGCTTCAGTGAGGGAGAAAATAACATGGTGAGGAGCGCATGAAAAATGTATGAGGAGAAAGCTGTCCAAATTAGTGGTCTGAAACACGAGGGAGTCCTGTCACTGTGTGTCGGCTCCACATGCTGCCAGTAATCATCTGGAAGAGGCAGGTAAGAGGTGTTTAGGGGCCTGCTGAAGCATTGCAACATGGCTTGAAGGCTAGGCAAAATGCGAGAATGTCTATCAGCCTTATCGTAGGCATTGATGTATATATTACTAACAGGAAATTAAGTGAAAAATGGGAAACAGCTATTGTATTAAAGAGTGAATAATACATGCGGGAAACAAAGATTAGACTGTTAAACTAGTAGCCATATAGTCTGAAAAATGCGGGCATCACCAGAATGGTGGGAAGTGGACCAGGCACAGTGAAAATCATATTATTAAGAAAAGAATAGAAAGAGGACTATGCTTTTAACGGAAACACATTGAGGGAAACACATCAAGGTATGTATTAAAGGCAACCTAACAACAGGATTTAGGGCTATAAAGTGAAGGCAGTGCCGTACAGACAATGAGATGCTGAATGCAATCATACATTTATTTCAATGATGTCATGTTTGATTGCAGAGAAATGTGTCATAAAACTCCTGGAAAACAAGGCAGCAGATGATTGATATGTGCAGCACTGCGTCACTATTTGGGGTTAGGGTTTTTTCCCCTCATCTGTGGGCATGCCTTTCGTCTGTAAGCCAACCCCATTCCCCCCCCCCCATCTCTTTCAGTTTTGTCAGGCACACTGTGGCTGGAGTATAGTGACAGTGCACAGGAGCAAGAAACTGAAAGAGATAAGGGGGGAAGTGTTTGGCTTACAGCGGAAAGGCAAGATTGCATTCAGCATCACAGTGCCTGTAAGGCCCTGGCTTCACTTTATAGCCCTAAATCCTGTTGCTTGGTTCTCTTTAAGGAAATAGGGCACTCAGTATTATACAAGTACAAATGCCTATGCAAAAACACACCGAGGCCTCATAAAGACCAACAATTATGTGAATATAACATTTTGCAGGTTTTTAATTGCTTTTCACTTATTTCAATTTGTGATTTATTTGTATATTTGAATACTTTTTTTCATATGATTTTTAAATACCGTAACAATTGCTGCTTTTATCTTCTAGGGATATGCCCTGTTCTAGCATACCATACTTCTCTTTCTCTTCTTTTCTTAATAATGTAAATTTAGTAGAATCACAAATCTAATATAATGTCATCCACTGAGTTATTTATGACATGCCAACAGATTTAGCATATTTCTGTAATACTTGTATTAATGTCAGCAAAGGTTAAAAAAAAAAGCAGTCAGCCTCCTGTCCTGATAGTTTGTAACAGTGAAGCGGTGTACATCAGGATATTTGGATTAAGCTGTTAGATGGGATAGAGAAAGCGCTAATAGGGTCTTATCTGGAAAATATATCAGTACCACAGAGGTATCAAATGATCACCGTGCGTGGTTGTGAGAAGCCACAACCACTATAAAAAGCATAACACAGCTGCAACATTCCCCAGTGAAGATTATATCTAGCAAAAGGTAGATGAAGCGTTAATGACCGCGCTGCCAAAATCTACAAAACATCAGATAATAAATTATAACATTGGTTTATTAGTCTACACACACTCACACATATACACACTCACATATACCCACTCACTCAGAAATATTCACACACACACACACACACATACACTCACACATATACACATACACACTCACTCACATATACACACAAATACACTCACACATACACACACACTCACACATACACACACTTGACTCACCGTAGCCGGGTTCTGCACGTCACAGGCGTTGACTCTTCTTGTCACGGAACCGCGCCTGCGGCTGTGGGGCCTGGTGGTCCAGATCAAAAGGGGAATGGCTGAACAGTAAGGGGATTAATTGTCTTTGTGACGCCACCTGTGGGTGTTCTGGTGACTTCACCGGCGCTGCTAGGCCTCCGGGGGATGTTATGCAGCTAGATGGAACGCTCCCCACAGGACGAACGAGAGTCCCCGGAGCCAGGAGCTGCACAAGATGTTGTGACGCAGCTTTGGTAATACTGCTGTTAGGCTCAGGAATCAGACGCAGACACTCCAAAGTCTTTTAGGTACCTTTACTGGTGGTAATCAGGTACGCCAGACCGGGATAGTGAAGTCAACACTCCTGGAGGTTCACAGCAAGCAGTTAGTGTAGGCTTCCTTTCTCTGTCTTCTAAGGCTAAGGTCGGGTGGATGTGGAATCCAGCCGGACCGGGTAGTATGTTCAATAAAACGTATTTCACCTGGGTAGCTGCACTGAGGGCACTGTAAAAGGGTGATGATAATTCTACCTTCTTCCCTGGGCTCTCGTTGGTAGGTGCGGCAGGTGAACAGGGGGCTAGACTCCCTGTGAAGTATGCTGGTTCTCTGTGGTGGCTATATAGTTCCCACAGCTTCGGTTCCAGTAACCAGTGGATAAGGGAGAGAATTATGATCACTCTGTTGTCCCTGAGAGGTGCTTCTCCTTTTCCTCTTACCCCAATTGCAAGGGTTTCCTCACTTGCCCAGATGGCTGATTGGGCCTAGTGTGTGTCTCATAAGCCTGAGATTGCACACAACCTGCAGCTCTCCTAGCGTCTGCACACTCTGGTGTTTCTCCCTCCAAGACCCTATTTATAGGGGGAACTGGATCAAAGTGACCAGTGGCGCTCCCCCTAGAGGCTTGGGGTGAAACCAGGTGTTCTAAGGTGTTGTAGGTGTTTTGTGTGAGTGATGCTTGCTGTTAGCTCCATTCATGCCCCAAGGAGTTCTGTGGTGCCCAACAGGTGCCAGGGTGCCACACACTCTCTCTCTAACTCTCATTCATACACACCTTATTGATGCCCCAGGCCATTGTACATGGAGCTGCCGCAGTACCCGCTTTATTGTGACTGTGGGTACCGCTCAAACAAGCGCCTTCGCTCCTGTACATTCGGCCGATGCTTCTGCACCACTAGATGAACGGCGCCCCATGGGGCCCAGCTGCACCCTGAAAATGATAAAATAGTGCAAAAAGGTTTTTTATGTGATAAATAAAAAACCTTATAGATGGGATATTGGTTCATGCATTGGCCAAGACACAAAACAGGTCGCCTCCCACACTTTGTTGTAGGTTGAGGTGATTTATTAGCCTGCACCTGGAGCTTGCTTTACATAGTGGGGTCTGACTGCATCCTGCAAGTGCAGTGTTGGTTTTTTATTTTGGCAATGATGGTAAGTTTTTTCTGATGCTGCCTCTTTTGAGTAGTTTTTGTACATAATTTGTTAGGACTCATGAGCATGGGGATCCGTGACGTGCATCATGAGCTTAAGTGTCTTGGCCAATCCATGAACCAATACCCCATCTATAAGGTTTTTTATTTATCACATAAAAAACTTTTTGGCACTTTTTTATCATTTTCGGGGTGCAGCTGGGCCCCATGGGGCACTGCTCATCAGGTGGTGCAGAAGCATCATACTGGGCGGCCCATTGCTTAGGTGGCAGAGCCAGTGGGTAGCTTTCAGACACTCTGCATCATTTCTATCAGTGTGAATGGTGTCCTAAGCAAGCCCATTATGTGCATGGCAGGTCGCCTCCCACACCTTGTTTTAGGTAGAGGTGATATTTATTAGCCTGCATCTGGTGCTTGCTTTACATAGTGGAGTCTGACTGCATCCTGCAAGTGCAGTGTTGGTTCCCTTTGAAAAATTTACCTCCTATTGTGAAGGATGGATTATATCTTATCTATTAATCTTAGCTTTTATACTCATATAGCATTAAATGAAACAATAAGTTTTTTCTGTATTCAGGTATGTATCCAACATCTTCTCTTTATCTTTGAGTCACCCCTCCCCCTCCTCCATCTCTCTCTTTCTCTCTCTACCTTTTCCTATCTCTCTCTCTTCTTCATCCTTCTCTTCTCTCCATCTTTCTCTCTTCCTCTCTCTTCTTTCTCTCTCTCTCTCTTTCTCTCTCTTCTCTCTTCTCCTTTTTTCTCTTCATCTCTCTCTCTCTTTCCTTCATGTCACTCTCTCTCCCTCTTTTCCCTTTTTCCCTCTCTATCTATCTATCTCTCTCCTTCTCTCTTTCTCTTCTTTTTCTCTTCTCTCTTTGTCTCTTCCCCTCCTCCATCTATTTCTTTCTCTCTTTCTTTCCCACTATGAATCTGTGAACAAGGAGCTGTTTTGTAAACAAAGTGTCTCCTCAGATGTGTATGCTGGAAAGAAGATATGGCTGCACAGAAGCCTTGAGAATGGACAAGCTGATTGGTCCTCGTTGTGCCTGCTCCAGACTGTGCTATGGGAAATCCAAGATAACCGGTGTCCCAGCAGCCAAGGGATGATACCATGACGTGATGAAGAACGGACTCTCAGAATACAAAGAACTATTATTATTAACAAACATAGATATTAGCTTAATCCCACCTAACTCCCACTCTGCCATGGACATTTACATGCTTATCTTTTAGACTATAAAATGCCCTGTACCCGGATATTGGGTTCAGTAGTTGTTGCCGTGTATGTTGTCATTATTAAACCTGGACACGCTATGAGATTGAACCGGACTCTCTCAGTCTGATTTACTCTTATCTGGTACCACGTGTTCATAGTCTAATCTGGGATGACTGGCGAGGGAGTGGAACAGTAAAATTTTCCCCGACAACTGGCACCCCAGATGGGACCTAGTTAGCGGCTCGTGGCCCCTACGGACCCATGCTTGGATACCTTGGATGATACCTGTACCGGCTGACCTCGAGGCCTGATCAACCTCAAAGTACGGTAAGTGGACAACGCATTCATATGTGTCTCCCTTACTGTGCTTCTCAGCCGCTATTGGTTGTTCTGGGGGTGTCTGTTGGGTCTGGGGGGGTGATTGATTAAGTGGTGAAATCGAGCACGAGCCCATGCTAGGCTCCGGACCCCGGCAACAAAGTGACGTAGCCCCCGGCTCGTCCCTGTGTGTACACCACGCCTCCCTCGCCAGTCATTGTTCCTCATCCATTAACCCTGCCTGTGACTGTCAGTAGCCAGTGATTCAGAGAGAAAGGTTGAAAGCATCTCGAGTTTCATACACTGGGGCCGGCACTGTGAGAGAAAGAGTGAAAGTGAAAGGAGACGCACACATGGTGTTATATAGAATTCATGGATAAGCACATAGTGTACTAAGTTCTGTGCTTATGAGACGGTGACTCGAAAGTCCGAGTGCGTACGTAGTTCCGCACTCACGAGAAGACTGAGGGGGGCACGTGGTGTAGTTTGTTCCGTGCCTGTGAAGGATTATGATCACGTAGTGTATCAGCTCCGTGGCTTATGAGTTAGAGATAAAGAGAAGGGTCTCTTTCAGAACTGTCGTTTGAAGCAGTTCTGAAACCTTCAGAATACCGTGGCAAAGCGATCTGTAAGCACCAAGGAGTTGGGACGACTAATAGTGTCCTGTGGTGTCGTGCTTAGGTACTGGAATTGCTAGAGACACGTTGTGTACCTGTTCCGTGTTTATTGGTTGTACTTAAGTGCTGAGAGCGTGGTTAGGTGGATTGTAAGGGATCTGGTGTTGATCGCTGTTACCAGCGTCCTAACTGCAGTAGGGACGTAGTATTCTGTGAATCATGTTGTCATGTTGCGTCATTTTCAGCAAAAAAGGTCCGTGCCCCATAGATTAAATGAAGATGCTGTGGAAATGAGAACACTGGTAAAATTACGGGAAGGGAAGAAGGCAGTTAAGAATGTGGACAGGTTGTACAAGCACGCAGGATTGTTTTGTCAGGGAGGTTACAGCCCTCCATGTGAAATGATTCTATCCAGAGAGAAAAAAGGCAAGTTGAAAGACAGAGGGTTGCTAGATTAAGCGTAGGTTCATCTACAGGTTGCACGTAGTCTGAAAAGTGAGGGATAAAAAAAGGTTGATGGAGAGGATCAGATGATGTAGAGCCCGTATTTGGTTACAAGATGTCTCCGAATGTAATCTTGCGGATTGTAAAATGGCCGCCACGCCATTGTTATTGAGTACGCTATCCCAGCCACCACCCTATAATGGCGGCGATATGAGGTCCTCGGATGTGTGGGTGTGTCCTGTTTGTGGCCACTCCAGCCTTCCAGGTGACACTGTGGGCGAGAAGCCAAGCCATAGGTCCCACTGATTTATAGGATGATGATGATGACTGAACCCCTTTCCCCCTTCCCCATCTCTTTTTCCAGTACCATCCAGCTTGATCTCTAATGCTCTGCTGCAGCCGCTGGACCTGATACAGGCTCCTCAAATCCCCTCCCATGTATGAAGTTCAGGCTAGCCTGTGCTTACTCAAACATCCTACAAAATGCTGTGCAGAAATAATTACTATATCAGATTTGGATTTAACTAGGCTATATGCAGTGTGTTCAGATGCAGAAAATGTTTTAGGTTAAATAAAATGTTTTTAGCCTAGTAGAAAGGGTTAAGTGAGGTTTGTAATGTCCAAGAGACATTCCATTGTTTTGTGTGCCTGTTATCTGTATGACTTTGCTTGTACTCCTGTGTTTTCAGCTCTGGGAGGGGCTGGGCGCGAGGCTGCGTTCCTTTTTACATGCTGACAGCAGTCATCCAGTTTTCCGTAATATTGAGGTTCTTTCCTTAGATGAATAACTAAAGTTTTTCTGGAGCCTAGAGGGAGGGGAGGAGGTGAGCTGCTTCGTAGGCATTAGCTTGTAGCTCAAGGTCAATATATTGTAGTGAGGAATAAACTACCCCCACGTCTCCCTAAGATTTTTTTACACTCTATTCACGGTCCGTCTATCAATATAGTTTACTATTCTTCCTGTTATGGAAAGCTCTTAAAGTTATAAAGAATAAATGAAAAGTTAGGTATTAAGCCACGGAATCTCAGATAATGGCTAGAATTGTTAGTTGTATATAGCTACAAGTGTGAAACAGTTAATCAAATTTGTAAACTCAGTTTGGGAGAGAAGGATCTTTTTTTCTATTGAATTCCTTATCTAAGCAGCTGTGTGAAAGCTGCTTCTGTAGGGAGGAGAGGAGGGAGAGAGCCAGCGAAGGGTGGAATCTGCACACTGTGTCATGCAGACTGTAATCTTATCCATCTTTCCAGGGATTCTGAAAGGCAAAGATGGATTTTTCACATTTATGGTAGTTGGGTACTAATAATAATGCCTAATATTGAATACAATAATAGTAATCAGATTTTTATTGATTTATATGAGTGAATGTTGTCAATAGCCACCCGCAGCACAGGGATAATTTAGTTAGAGATGTAGTTATGGCAGGGGAAACTTTCCCTTATTTAGGGTTGTTATGTGTTTTAAAAATTAAGCTATCTAGAGGGAAGATTAATATACTGAGCGCCCAAGGGGAAATAATATATATATTGACGCTGTGGGGAGGTGGTATTAGACAGGAAAATCTAACTACAAGGTGATGAAGGTATTGTTAAGTTAATGGATCCAGAATGTATAAGGTATGTCGATAAGCAGGAATATAGATTGTATTTCAAGGGGACACTCAATTGAGTCAATATGAGATGTTAGAGATGGAAATTAGCAAGTTTGATGAGAAAAGCAACAGAAAGTATAGTTTAGAAAGTAACACAAAGTCGAGAAAAAAAAAAAAGTGGGGGTGGAAAGACAAGAAAGAAGAAAGCAGTTAGGTCCTTTATCAGGATTGTGGACATCTTGTGGGTTTATCAAGGCCAAAGGATTTGAAAATATGGAAGGGAGTGAACCACTCCCCCACACCTCCTTAAATTCTTTCTATTAGAGCAGTCTTTGTTCTTTACTATGTGAGAATATTTCTTGTAGTCCTTCTCCATATGGGAGGGGTAAGGAGCTTTCTGGAGAAGATGCTGATAGCAGGAATTTTGAATTAAAGGTGATGTTACACATGTCTGCTCTGATATATAGCGCCCATATATATATATAAAAATATAATAAAATAACTAGTAGGAAGTTGCAATTATATTGCTGAATAAGAATTTTCTGATCTCTGAAATTAATACAAATTTCTTTAAGTTTTTTTTATTTGCAGATGTGTTTATAGACCAAAGAGATTTCATGCTGGATAATGGTAGGATCCTCACATGAGGTAATCAGAATATTTGGTTCTGACTTGCACTTTCTGAGCGAATGGAGCGATTTCCGGTTGAAGAATTCCTTAACAATACGGTAAGCCTACTAAATGCAGAATTGGTATATTACGGTGAGGTAGACACCATGTTATCAGTCTAGGATGGTATAATCATACTGACAATCACCACAGGTGTCCTGTCCTCTCGGAGGTAGAAGGCAAGCTACAACAAAAGGTAGGAAAGGTAGTGGCGGGTGGTTGCCCCATCCCAGCCGGATTGCGCCTGGCGGCCTGAGCCCTCTCTATAGTCGACTGCCTTATAGGGACTGACCGAACCACTAACAGTGTTAAACTAGGAGTCGTGAGAGGGGACAGGGCAGGCCATGATGTCTTTATCAGCAAAGGTTAGAATGGTCTCTGCTTGGCCTCACTTTACGCCTCAAAATAGGTCATGGGTGAGATCAGGTGAGTACCTCCTAGTTCGCTCCTGGTACAGGTAAGCTGTGTATACTATCCTGCATTATTCTTGCGCACAACACAACTCAGAAAGGTACGGATTTCGAGCGGCGATCGCTCCATGGGTTTGGAAATTGCAAGTAGTGAACGGACAAGGAAACCAAGAAAACTGTATAAAAATTATCCTAATATGTGTAAATCTCTTTCTATAAACAATTGTGCTTATTTGCAGATATTTCAAAGGTTTTATATCCTTTATATATTTTTCCTTAAAGATGAGGATAAAAAGATATCATCAAGAGAAGTATTGATCAACTCCACATGGGCTATGAGGAAGACCCTCAGGTATACATTGATGCTATTGGTGTGCCAAGGGGGGTGCCTGACCAGTTTAAGGCCCAAAATCAGGTATATGCTGGATTTGCTCCTTAATTCCACAGGTACAGATCAATAAGAACGTTGATTGGATTAATTATATATATTACAGTGAGCAAAGGTTTGTCAACTATAGCCGAGATGCTTTCCAGGGTATTATTGAGGAACTAGGTCCCAATACTAGAATGACGCTACAAAACAGATTGGCCCTTGATATGCTCCTAGCTGAAAAGGGCGGGGTCTGTGGAATGGTGGGGAAGGAGGAATGCTGTACATATATCCCACAAAATTCAGGGGAAAACGGGAAAACCATGATAGCCCTTAAGAAAATTACTAAGTTGGCAGCAGAATTAAAAGCTAATGCCGGGGTAGATACATCCTTCTTTTCTAGCTGGTTGAGTGGGCTCAAAGGGTTCCTTCAACAGGTTTGCCTGATATTAATTGCCATAATCCTAGTTGGGTTAATATTCCTTTGTTGCGTTATTCCTTTATATAAAAAGGTCATCACCAAGGCAGATATCACCGGTACTTATCTCTATCAGGAGGTTGACCCATTAGCCAATGGGAGTGTCACTTTGGAAGATATGCCCAAGGGTGTGTCCCTCAAACAGCCAAAGAATTCCCCCTACTTAAGTATAAAGTTAAGGGAACTGGTTTAGGGACAACAGGAG
The DNA here is from genome assembly GCA_033576535.1 of Allobates femoralis. Taxonomy (NCBI): domain Eukaryota; kingdom Metazoa; phylum Chordata; class Amphibia; order Anura; family Aromobatidae; genus Allobates; species Allobates femoralis. Next base: position 674,829,170 of record JARQOC010000003.1, read on the forward strand.
GGCTCCATGTGAAGATAGAGTAGAGTAGTGTCCTGGGTGCCTGGGGCCCTTCATAAGGAAGGAGTTACTGAGGCGCCCGGATGAACAAGCCCACAATCCTTCTCGTTTCCCATCACATGGACAACCTCAAAGGTTCCCCTAGGGACAGACTAGGGATAGACTTTCAGAAAAAACTTAGTTGTTAGGGGGGATTTGTGAAGGATGGATTATATCTTATCTATTAATCTTAGCTTTTATACTCATATAGCATTAAATGAAACAATAAGTTTTTTCTGTATTCAGGTATGTATCCAACATCTTCTCTTTATCTTTGAGTCACCCCTCCCCCTCCTCCATCTCTCTCTTTCTCTCTCTACCTTTTCCTATCTCTCTCTCTTCTTCATCCTTCTCTTCTCTCCATCTTTCTCTCTTCCTCTCTCTTCTTTCTCTCTCTCTCTCTTTCTCTCTCTTCTCTCTTCTCCTTTTTTCTCTTCATCTCTCTCTCTTTCCTTCATGTCACTCTCTCTCCCTCTTTTCCCTTTTTCCCTCTCTATCTATCTATCTCTCTCCTTCTCTCTTTTTCTTCTTTTTCTCTTCTCTCTTTGTCTCTTCCCCTCCTCCATCTATTTCTTTCTCTCTTTCTTTCCCACTATGAATCTGTGAACAAGGAGCTGTTTTGTAAACAAAGTGTCTCCTCAGATGTGTATGCTGGAAAGAAGATATGGCTGCACAGAAGCCTTGAGAATGGACAAGCTGATTGGTCCTCGTTGTGCCTGCTCCAGACTGTGCTATGGGAAATCCAAGATAACCGGTGTCCCAGCAGCCAAGGGATGATACCATGACGTGATGAAGAACGGACTCTCAGAATACAAAGAACTATTATTATTAACAAACATAGATATTAGCTTAATCCCACCTAACTCCCACCCTGCCGTGGACATTTACATGCTTATCTTTTAGACTATAAAATGCTGTGTACCCGGATATTGGGTTCAGTAGTTGTTGCCGTGTATGTTGTCATTATTAAACCTGGACACGCTATGAGATTGAACCGGACTCTCTCAGTCTGATTTACTCTTATCTGGTACCACGTGTTCATAGTCTAATCTGGGATGACTGGCGAGGGAGTGGAACAGTAAAATTTTCCCGACACTATCTACATTTATTAGTTATACTTAAACTCATAACACCTGACATATAATAGTAAAAATTGCAAAAAAGTTTGGATTTTAAACTTGTACATTTCCCCTTAGATCTTCTGCACTAGATCGTGTTTTCAGTCCAAGTGCTCTCCGTTAAAAAAATAGATCACTCTTGAGCCAATACTATTCAATTGGTTAATACGCACAAATTATTTTTTCACCTACAGATTCAGTGTGTGAAAAGAAATCACAGCCTGCATAATTCTACTAAGAATTTGTGATTACAATCATTTTCAGGAAGAAACTGAGTATTATCTGATAGAATTGCAGGGGTGTCAATACTTTTGGCCACAACTGTATCTTTAATTCCTCGGCAGGAATGGATTCCACATTTTTGATTTTACTTCACTTTTGAAAATGTGGTAGAAGACTTGAGTACCGAAGGAAAAAAGATGGAAACGGAAAGAACATACTGAATCTAGATGTTAACCCAGAACTACTGTATATCGTTTCATGGCAAAGGTGCCATAATGCTCACCACTTGCTCACCACTTGCCATTTTCCTTAACACATTGAATTTCAGCAGAATCTACTAGGCCTAACTACCAGTGCTGTTTTTGTAATAGTTTGAAAGCTGATTTTCTCAGATTTATTGTCTATCCTAGATTGTATTGCACTTTTATTGTCCTTGTCAGATGTTCTGGTAGAAGTGATGCTAATATTGCCTTTAGAAGCCAATTGTCAAGATAAAGAATAACTTACATGTCTTCTTATCGTTATCGAGCTGCTGTTACATTGACAATTGCCGTAAATATTCTGGAAGTGTTCTGAATGTGAAATATTTTATCTGTCTTAAAGGGCAATTCAGAGATTAATGTGATGACTGGAAATTATCATATGTTGGTAATTATCTCCTAAACCTATATAACTCTTATTTTATCACTGGTTGATCTGTTGCGGCACAATATACTAATAATTTTCAGAATTTGTCCAGAAAAGCCTGTGGTCATTGCATCAACATCTCCTTTATAATTAAGATTTTAGCATTCTAGAAAAAGAAAATGAAAGGGCTTGTCTTTGAGCCAGATTACAGAATTGCTACCAAAGATTATTTTTTATACTCTTTACACCGTAACATTTACAAATTAGGTTGACATTGCTAGCAAAAGCTCTAGTTTAAAGTATTGGTCACCTCTCCTGCGTTCAATGCTGAGTACTGATTATCCTCATTTCGCCAGCTTTCTCTGCTCCTTAGTGCGCACTTCTGATATTATACCCCTAAACCTTAAATGCTAGCTGAGAGGGCAGAATGCCTCCTGAGCATTCAGGTAGTTAGCACCCAAGATGGTACTGTGAACTAATTTACTGACTCTGCCATATTGCTAGCAATCTTTAAGGTTTCAGGGTTTTCCATGGAACTTGTTGTGTCTCCTTGACCTCGTCCAAGATGGAGTCTGCTTTGTCATGCCCTTGAACTTCCTGTCGGCTCTGCCTATTTAAGTTTCGGTCCTGGATTTATTCCCCTCCTCCTGACCTACTTCCCTGACTTCCTGCTGCCACTCGTTTAGCTCTACTGCTCTCTCTTATTGTTTCTCAGTTGTCTGCAGACTTTGGGGCATTTCTCAGATCCTGGCTGTAATTTCCTCCCTTCAAGACTTCCAAGGAGAAGAGCGCTACTAATTCCAGAACATCCATGGTCTGTAAGAACTCTGATTTTCTGTTAAGTTACTAGTATACAGTGCCTTGTGAAATTATTTGGCCCCCTTGAACTTTTCAACCTTTTGCCACATTTCAGGCTTCAAACATAAAGATATAAATTCAATGTTTTTGTGAAGAATCAACAAGTGGGACACAATCGTGAAGTGGAATGAAATTTTTTGGATATTTTAAACTTTTTAACAAATAAAAAACTGAAAAGTGGGGCGTGCAATATTATTCGACCCCTTGAGTTAATACTTTGTAGCGCCACCTTTTGCTGCGATTACAGCTGCAAGTCACTTGGGGTATGTCTCTATCAGTTTTGCACATTGAGAGACTGCAATTCTTTCCCATTCTTCCTTGCAAAACAGCTGGAGCTCAGTGAGGTTGGATGGAAAGCGTTTGTGAACTGCAGTTTTCAGCTCTTTCCACAGATTTTAGATTCAGGTCTGGACTTTGACTTGGCCATTCTAACACCAGGATACGTTTTGTTTTTAACCATTCCATCGTAGATTTTGCGTTATGTTTGGGATCATTGTCTTGTTGGAAGATAAATCTCCATCCCAGTCTCAGGTCTTTTGCAGACTCCCAACAGGTTTAATTCTAGAATGGTCCTGTATTTGGCTCCATCCATCTTCCCATCAATTTTAACCATCTGCCCGGTGCCCGCTGAAGAAAAGCAGGTCCAAACCATGATGCTGCAACCACCGTGTTTGACAGTGGGGATAATGTTCTGAGGGTGATGAGCTGTGTTGCTTTTACGCCAAACATATCGTTTTGCATTGTGGACAAAAAGTTTGATTTTGGTTTTATCTGACCAGAGCACCTTATTCCACATGTTCAGTGTGTCTCCCAGGTGGCTTGTGGCAAACTTCAAACAAGACTTTTCATGGATATCTTTGAGAAATGGCTTTCTTCTTGTTACTCTTCCATAAAGGCCAGATTTGTGCAGTGTACGACTGATTATTGTCCTATGGACAGACTCTCTCACCTCAGCTGTAGATCTCTGCAGTCCATCCAGAGTGATCATGGGCCTTTTGGCTGCATCTCTGATCAGTCTTCTCTTTGTTTGAGATGAAAGTTTAGGAGGACGGCCATTTCAATATAATCGCTTGCACAGTGCTCCTTGAGATGTTTAAAACTTGGGAAATCTTTTTGTATCCAAATCCGGCTTTAAACTTCTCCACAACAGTATCTCAGACCTAGTATATATTTGGGGGGTACTGGAGCTAACCTGTTGGTGTCAACTAACCCTATAGGGGTAGTTGTGGCAGCTGCTGAGGATCAAAGAGTGAAAACCATGCATGCTTGTTTCACTAGGTTTAGTTTTGGTAATAAAGAAGGTGCGTTTTTACATGCGTTTTTGAACACGCAGGTCTCCAAAAACGCATGAAAAAAACGCAAGTGTGACCCAAGCCTAAGGCTAGGGTCACACTTGCAGATTTTCCATGCAGATTTCACACATGTCTTTTGTGAAAAACGCACGGAAAAATGCATCCATAGGCCCCCATGTTAAAAATGCATGCCCCAATGCCAAAAACACATGTCTAAATGGGCCATGCGTCTTTGGATGCGTTTTTGGCTCAGCACCAAAAAATACTGCATGATGCATGATTTTTTGAAAAAGCACCAAAAAACGCAACATGCAGTATTTCTTGGTGCTTTTTCAAAAACGCATGCGTTTTTGTTAACATGGGGCCCTATGGGAAATGCATGCGTTTTTATATGGCACTAAATGGTACCATGCATTTCTGCATGCAAAAACGCAGGCTGGCAAAAAGCACCGTAAAAAACGCATGCCAAGTGTGACCCTAGCCTAACTTGGCTCTGCTAAATCGATTTTTCAACATTGAGTTAATCCTTCTAAGTGGATATACTAGCTCTGCCCTTGATTGTCCAGTTTAAGTAAGCTCAGCTTTGCTTGCTTCTGAGCGCTAAGTTTCCATTGCTTTTTTGTGGAGTAAACTATATTATACCTGTTGCCATAATCTCAACTCTGCATTATGAGATCGCATTTGGTCCTCTTGTTGTCGTTTGCCATCACAGCTTCCATTGTTCTATCTGGATCTTCCTGCTGCACCAATGTCATCAGTTGAAGCTATATACCAGCTGCTCCTCCAGACCGTGGGCCATGAAGATACACCTCACCAGGTGGGACATATCACAGATCTTCAGGCGGCAGTGACAGAAGCAACAGAATTAATGGAAACAAGGACACAACACAATGAACATTACAAGACAATGAGACCCATTGGGCACTAATGTCGATGAATAGCAACAGTAGTGTAAACACTGTGTTAGCTTCTTTGTTTTGAAGATTTCATACAAAAAGACAATTAGGTCTGCTGACTTTCCTTCTTAGATTACATAAACAATATTTATTTCATTGTTTCACTAGTCTTGATTGTTTTTTACCATGTCTTCTTACACTTATGTCAGAATTCTCGAACCACTCAATTTATATTCCTTTTACTTTGCTTATGCAGTCATGTACATTCATGCAATTATAATGCATGAGCGAGAAGCCTTCATCTTCTGAAAAGGCTGTGCGTGAAAACACCCAAAGGAAGAATAATCTATAACAACGGAAATAAAATAGAGTATATTAAACCATGCATTGAGGCTGCGTACACACTGGCATCACGGGTTCTGCAATAACAGTTGCTAGAACAGATATGATGGATAGGTTGTATAATGGATCATAACAGGTCCGGATGGATCTCTTTGGCTTAAGATGGGTCAGTCAGGCTTCTCAGCAGAACAGACGTTTAGCTTTAAGCACCTATTTCCAAATCTGTTACATCTATCATGTGATATTTATAATAGTAGATTTTTCTGTTGTGACAAAGGGCATTTGGGATCCAACAGGAATCTGAACCCAGGAGCACATTTTTCTCTTGAGCCACCATAACTATACCCCATAGCAGGCATTGGAATTCTGGTCATCAGAAAGCAAATGGACCCTAATTCCTGTGTGAACCAAGCCTAAGGCAAATTGTTCCATAGTTTTCTATGGTATGTTCTAGGTATTGGCAAAGCATTGAAAGTTGTGTTTGTCTTTATACATTTCTATTCTTCATAAACAACATAGAAATTAAATGTTGTGACTATGCCTAGAATACATCATAGACAACTGTGGACTACTGTGTCTTAAGGCCCAGTTACACACACAGATATTGTGCAGAGATTGTTCGCAGATCTCTGGTTGCAGTGAAATCATGAACACATTGTTACATTTGTACACGGCCACAAAATGGAGCAATGTGTCCATGATTTCACTGCAACCAGAGATCTGTGAACAATCTCTGCACAATTATCTGTGTGTGTAACTGGGCCTTTAGGCAATGTTTCCAGATTCTGCCAAACAAAATTGAATCATCCAAATGCTGCCATCATCCTCAAACTGTCTTGTCCCCACCTGGACCTGCTCCTTTAATTCCTGCCTCAGCCACTAGGCACCGCCATATTCCATCCACGCGAGGTGGTAGTGATACTTTGTCGTCTGGTCCTGCCCCTGCCACTAAGCACCGCCATATCCCATCTATGGGTGGTTCTAGATTTGCGTCTCTGCTGGAATTTCCTTTTGTGAGTTCTGCCCCTGTCAACATTGCTGAGTTCACACTGCAGCTGATGCTGGTGTTGGGTAAGAAGTCCTTGTAGTTGATTCTGGAGAGTGCAGGCTCCGCTCGTCTACTAGGGTTGGAGCATCTGGGACCTGTTGTGATTCACAGTCTAATTGTGTTGGTACGTGGATGGTCCAGATGAAGTCATTGGGCCCTGAGCGCAGGGGTACCACTCCCTTTATATGCACTTGGACCTTTCTCATGGGTTACCAGTAATATTCTTGGTTCCCCTTGCTAGCTAGTTATGTTATTCTGTCTTATTGATTTGATCTTTGCCTGTTTTTGGACTCTGAGTTCTTCTGACATTTTTGTACCTTGTTGTCCTCTCAGTTTTGACTCAGCTTCCTTATTTTGCTATTATCCAGTTTTTACGTTTGCCTTTTCCCCTAGCCTTTTCCTGTTTGTCGACCTCCCTGCCTCTTGGCTGCTGATGACCCATAGGCAGTTACCTCCTAGGCTCCGCTGTAAGTAAAGATCTCTGTAAAGCGTTTTGGGGTTTTTCCGGGTGCTGCCTTAATAGCTTACTTACTTTTCTACCAATGGGTGAACCGGCTACTGCTCTTTTTTTGGCTTTTCCCAGTATGTCATTATTGGCAGCATGTTGGCTAAATGGTCAGCACTGCAGTCTTGCAGCATGGATATCCTGGGTTCAAATCCCAACAAAGACAACATCTGCAAGGAGTTATATGTTTTCCACATGTATGTGAAAGGTTTGCTTCTATACTCCAATGATGTACTGATAAGGTACCGTCACACACAGCAATATTGCTAGACTATTTCACTGGCAATTTGCTGGTTGCAGTGAAATCATGGACACATTGTTCTATTCGTTGCTGTGTACAAGTGGAACAATGTGTCCATGATTTCACTGCAACCAGCAAATTGCCAGTGAAATTGTCTAGCAAAATTGCCGCGTGTGACGGTACCTATAGGGAATTTAGATTGTGAGCCCCAGTGGAGACAATGATGATGTATGTAAAGGAGTGTGGAATTAATGGTGCTATATATTATGTAAATTGCCTCTTCAAAGAGGAGGGCTGCTTGAACTCTGGAGCCACCTATTGGAAATAACAATCCTGAAAGTCAGCAACAACCCTTTAACCAAGCCTTGCAATATGACTTAGGATTTAAACCAGAAGCTCAATTTGCAGATATGGTGTTTCAGGGTATTGCCTTTCATCAGTGCAATGTATGAGTTCTGAACTGGCTGTGTGTGGTCTAAGGGGTAGGATTTACTCCTTGTGGAAAGTGACAAAAGTAATGAGGAGACTTAAAAGCTTCAATGCTCCTCTGAGAAATAAAATACTTACTGGTGTTTTGTAAGTGTGTAAAATGAGATATCCTTTTGAGGTTGCTGCCAAGACATTTTTGACAACAATTGCAGTTTCCTGGCTTTATCCATCACCATATCATTGCAATCCTACTAGCCTGACATTCTTAACTGGAGAGCGACCATTATTAATGAGTGCTGGGAGTCTAGATATGGATGGGGTTACCTGAGATGGGAAATGAAGTGGCTCCATCATAGCTTGAGATAGTGTGAGATCTTGCAGTCAGGAAAAGCCAATTAAATAGTAATTGCAGGGGTGTGCAAATTAAGGAAAAGCACCTCAAAATGACATGTATTATAATAATAAAATCAATAAATGTATATGATGTAAGCAGTAAAGTATGTCATCAAATCTTTCACATGCACCTGCCAGAACAAGTCCAACCTATTTGCAATTGTCAGAAGTGTGATGCGCTGACTGACCTAAAATCCTTACATCAATCCTGATTTCTGTGTGGGAAATAAGAATAAAATATATCATGGAAATCCCTGTAGAATGTGTAAAAAACTAATTTTATTTTCTAGCTGCTGTAGTCAAGGGTCATGTTCCTCAAGATGTCTTATAAAGCAGTATCTTAATGAATCCCTTCCAGGGAGCAAAGTAAGGGTTTACACTACTCTGCTGGGGTTGTGAGCTACTAGATATAGAAATAATGGAAAGTGCCTTAATAAGATTATAAGGAACAAGCAAAAAAGGACACATAAGATGCAATATCGACGCTGAGCCAAAAATATCTAAAGAAGCTCCTTCTTGTCCCATTATAAGACTGACTGATGGCCTGGTTCACCATCAAGCGCACCCTGAAAGTGCCACCAGTTACTACGTTAATGTATGTTTAAAAGATTTTTCACCCTTCAGTTAACATAAGGTATATTAGTTCATTTTCATTACTGTTGGATACCACGCAGCTCGCTGGCCTTTATTTAATGCAGAAAAATGTATCTGAAGAGCAGTTTTATGCCATTTTCCAAGGGAAACAATAATTTACAAGCCTAGAATAAATGTAGAGAGATTATTCTTCCTAAGTATTATTCTATTGTTTAAAATCAGTTTCCTTATCTTAACCTTAAAAAAAACAAAACAAAACAAAAATTACTGTGCGTACTGAATAAAATCAGTCTACAAAACCTCTGCAGTAGCTTATATATATTGTATTTTACTTACCGTATATACTCGTGTATAAGCCGACCCGTGTATAAGCCAACCCCCCTACTTTTGCCCCCAAAACCTGGGAAAACCTATTGACTCGTGTATAAGCCGAGGGTGGACCCCAGCACAGGTATACAGACCCCAGCAGTGTGGTATACAGGCCCCCCCAGTGGTAGTATACAGCAGCCTCCCCAGTGGTATGCAGGCCCCAGCAGTATATACAGAAGCCCCAGTGGTATACAGCAGCCTCCCCAGTGGTATATGCAGACCCCAACATTATTACAGCAGCCGCCCCAGAGGTATACACAGCAGCCCCAGGGGAATACACAGCAGCCCCAGGGGTATACACAGCAGCCCCAGGGGTATACACAGCAGCCCCAGGGGTATACAGCAGCCCCAGGGTAGTATACAGCAGCCCATAGGTAGTACACAGCAGCCCCAGAGGTATATACAGCCACAGTGGTATACAGCAGCCTCCCCAGTGGTATATACAGACCCCAGCATTATTACAGCAGCTGCCCCAGGGGTATACACAGCAGCCCCAGGGGTATACACAGCAGCCCCAGGGGTATACACAGCAGCCCCATGGGTATACACAGCAGCCCCAGGGGTATACAGCAGCCCCAGGGGTAGTATACAGCAGCTCCAGTGGTAGTACACAGCAGCCCCAGAGGTATATACAGCCCCAGAGGTATATGCAGCCCCAGAGGTATTACACTGGCCCCCCTCACTGTTTGGCGCCCCCACCTCACAGGATGCCCCCCCCCCCCCCCGCGTGCAGCGCTGCGCATATACATTACCAGGCTATCAGCTGTCACCCTCCGGTGGCGATTCGCGGCTCCCGGCTCCGGCTTCCATCTTCATCTCTGTCTTCCTGCTTTGTGGCCTGGGCTCATCGCGATGACGTCATCGCGATGCCGGCCGGTCATGTGACATGCAGGAAGACAGAGATGAAGATGGAAGGGTAGAAGGAGCAGGAAACACACGGATGGATCTAGTCTAGTCTGGGGGAAAAAGCAAGGAGCAAGTCCTAGAGGGACACCGCAGGGCGGGAGCCCGAAAAGGAGTGGCGACCCAGACAGAAGGGGGAGACCCAGTGCCAGACTGTCAGAGTAAATGATCTGGGGGAATCCTGGTCCACAATGGGGTACCGGCTCCAAGTCGTGGTGCAGGCGAGTCCAACCCTGTGCCTCCAATACTGGTGGGTCGCAGGTCTGCCAAGCAGCCCCCGACCTCGTCCACAACGTACAGCTCTACCAGGTACCCTCAAACCGGGTTGAGCCCCTTACAGAGAAGGGTAACCTCATCACACCGGATGGGCCTGGTAGGAAGTGGGTTTGTACTGCGCAGTGCATGGATAGAAAGGAGGCGCAAGGAAGACACAGAGGACAGTGAACGTAGCAGAAAGAACACTCGGGGAGCCTCAGAGAGACTTTGTACCCTCCGGTGACCACATGGCCAGCTACCTGTAAAGACTGCATGAATGTAAGCTGAAGTGTTACCGTGAACCGTTACCAGTAAAGTACTCGTACAGTGTCAGCAAGCCTCCAGTGTTTCATTCTGCTTAAGTTAAGAATTAGCTGCTGCCACAAAAAAACAACTCAGCAGCTGCACTGCCCTGGGGACCCCGCTCCACCTGCAGGGAGCATTATCAACTGGCGGCAATACCATCATCCCCATCGGTCTGACAGCGGTGCTAGTGAGATCACCAGAAACTACAGGTGGCATCACAAGACTTTATTCTTTTTTATTTTTCCCCCTATTTACCCAGTGACCCTTAGGGATACGGGCCTGGGCACCGGCCACCGAGACATCACCCCAGCACTAACGCCCGTGTAGTAAGTTCCCGAAGACCCCTGGGCGGGTCACATACACCTGGATGTAGAGTAGTGCTTTTGACCAGACGTATGGATGACTTTCGAGGTAAGCCTCTCTTACGCCGAGAGTGCATACAACCAGCGATAAAGATATTCAATTTTGAGCAACACAGAGCCTCGCACATGCATGGCTTTATATAGCAATTGGGATGATGATGCTATGCAAAGTATGCTATCTCACCCACAGGGGCATGATAACATGCTAAGCGGGCCAACTAGACTGTGGAATTAACACCCCCTTGACCCATCAAAGCCCTAATTAGCATCTTATAAATATGTGGCGCTTCAAAAAGCAGGCGACACAGAGGGGTACCACACCCGTAAAAGAGGTGCAGATACTCCAGCTGCAAGTGGATTTTAGAATGATGGGTGGAACCCATAGACCAACACCCCACACTAGATCACATGGTGGGAGGTACCAAGGAGGGAATAAAAACCACCTTCAGGGTGAACTAGAGAGTCAGTCAGCTAGCAGCTCAGGCAGGGAGCCTGAGGGAGCAAGGAGATCCTCTTCTTGCCTCCAAGCGCAGCGGAGGGTCCCTTGGTTGAGGGCCCAGGTAGAAAGAAAGCTTTCCCAGGCACAGACATCCAGCCTGGGGGAAGAGAGGGACTTCAGAGAGTCCAAACCCAGCAGCTTAACGAGCACCGGAGCCCGCACCTGTGGGATCCTCTAAGGACCACAGAAAATCCGGCGCGACGTGGAATCATATTTGCGCAAAGGACATCAACGAAGTGATCTGTATAGAGGTAGGCAGGTGACTTATGAACGTTACCCCGGCCCATTAGGCTGGTTTGCCATCCGGATCGCACATTGTCCAGATAACCCCCATTAAACTGTGAGACATTACTCTGTATATAGCCCTTTTATTTTTACATTTTTCCTTTTGCAAGCCCTGAACCATGAGTGTGCTCCTTTTAATTATGTCTTCGGCTGAAGACTCAGTGACTTTTTATTTAAACTGTCCCTTTGTTTAATAATGTGTGTAGAGTGAACAGCGGCCCAGCGGTGATAACACACACTGGACTGTGCTGGACTAAAGATTACCACTGGGCCCGCATACCTAGTACCGGTCCGTTGGGCCGAGGTAATAATGTTGTTATATATGTATGCAACGTTTGAAGTAATGAGCCTCCCAGCAATGGGAAGAAAACCTAAGCTTGCTTAATTGTCCATAGTTACCCGCTGGTATTAATGAATATATAAAAATGTTTTTCACTTCCCGGTAGACAGGTACAATTACTCGCAGACGAGTATATTCAATCAAGGGGGTATGTGGCGCCCCGCAAAGCAGGCGACACAGAGGGGTACTGCACCCGTAAAAGAGGTGTAGATACTCCAGCTGCAAGTGGATTTTAGAATGATGGGTGGAACCCATAGACTAACACCCCACACTACACTAGATCACATGGTGGGAGGTACCCGGGAGGGAATAAAAACCACCTCCAGGGGGAACTAGAGAGTCAGTCAGCTAGCAGCACAGGTAGGGAGCCTGAGGGAGCAAGGAGGTCCTCTTCTTGCCTCCAAGCGGAGCGGAGGGTCCCTCGGTTGAGGGCCCAGGTAGAAAGAAAGCTTTCCCAGGCACAGACATCCAGCCTGGGGGAAGAGAGGGACTTCAGAGAGTCCAACCCCGGCAGCTTACCGAGCACCGGAGCCCGCACCTGTGGGATCCTCTAAGGACCACAGAAAATCCATCGTTCTGAAGGGTATATATATAAACTGCCCAGACTCTTAAGCGACCAGAAGAGGGTACCAGGATCACCTGTGGGTTCGGCGGTCTAGCAAAAGGTAACCCGACGGGAGCGAGGATAGTGAGAGATAGCAGGAAGCCAGATCCGCTTTAGGGGGTCAGACTTCACACCGACTACTGGGAAGCAGGGAAGAATTGACAGAGAAAAGGCACACACTGAGGGTTCCATCCTACCATCTGAGATCCGCTTGCAGCCACCCGTTAGCTACTTGTCATTTAACATCTTACTGCACTGAGAACTGTAATGAACGCTGCTAAAGTTTTTCAGTAAAGTACCCGGAGTGAAGTGAACTCGACTCTGCTGCATCTTCCTTCGCATGAATTTGTTCTTTCACAGGAACGCTGCCCTGGAGGTCCAGTCCTACCTGCGGAGGACTTCACCATCTCAGCCGCAATCCCATCCACCTCTAGCGGACTGTGGCGGCGCTGGTGCTACTTCTCCAGAAACTGCAGGTGGCGTCACGACAACAAACTTGTAAATAATCCCCTGTACATAAACCCCCTTTTCAAAGATAGGCCCAGGACACGGGATCAGGCACGGCCGCCATTGCCCGTGACACCGTTAACCCTTTGCCGCCTGATACCTGAGTATCCCAAAACCCTGGGCGCAACAAATAATCTTTAGAAATATTTTGTTTTAAAGATTGGTTTATGTATGCTGCAACATGCTGGAACAGGTAGGCAGGGATTTGAGATATGCACGCAGAACAGCTCGTGGATCTGACAGGTTCCTTTAAAAAAAATGTTTCTGTGCTGAGATAATCTTATATATGTGTCCCTGCTATGTACTGTATAAAGGTCTTGTCTGATGGGAGAGCAGTTGTGGTGGAGCGGGTCCCCAGGGCATCCGGTGTAATGTTCTTGGGTGATTGTGGTCCAGTTGGGCTGATTTGGCTGCAGGGAGGGATCGGAGCATCCCACGAGCAGGCTCCTGCGGCCAGGGCCTCTTATCAGTCTAAGGGCCCTTTCACATCAGCGTTTTTTTCAAATTGCGGCAGATGCGGTGAAAAAAACACATCTGCCGCGATTACCGCATACAGGCTGCACTTGCGGCGCGGTTGTGGTAAACGCCATACAAGGTATAGGCGGACTTGCGGCAGGTGCGGCAAGTGCGGTTTTGGCACTTGCGGCAGGTGCGGCCGCGAAAAAAAATGCTGTCAGCCGCTGTTTTTTTCGCGGCCGCACCTGCCGCAAGTGCCAAAACCGCATTTGCCGCACCTGCCGCAAGTCCACCTATACCTTGTATGGCGTTTACCGCAACCGTGCCGCAAGTGCAGCCGGTATGCGGTAATCGCGGTAGATGCGGTTTTTTCACCGCATCTGCCGCGATTTGAAATAAACGCTGATGTGAAAGGGCCCTAAGGCTTCTCGGGTGGGAAATGAACAGTCTGACACATAGTTCTCAGTTCCAACCCCAGTTTACTTAGCTTTCTCTGCTAGCACCATAGGGTTCAGTTCTGGTTCAGTTGCATAGTGATGGGCGAATCCTAAATTACTCGGAATCGCTTGACTCTAGCGAGTCCGAGCCCAGGACTCGCTACTCGTTGCGAGTCTAGCGAGTCCAGTGTTAATGAATGGGGAAGCGAGTAATAGCGAGTAGTGTGAGATTTACAAATCGCAGATGTGTCTCGGAAGCTTCAGCCTGAAGCAATCCTAGTTTTGTCATTTATTTGCATTGGACTCGTTTACTTTGCAACTGTAATCGCTGGCTGGGAAACTCGCACAGATAAGAGTCCTGTCTCCTCTGTGCTGGCTGCCAGCTCCAGGGTCCTAGAGCCCGCCTGCTGCCTGATGTAGCAGTGCTGAGATTGTTCTCAGTCTGCTCATTCCCTGTGTACAGACATGAATGTCTGTGCACAGAGATGATGTAGCAGAGCTGAGATTGTTCTCAGTCTGCTTATTCCCTGTGCATAGACATCTATATTTATGCACAGGGGATGTAGCAGAGAGGACATCGCGTTTTGGACTGCGTCGGACGGAAGAGGATTTTTTTAATTAAAGATGGAGTCCCTAATGGCTTTTTTTTTTATTTCTAATAAAAAATTTTCCTTGTGTTGTGTTTTTTTTAAAACAATTTAAACCCCATAACGACGACCTAACGCCCAGAGACGTCGGAAAAAATGGGTACTTATGCCTGGCTGACGTCTGTAGACGTCAGCCAGGGAAAGTGCTCTAGCGCCCCCCAGTGGTCAAAAATCTCCGGGGTTTCAGCTACCGGGGGTAGCTGAGACCCTGCAGATTATGAATCGGGCCGGTGTTTACCGGTACCCGCCATGTGATCACGGTTATACACCGTTTACCGGAGTATAACCGTGATCACATGAATATACAGTGAATCGCCGGTAAATAAATGATTTCTCTGTCATGCCACAGGATCAAACCTGTGGCATGACAGAGAAATGTCTTTCCCTGTCTTCTGGTACCGGTACACAGCCCCCGGTACCGGTACCCGGCCCCCACCCCCTCCTTTCCTCCTAAAATGCAGCCGCAGCGCTTCACAAGCAGCGCTGCCGGCCGCCTGCAGCCCCATGCTGTGGATTCCTCACTGATGTGACATGTGACACATGTCACATCAGAGAGGAATAAGCCCCCTGCCTCCGGGTCCCCTTAGTCCCCCCCCTTCCAGGTCCGGTCTTCAGGCGCCCCCCCTCCCCAGCTCCGGTCCTCAGCCGCCGCTTCTGCACCCGCCGCCGCCATCATCTCCCTCCCATCTGAGCTGTCAGATGGGAGGGAGATGATCGCTCCCTCGGTCACCCCCCTGTCACCCCACTGTCACCCCCCAGTCACCAGCGTCACCCCCCGGTCACCGGTGCATACTTACCGGCCGGGATCTTCTTTCATCCTGCCCCCTGCGCTGACTTCCTGTTCTGTCAGGAGCATGCGCAGACAGAGCAGAAACTGCTCTGTCTGCCAGGGGAAACTGACAGCTCATGACCTCAGTGAGGTCATGGCAGGTCAGGATCCTTGGTTCACAAAGGGTCAATTGTGATCCCATGATGGGACCACAATTAACCCTTTGTGAACCAAGGATCCTGACCTGCCATGACCTCACTGCAATCATGAGCTGTCAGTCTGTGCAGAGACTGTTCTGCCTGCAATTAGACTGACAGCTAATGATCGCAGTGAGGTCATGTCAGGTCAGGATCCTTGGTTCACAAAGGGTCAATTGTGATCCCATGATGGGACCACAATTAACCCTTTGTGAACCAAGGATCCTGACCTGACATGACCTCACTGCAATCATGAGCTGTCAGTCTGTGCAGAGACTGTTCTGCCTGCAATTAGACTGACAGCTAATGATCGCAGTGAGGTCATGTCAGGTCAGGATCCTTGGTTCACAAAGGGTCAATTGTGATCCCATGATGGGACCACAATTAACCCTTTGTGAACCAAGGATCCTGACCTGACATGACCTCACTGCAATCATGAGCTGTCATTCTGTGCAGAGACTGTTCTGCCTGCAATTAGACTGACAGCTAATGATCGCAGTGAGGTCATGTCAGGTCAGGATCCTTGGTTCACAAAGGGTCAATTGTGATCCCATGATGGGACCACAATTAACCCTTTGTGAACCAAGGATCCTGACCTGACATGACCTCACTGCAATCATGAGCTGTCAGTCTGTGCAGAGACTGTTCTGCCTGCAATTAGACTGACAGCTAATGATCGCAGTGAGGTCATGTCAGGTCAGGATCCTTGGTTCACAAAGGGTCAATTGTGATCCCATGATGGGACCACAATTAACCCTTTGTGAACCAAGGATCCTGACCTGACATGACCTCACTGCAATCATGAGCTGTCATTCTGTGCAGAGACTGTTCTGCCTGCAATTAGACTGACAGCTAATGATCGCAGTGAGGTCATGTCAGGTCAGGATCCTTGGTTCACAAAGGGTCAATTGTGATCCCATGATGGGATCACAATTGACCCTTTGTGAACCAAGGATCCTGACCTCACATCACCCTACTGAGGTCATGACCTGTCATTCTCCTGGAAGAAATGCCAGCTTTTATAGCATATGGGGGACGCCCCCATATGCTGTAAAAGATTGGAAATCATCGAGGGACCTCCCACTGGACTACGTCGGACCTTCCTGCTGGACTACGTCGGACCTTCCTACTGGACTACGTCGGATGCCAAAGAATAATAAAGATGGGGTCTAAATAGTGTCTGTGTTTTTTTTCTAATAAAAATATTTTTTTCTGTCTTGTGTCTTCTTTACAATTTACTAGGGATTCTTAATGGCCCGGTCTAATATTGGCCAGACATTAAGAATCTCGGGCTTAGTGCCAGCTGCAAAAAAAGCTGGCATTAACCCCTTATTACCCAGTCTGCCACCGCTACACGGCAGCTGGAAGAGCTGGATACAGCGCCAGAAAATGGCGCTTCTATGAATGCGCCATTTTCTGGGGCGGCTGCGGACTGCAATTCGCAGCGGGGGGGGCCCAGAAAGCTTGGGCCTCCCTACGCTGTGGATTCCAGCCCCCAGCTGCCTAGTTGTACCTGGTTGGCCCAAAAATATGGCGAAGCCCACGCCATTTTTTTTTAAATTATTTCATGAAATAATTTAAAAAAAAAGGTCTTCCCTATATCTTTGGTTTCCAGCCAGGTAAAACTAGGCAGAAGGGGTTGGTGGCAGCCCGTAGCTGCCTGCTGTACCTGGCTGGACCAAAAGTATGGCGAAGCCCACGCCATTTTTTTTTAAATTATTTCATGAAATAATTAAAAAAAAAAGGTCTTCCCTATATCTTTGGTTTCCAGCCAGGTAAAACTAGGCAGAAGGGGTTGGTGGCAGCCCGTAGCTGCCTGCTGTACCTGGTTGGACCAAAAGTATGGCGAAGCCCCACGTCATTTTTTTAAAAAAATTTAATAAAGAAATACTAAAAAAAATGCAGGAGAGGAGACGCCCAGGACACGGTGTCTCCGAATCTTGTGCACATGCTCTAAAAGTGAGAAATTATGTGAAAAAAAGAAAATGTTCAGTATACTAAATGCTCACTATACCCCTAGATATAATCCTTGAGGTGTCTAGTTTCCAAAATGGGGTCACTTGTGCGGGAGCTCCAATGTTTAGGCACACAGGAGCCCTCCATACACAACATGGTGTCCGCTAACTATTGGAGCTAATTTTCCATTCAAATTGTTAGCGGACACCATGTCGCATGTGGAGAGCCTCTGTGTGCCTAAGCATTGGAGCTCCCCCACAAGTGACCCCATTTTGGAAACTAGACCCCCCAAGGAACATATCTAGATGCATAATGAGTACTTTAAACCCCTAGGTGCTTCACAAATGAATCCATAAAAATGAAAAAAGAACATTTTTGTGGACAGAAAGTACTTTTTCATTTTTATGGATCAATTTGTGAAGCACCTGGGGGTTCAAAGTGCTCACTATGCATCTAGATAAGCTCCTTGGGGCGTATAGTTTACAAAATGGGGTCACTTGTGGGGGAGCCCCAATGTTTAGACACATAGGGGCTCTCCATACGTGACATGGTGTCCACTAACAATTGGAATTGTAAGTTGATACTTTGTTGTGTATGGCGATCCCCTGTGTGCCTAAACATTGGAGCTCCCCCACAAGTGACCCCATTTTGGAAACTAGACACCCCAAGGAATTTATTTAGATGCATAGGGAGCACTTTGAACCCCCAGGTGCTTCACAAATTGATCCATAAAATGAAAAAGTACTTTTTTTCACAAAAATCTTCTTTTTTTTCCTTTTACGGACTAATTTGTGAAGCACCTGGGGTATGAAAGTGCTCACTATGCATCTAGATAAGTTCCTTGGGGGGTCTAGTTTCTAAAATGGGGTCACTTGTGGGGGAGCTCCAATGTTTAGGCACACAGGGGCTCCCCATATGCGACATGGTGTCCGCTAACAATCTGAATGGAAAATTAGCTCCAATAGTTAGCGGACACCATGTCGCGTATGGAGAGCCGCTGTGTGTCTAAACATTGGAGCTCCCCCACAAGTGACCCCATTTTGGAAACTAGACACCCCAAGGAATTTAGTTCGATGCATAGTGAGCTCTTTGAACCCCCAGGTGCTTCACAAATTGATCCGTAAAAATGAAAATGTACTTTCTTTTCCACAAAAATTTTCTATTTTCATTTTTATGGTTTCATTTGTGAAGCACCTGGGGGTTCAAAGTGCTCATCACCCATCTAGATAAGTTCCTTGGGTGGTCTAGTTTCCAAAATGGGGTCACTTGTGAGGGAGCTCCAATGTTTATGCACACAGGGGCTCTCCATACACAACATGGTCTCCGCTAACAATTGGAGCTAATTTTCCATTCAAATTGTTAGCGGACACCATGTCACGTATGGAGAGCCCCTGTGTGCCTAAACATTGGAGCTCCCCCACAAGTAACCCCATTTTGGAAACTAGACACCCCAAGGAATTTATTTAGATGCATAGTGAGCTCTTTGAACCCCCAGGTGCTTCACAAATTGATCCGTACAAATGAAAATGTACTTTCTTTTCCACAAACATTTTCTATTTTCGTTTTTATGGTTTCATTTGTGAAGCACCTGGGGGTTCAAAGTGCTCATCACCCATCTAGATAAGTTCCTTGGGTGGTCTAGTTTCCAAAATGGGGTCACTTGTGAGGGAGCTCCAATGTTTAGGCATACAGGGGCTCTCCATACGCAACATGGTCTCCGCTAACAATTGGAGCTAATTTTCCATTCAAATTGTTAGCGGACACCATGTCGCGTATGGAGAGCCCCTGTGTGCCTAAACATTGGAGCTTCCCCACAAGTGACCCCATTTTGGAAACTAGGCCCCCCAAGGAACTTATCTAGATGCATAGTGAGCATTTTGAACCCTCTGGTGCTTGACAAATTGATCCGTACAAATGAAAAAGTACTTTTTTTTTCACAAAAACTTTCTTTTGTCCTCAATTTTTTCATTTTCACATGAGCAACAGGATAAAATGCATCCTAAAATTTGTTGGGCAATTTCTCCTGAGTACACCGATACCTCATATGTGGTCATAAACCACTGTTTGGGCGCACGGCAGGACTCGAAAGGGAAGGAGCGCCATTTGATTTTTTGAATGGAAAATTAGCTCCAAAAATCAAATTGCGCTCCCTCCCTTCTGAGCCCTGCCGTGCGCCCAAACAGTGGTTTATGACCACATATGAGGTATCGGTGTACTCAGGAGAAATTGCCCAACAAATTTTAGGATGCATTTTATCCTGTTGCCCATGTGAAAATTAAAGAATTGAGGCTAAAAGAATATTTTTGTTGGAAAAATTAAAATGTCCATTTTTTGTTTCCACTTTGCTTTAGTTCCTGTAAAGCAACTGAAGGGTTAATAATCTTCTTGAATATAGTTTTGAGTAGCTTGAGGGGTGCAGTTTTCGGAATGGTGTCACTTTTGGGTGTTTTCTGTCATCTATGCCCCTCAAAGGGACTTCAAATGTGATGTGGTCACTAAAAAAATGGTTTTGTAAATTTTGCTGGAAAAATTAGAAATTGCTGATGAACTTTGAACCCTTATAACGTCCTAACCACAAAAATTTTTTTGGCCCAAAATTGCGCTGATGTAAAGTAGACATGTGGGAAATGTTATTTATTAACTATTTTGTGTCACATAACTCTCCAGTTTAACAGAATAAAAATTCAAAATTTGAAAATTGTGAAATTTTCAAAATTTTTGCCAATTTTTTAATATTTTCACAAATAAACGCAAAAATTATCGACCTAAATTTACCACTAACATGAAGCCCAATATGTCACGAAAAAACAATCTCAGAATCGCTCGGCTCCAATGAAGTGTTCCAGAGATATTACCTCATAAAGGGACACTGGTCAGAATTACAAAAAACGGTCTGGTCATTTAGGGGGAAATTGGCTGCGTCACTAAGGGGTTAATAGAAATTCATGGCGGTCATGTCTAATATTGGCGTGACCGCCATAAATTTCGGGCTTAGGGCCAGCTGATAATACAACGCTGGCCCTAACCTCTTTATTACCCAGCGTGCCATCACTACCAGGGCCGCTGGAAGAGCGGGGTTCAGCGCCAGAGGATGGCGCTTCAATGAACGTGCCATCTTCTGGGGCGGCTGCGGGCTGCAATTTGCAGCGGGGGGTGCCCAGAAAGCTTGGGCATCCCTGCGCTGCGGATTCCAGCCCCCAGCTGCTTAGCTGTACCTGGCTAGACATAGAAATTGCGCGGAGCCCCACGCATTTTTTTTTAATTATTTCATGAAATTCTGAGATTCTGACTCTGAGACTCTGACTCTGAGACTTTGACTCTGAAATTCATGAAATAATAAAAAAAAAATGCGTGGGGCTCCGCACAATTTCTATGTCTAGCCAGGTACAGCTAAGCAGCTGGGGGCTGGAATCCGCAGCGCAGGGATGCCCAAGCTTTCTGGGCACCCCCCGCTGCAAATTGCAGCCCGCAGCCGCCCCAGAAGATGGCGCGTTCATTGAAGCGCCATCCTCTGGCGCTGAACCCCGCTCTTCCAGCGGCCCTGGTAGCGGTGGCACGCTGGGTAATAAAGAGGTTAGGGCCAGCTTTGTATTATCAGCTGGCCCTAAGCCCGAAATTTATGGCGGTCACGCCAATATTAGACATGACCGCCATGAATTTCTATTAAATTGTTTTAAAAAAACCACAACACAAGGAAAATTTTTTATTAGAAATAAAAAAAAAAGCCATTAGGGACTCCATCTTTAATTAAAAAAATCCTCTTCCGTCCGACGCAGTCCAAAACGCGATGTCCTCTCTGCTACATCTCCTGTGCATAAATATAGATGTCTATGCACAGGGAATAAGCAGACTGAGAACAGTCTCAGCTCTGCTACATCATCTCTGTGCACAGACATTCATGTCTGTACACAGGGAATGAGCAGACTGAGAACAATCTCAGCACTGCTACATCATGTCTGTGAGCAGGCGGGCTCTAGGACCCTGGAGCTGCACAGAGAAGACAGCTGGACTCGGCTCGCAAAGAAACAGCAGTTACATTGCGAGTTTCCCTGCTATCACTGGCACAGTAGCCAGTGATTACTCGCACGAGTCTAATGCAAACAATGGCAATCTTAGTTTTGTCAGCGTTTCTGACAAAACTAGGATTGATATTGATTTGCATTGGACTCGTGCGAGTAATCACTGGGAAACTCGCAGAGTACCGAGTCCTGCGAGTCCCTTACTACTCGCCGAGTAACGAGTCCTAGCGAGTAGATTCGCCCATCCCTACAGTTGCAGTCCGGATAGTCGTCAGGAACTAGGATGGTTATCCAGTACACCCCCTTTATGTTCCTTGCTTCTCGGGTTGGTCTCTCAGTGCTGCCTGCTCGCCTAACTCCAGCTCACGCATCCGCACACAGTGCCCCAATCCAGCAGCCACAGGTCCTGATAGGCGACCGGCCTTAAAAAAATTGGCCCAACTGGATCATAGGACAAAGTCCAAGGTTATTTCGGCTTATTATAGTGAGCTATAATTGTTCTATATTTCTGTTGACAAAGACATGTGAGGGCTAGTTTTTTGCAGGATGAGTTGGCATTTTCATTGATGCCATTTTTGAGCACATGATATTTTTTGATTGCTTTTTTCTTCCATTATTTGGAACCAGAAATTGTTTTGTTTTAAGTTGGTTTTTTTTTACATGCTGTTCATGGACACCAAAATTAGGCAATACAGAGGATGAGAATCATATCATCATCCATCAATTACATGGAAATGAATGCTCACCCAATATAGATATATCAGAAAATATACGGTGATTTTTATGCAAAATATATAAATTTTATTGATCATATGATATTAAAAGAGTACATATAAATAAGGTTTTAATACAGAGTACACAATAATATTACATACAAGTCTATATTAAATGTAAAAAATAATAAATATAAAATCTATAGACAACACCCTATAAACTAGGAAAACCCGTGATCTTCTTGTGTGGTATAATAAACCATAAATTAAGCATCAAAAAGCAAACAATAGGTTTCCAACATTCACCTATCTCTCACATAGGGGAACAAGGAAATAATAATAGTGAAACCAGTAAATTATCTATTAGTCACCTATCTCACACATAGGAGACCAAAGAGAAAGTGAAAAAACATGTGGCAAAAAGTGACAAAAATCCAAACAGTGAAAATCAATATAAAGGGTGATTACCTGGTGTATCTACAGACTCTGCTGACTCTACATGCACGTTTCGGCTTGCGCCTTCATCCAGGAGTGAATACAGCTCCCAACTTCCGCCATTCACGTAATTGTCCGCTCCTTGCAGCTTTATCTGCGCTCTTCTATGCACTAAGTCCTCGGGAAGACCTGGTGCGCATGCTCTGGGCGGCGTCTTAGGAGAGGACCAGCCGCGCGTCAATCACGGCGAGCGCCGGGATTCCGATGACGACTTCCGCCGATCGCCGGATGTTTGTCCTCGGATCCATGGCGACCGCTATGACGCGGTCAGGGTGATCGGATCCGGACGCAGGACGCCGGGCATGCGCCATGAGAGGGTCACTATGGCAATTTAAGATGTTGCATGGGCGCATCCATGTTGTTTTATCCGTTTCCATGGAGTAATGTGGACTAATGTTGGTCAGCTGTGACAGGGATCAGGTGCAATGTGGCGGGCTCAGGGATAGGCCACTCCACACTATATAATAGTGGAAGTTGGGAGCTGTATTCACTCCTGGATGAAGGCGCAAGCCGAAACGTGCATGTAGAGTCAGCAGAGTCTGTAGATACACCAGGTAATCACCCTTTAGATTGATTTTCACTGTTTGGATTTTTGTCACTTTTTGCCACATGTTTTTTCACTTTCTCTTTGGTCTCCTATGTGTGAGATAGGTGACTAATAGATAATTTACTGGTTTCACTATTATTATTTCCTTGTTCCCCTATGTGAGAGATAGGTGAATGTTGGAAACTTATTGTTTGCTTTTTGATGCTTAATTTATGGTTTATTATACCACACAAGAAGATCACGGGTTTTCCTAGTTTATAGGGTGTTGTCTATAGATTTTATATTTATTATTTTTTACATTTAATATAGACTTGTATGTAATATTATTGTGTACTCTGTATTAAAACCTTATTTATATGTACTCTTTTAATATCATATGATCAATAAAATTTATATATTTTGCATAAAAATCACCGTATATTTTCTGATATATCTATATTGGGTGAGCATTCATTTCCATGTAATTGATGGATGATGATATGATTCTCATCCTCTGTATTGCCTAATTTTGGTGTACATCTCTCGCTGTGTATTTTTCACAGATAAATCGTGCATACGGACATGGATTACAAGTCCAGAGACCTAGCCTGGAAGGCACAGTGTTCTAAGGTTTTTAATGGGGGGGTACTAGGGACCGATTCAGAGATTCAGAGGGGAAAAATTGAATTACAGACCTCCACTAAACGCTTATTACACCGACGCACTAAGATCTGGTGGAATAAAGCTTTTCTGGAAAATTATGTACAGAAAAAGATGGTCCCTAGGGGGCTTCGTATCCAGGTCTTTCCTTCATTTCCTGTAGAAGATAGTAATTTTATAATGAAGTGGGAGGAGGTCTGTACCAATGGTTCCCTAAAAATGATGGAGCTATGGTTAATCATAATCAAACGTCATTGGAGAGTCTAGAGAAAGAACTAGATAGTACATATGAGAAATTGAAACAGGTCTCCACTACAGAGGAGATTTTGGCTTTTGATTCCCTGATGACTAAGAACTCGGAGGAATGGGAAAAAACTATAAGAGAGACTCACTCTAAGAAGTTGAGTAGGGACCTGACCGATTATGAGCAGCAGAAAGTATATAGATGGCGAAGGAATATCACGCCTAGAGATAATCTTCGGTCAGAATCAGTATCCTCACAAGCATCATCAGGTGGACGATCTGGAGTGGATTTCTCACCAATGACGATTCGGTTTAGAAATAAACGTAAGGGGAACTACCAACATTCCGGGAATAAAAGACCAGCAGTTTTTCCGGAAACATCAAGGGTAATCAATCTTTCAGATCACGCATTCTCGGATATTGAATTGGCAGTACTTTCCAGGGGTTTTTCGTTTTCACCTAGCTCACGCTTTGAATTTTTCTCCGCAGTAAAAGATTTACACATATTTGCCAGGACGCTGATGTTGAAAAAATGGTTCCATAAGGGAAAACAGGATGTAGTCTCCCCCTCTGAAGGTGAGACAATGGAATTTTTGAAGGGACTAGCTCTAGAACACAATCAATCAACTCTGGGAAAAGTCCCATCCTGTGTACGTACACGATCAACATATTTCCCACCCTTGTCCGCATGTCCAAATATTGAATTATTTGTGAGATTGGTCACTGAAGAGTTTTCAAAAATTCCTAATGGAATTTATATGGACAATCTCCCAAGGGCCGAACGGGAGGCCCTCAAAAGAATAAAGAATCTGAAGGACATACAGATTAAGCCTGCAGACAAAGGCGGGAATGTTGTGATCTGGCCATGCGATCTTTATGAGAAAGAGGCATACAGGCAATTAAGGGATAAATCGTGTTACCAAAAACTAACATATAATCCATTAAAGTCCTTTTCCCTGGAATATAGGAAGATCTTAGAGACAGCAGTGAGCAATATGATAGCCACAAAAGAACTGATAGAGGCATTATGGGTAAAGGAACCTAAAATTCCTACCCTATATCTCCTGCCCAAAATACATAAGGGTAAAGAACATCCACCTGGAAGGCCAATTGTATCAGGGGTGGGTAACTATCTCGAAAGGGTATGCAAATATATTGATCACATGCTGAAGCCTCTAGTCGAGGAGCTACCCTCGTATATCAAGGATACAGGGAGTTTCCTGGAAAAAATTGACTCAGTACATCTGGGGGATGGTTCACTAATGGTGACTTGTGACATCGAAGCTCTATATACGAGTATCCGTCATCAAGACGGATTAAAAGCAGTGGAGTATTTTTTATCCATGACTTCACGACCAAGGGAGGAAAGGGATTTCATCTTAGAACTGCTGGACTTTGCATTGAGACATAATTTCTTTTTCTTTGGGGGGTCCCTCTACCTACAGCTCCAGGGGACGGCAATGGGGGCGGCCTTTGCCCCCTCATATGCCAACCTTTTTCTGGGGCTGTGGGAGAGGGACCTATTTATGTCAGATCAGTCACAGTCGATGGACCGGGTTCTTTTTTGGACAAGGTACATCGACGATGTGTTTATGATCTGACAAGGTAGTTCTGAGGAATTGGACGAGTTCTTTAGGGGTCTCAACTTGAATGAGAAAAATATTCATCTGACTTACAAGTCTAGCAGAAATGAGATTGAATTCCTAGATGTCATGGTCAGGAGAGATCCAACAGGGACATTACAGACGGATTTGTTCCGTAAAATTACGGCGACAAATTCCGTCTTACAGGCTTCATCGGCACATCCCGCCCATATAGTGAAATCCATCCCCACGAGTCAATTTCTCCGCATCCGGAGAATTTGTTCTTCTGATGAAGATTTTGAAAAGCAGGCAAAGGAACTCAAATCTAGATTCCTGAATAGAGGTTACAGTATGAGATCTCTGAAAAAAGCGTACAACAGAGCAAGGAACAGCAAAAGACAAGAACTGCTATATTCGAGTAGGGAAAGACATGGTGATCAGAGAGTACGAATGATTACACAATACCATTCCAATTGGGAAAAATACAAGAATGCTTGACTAAATTTTGGCCCCTTTTGACGATAGATCCAGTCTTGCAACAATATCTTACTCCAAGACCGACGGTTGTGGCACGTAGAACTAAAAATATCAAGGATATTTTAGTAAGAAGTCACTACAATAAGAACGACCAAGGTTTTTTACCCTTTGGGATCCGGCGTAGTGGCCAATGGGGTTGTAAGCCATGTGGGAACTGTATTGCCTGCCCAAATGTAGAGAGGGCGCAACATTTTTTATCGTCGGATGGTTCCAAACAGTTTAAGATAACCCAACAGATTGACTGTTCTACAAAAGCTGTAGTGTACTATGCAACATGCCCTTGCTCGAAAATATACGTAGGCCTTACTACAAGATCCATGAAGGTTAGAGTGCGGGAGCACGTCTTGGGCATTATTGCAGCAGCAAAGATAGAAAAAGAGGAAGAGATTGAGGTGCTTAGGACAATACCGAAACACTTTAAATTATTCCATAGCTGTGACCCATCTGGTTTTAGGGTGAGAGGGATTGACAGGATAGTACTCAGGGTACGAGGAGGTAATGTGAGTCAGCTACTTGCACAGTGTGAGACAAAGTGGATCTGGACATTAGATACGGTTCAACCCAAAGGGCTAAATGAAAATATTAGTTTTGTCCCATTCCTCTGAGGGATTCCCCTATCTGAACTCTGAATACGTTCTCTTTTAATTTAATATTGGTCATTTTTAATTGTATTTTAGTGTTTTATTAATTAAATTTTCACCATTAATAAAAAATGTTATGATTTATTTTTTAATTTTTTATGATTTCATCAGCAATATAATTTTGTGATTTTTATTTGTCTCTTTCTTTCTTTTTTCTTTTTAGTATTGGGATGCTGTAATACTTTGATTTTCAGTAGTGCTACAGGAGATACCTTTAGGAAGAAAAAGTGTTGTGTCCACCACTGGAATACAAGAATGTATTAATTTGAGAATGGAAGAACAATATTGCTATCCCTTTCCTGTTGATATTTAATGTTATAATAGGGAAAGAGAAATTCTCTTTGATTAAATAGATATATATTCTTGTTGCGGTGTTAGGTTTCCTAGCACAAGGTATTCAATATGTGACAGCCTCTCCCCTCTTTTTTCTTTTTTCTTTTTTTCCCTTTTTTTTTGGTATTTTTTGTATGTATTGTGTATTTTTTGCAATTTTTGCCAAATATGTGTTATACATCCTTTTCTATAGACTAATACACTATACCAAAGTTTGTTTATAAATTTGAGTGTTTGTTTATAAATTGAAAGTTTGAGACATAGATAACTATCCCCGCGCCATTCACGTAATTGTCCGCTCCTTGCAGCTTTATCTGCGCTCTTCTATGCACTAAGTCCTCGGGAAGACCTGGTGCGCATGCTCGGGGCGGCGTCTTAGGAGAGGACCAGCCGCGCGTCAATCACGGCGAGCGCCGGGATTCCGATGACGACTTCCGCCGATCGCCGGATGTTTGTCCTCGGATCCATGGCGACCGCTATGACGCGGTCAGGGTGATCGGATCCGGACGCAGGACGCCGGGCATGCGCCATGAGAGGGTCACTATGGCAATTTAAGATGCTGCATGGGCGCATCCATGTTGTTTATCCGTCTCCATGGAGTAATGTGGACTAATGTTGGTCAGCTGTGACAGGGATCAGGTGCAATGTGGCGGGCTCAGGGATAGGCCACTCCACACTATATAATAGTGGAAGTTGGGAGCTGTATTCACTCCTGGATGAAGGCGCAAGCCGAAACGTGCATGTAGAGTCAGCAGAGTCTGTAGATACACCAGGTAATCACCCTTTAGATTGATTTTCACTGTTTGGATTTTTGTCACTTTTTGCCACGTTTTTTCACTTTCTCTTTGGTCTCCTATGTGTGAGATAGGTGACTAATAGATAATTTACTGGTTTCACTATTATTATTTCCTTGTTCCCGTATGTGAGAGATAGGTGAATGTTGGAAACTTATTGTTTGCTTTTTGATGCTTAATTTATGGTTTATTATACCACACAAGAAGATCACGGGTTTTCCTAGTTTATAGGGTGTTGTCTATAGATTTTATATTTATTATTTTTTACATTTAATATAGACTTGTATGTAATATTATTGTGTACTCTGTAAAAAAACTTATTTATATGTACTCTTTTAATATCATATGATCAATAAAATTTATATATTTTGCATAAAAATCACCGTATATTTTCTGATATATGCTGTTCATGGAGCATAGAGCTAGCCGCGGTCCTGAAAGAACAGCCGCCAGTGTCCGGTTCCCGAATTCTCCCGGTCCGGGCAATCCAGCCCCATAGGCTCCCATGTTAGGGAGAACCGGGATCCGGCAAATTGGGGAGATTTTTCTCCCCGGACAAAAAAATGATGTAAGCATCATTTTTGTGTCCGGAGAGAATAATCCATATTTTCTCGGATTGTCCTGGAGTGATGAAACCAGATGGCAGAGAGCTGCCATCCGGCCCCATAGGCTGGTATGGGGCCAAAAACTAGTTTACACCGGACAGCCCCGGATCAAAAAATCTGTGGTGTGAAGCCAGCCTAAGGGAAATTGTAACCTAGACATGCTACAGAGAAGAGATTGAGGAGGTCAAAAAAAGACTGAAACAACAAAAGTATTCTAAATCGATGCTTAGAAATGCTGGCAATGTAGTCAGCAATAAAGATCTCTATATCACGATGGTGGACACAAATAACAGCAAAAAACAATAAATAGTAAAAATAATGTCACTTTTATCACCACTTATATTAGTGTTCAAAATAATAGCAGTCCAATATGACTAACCAGATTATTCACTGTTTTTTATATAAATTATATCACCAAATGTTGAACAATTTACCAGTTGGTGCAGTAAATTCTTAGGCCGGCTTCACACTACGGCTGGGATCCGATCCGTGGCTGTTTGCTTGAAGCAGACAGCCGCGGACCGGATTAGCACACAGAACTGGAGGGCTGATTTGCCCTCCGGTCCGGTGTGCAGCCGCACGCAGCTACCACCGTTGATAGGTCAGAACCACGGCTCGCGGGGAGCTAGCCGCGGTCTTGAACTGTCTGTAGGGGCTGGCGCTGAGCTTCAGCACCATTGAGCTGTCCCCTCTGACAGATCAGGAACCCCCTTCTTATCATTACCCATGATCCACCAGACCTAGTTTTATTAAAGAGACAAATCTAATTAATGTACATTACAGCTACCATTTGAATGGATCAAAGAATAGCCAGAATGGCAAAGGCTCAGGGTGTTTTCGCATCTAAGGTTTGTGTGCGTTTTGGAAAATTTGCGGCTTTAGGCGTTTTCAAAAACACAAAACGCATGCGTTTTTGCCAACGCAGCACCAAGACGGCTTCCCCGACGTTTTGGGCAGCGTTGGCAAAAACGCATGTGTTTTGCGTTTTTGAAAACGCACGTGTTTTTGCATATGTTTCCATTATAACCTATGGGACCAAAAACGCTAGCGTTTTTATGCGTTTTTAGCAGTAAAAACGCCTGAAAACACATATTTTCCAAAACGCACACATCCCTTAGATGTGAAACAGGCCTCAGTCAATGATGAGCTCCAGGATGATCAAACACAGTCTCAAGTTACCTGTGAGTACTGTGACTGAAGACACCTGTGTAAAGCTAATCTATTAGCAAGAAGTCCCCACAAAGTCCCACTGTTAAAAAAAGCCTTGCACGCTCTCTCTCCTCTTGAGCTGTCTCTCCCCATATGCTCTCTATTATCTTGTGCTGTCTCTTCCCCTGTGCACTCTCTCCCCCTTGTGCTTCCTCCCCCTTGTCCTCTCTCTCCTCTTGTGCTGTATCTCCCATTTGTACTCTCTCTTCCCTTGTGCTGTCTTCCCACTATGCGCTCTCTTTCCTCATATGCTGTCTCTCCCCTTGTGCTCTCTCCTCCATTTTGCAGTCTCTCTCCCCCTGTGTGGTCTCTCTCTCCTTGTGCTGTCTCTCCCTGTGTATTCTCTCTTATCTTGTGTTGTCTCTCTCTACTCTGCGCTCTGTCTCCCCTTGTGCTTTCTCCCCGCTATGTGCTCTCTTTCCCCTTGTGCTGTCTCTCCCCCTGTGTGCTCTCTATGCATTCGCTTTCATCTTCTGCTGTCTCTCCGCCCTGTGCGCTCTCTCTTCCCTTGAGCTGTCTACCCGCTATGCACTCTCTTTCCTCTTCTGCAGTCTTTCCCCCTTGTGCTCTCTCTTCCATTGTGCTGTCTCTCTCCCCTTGTGCTCGCTCCCCCTTTGCGCTCTCTCTCCCCTTGTGCTGTCTGTCCCCTGTTCACTCTCTCCCCTTGTGCTGTCTCTACCCCGTGTGCTCTCAGTTCCCCCGTTGTTCGCTGTCTCACTTATCCCTGTGTGATGTCTCTTTCCCCTGTATGCTGAGGAGTCACAGAGCCAGCGTGTGTTCCAGAGCGGAATGCAAATGGTAGGAAATGAAGCAGCCAGATGGGATGGTATAACGAAGCGAACCCAGGCACAGGTGGTAATGAATGCCTATGGTGCAGCCAATGTCCCAGATGGTGTGTGGGAGCCCATCACAGATGTCCTGTATGTGGCACTGTTTTCTTTGATCAACCATCCTTGACCGATCAACCAAATTTATGGGCGTCCTCAAATTTCAGTTTAACTGTAATTTTCCAGTTTAACTGTAACTCACTTGATGTCCTACAGGTGGCACTGTTTTGGCACCAAATGCAATCTTCAAAATTTGGGATGTACAACTTACCTGCTACAAGTCTGCAATAGAAGACACCTATCTGATACTGTTAGTGAAATATTACTTAAACGTTCATCAGCATTCTAAACAGTTTGCTCAAATACACAATGGGAATGTGTCTTCCTTTGAAGCAACAAGGATAGAATAGGTTAAACAACCCATCAGAGGAGGTGATCTCTAATGTAAGCAGTTACACTGAAAAAAATGGTGAATTTACTTATTAAAAATTAGATAACTACAACTAAATTAGATAACTACAGGGCATCAATACACGACAGGATTTGATCTATCACTTTGAATAAGATTTATAGTTTAGATTGATCATCAGCTTGGGTTTTTTCCCCTTCATGTTATTTATTGTTGGTAGATAACACTATAAACACCTATTCTATCAGGGACTGGTTGAACTTTAGTCAGGTGTCATACAGGATATGACATAAGATGCTGTCTAATGTATATCTTGTGATATGCAATAGCAAAAGTCAGTTGACCAAAATACGATCGCTTAGAATTGTAATGTATTTCTGGAAGAGAAGTTGCAACTTCTTGTTTTCATGTTTTTTGCCCTAATAAAGAAAAACCTTTTTTAACTAACATGACATGAATATGTTAAGTTAATGCCATTCTTGTGATCGATGGCGGCCCCAAACCTTGGTACAGGGGCCTAAATGGAGTTGTCCACACTCTTTTTATGATTATATAAGCAAGTACAGGGTATTACTCCACTAGCATCCCAAGGAATCAGCTGTAATCAGTATGAGAACCTGGCAGGAAGGTTTGGATTTTCATACAGCGGCACCATCTGAATCGAAATAGTGATTACTGCCAATTGAAATCAGTATGTTGACTATGCAATATACAAATGTGTCAGGACCTACAGAGTAAGGGTACGGACACACTGGCGTGAAACTCAGACGACTGCAATGCGAGTAAAAATTGCATTACAGTCGGACCAATGTTATTCAATGTCCGAGACCACATTTTCGAGTCTCGGACGATTTTTTCTCATCTGCTTCACGGACGACAAAGCAGTCGCAACATGTTGCGACAGTATGCGGTTCACATGTGAGACTCGCCAATGCAAGTCTATGGGACCGACAAAAATCACAGACCGCAGTCGGACCACACATGGACCATCCAAGTTTGATGCAATTTTTCAATGATACATTATCATTCTGTACCTCAGACAACTGTAAAAAATGTTCCTGTAAATAATTATACAGTAAATAGCTGCTGAGAAAAAAAATGGATTGCACACGGACACCACATGGAAGCCACACTGACCAAAACTCGTACGACTCTCAGATACATCAATCAGACCGTTTTTCCACTTGCCAGTGTGTTTCCAGCCTAAGAGACCTTAGTGGCCGCCTTTGCGGTCTGGGATCTCTGGGGATGATGGGAGTGCAGCTGTGATGGCTTCGCTTCCGTCTGGTGGAGCGGATCCCCATGCCATCCGGTGTAGAGGTTTTGGTGACGGCCAGCGGGGCTGATTTAGCTGCAGGGAGAGCTCAGAGCATCTCGGAGGCCAGCTTCTGTGGCCTGCGCGGCTTATCAGTCTACTGCTCCTTAGGCGGGAAATGAACAGTCTGACACGTAGTTCTGAGTTCCAATCCCGGTTTACTTAGCTTTCTCTGCTAGCACCACAGGGTACAGTTCTGGTTCAATTGCAGTCCGGATAGTCCTCAGCAACCTGGATGGCTTGTCCAGTACACTACCTTCGTGTTCCTCCCTTGCTCTTTCTCAGGGCTGCCTGCTTGCCTTACTCCTGCTGGCGCCTCCGCACACAGTGTCCCAATCCAGCAGCCACGGGTCCTGTTGGGCGACTGGCCATGTCCCCTGACCCTAGTACGGCTACCTTCTCGGTGGATGTGTCAGGAGTTGGCCACAGCTTCTCTAGATCTCATGGCCTCTGGTTCCGTGGTTGGAGCGTAGAGTCTCCTCGCCACCTTCAGGGCCAGTCCCCTGGTTCTCAACCTTCCTCTCCACTTCACTTCAGATTCGAGTGCACGAGTGGATCGCTCAGTGCTCTTGCCCCTAGGGCTCCTTCTGTCTCTCTGCAGTCTGCTGTTCCAGGACCCGGATGAGCCTCATCTCTGCTCAAGTCCTCCTGGTCCCTCCCTCTCACTTACTCTGCCAACTTTCTCTCCTAACTGCCTGACTACTTCCTATTGTCTTCCCTCTTCTACTTCCTGACTGCTTCCCTACTAAATTCCGACCCTCCACCTTTCTCCCTGCCGTCCCAGTGACAACCTGGGCCCTCCCACTATCAGGACCGGGTGTGTTGGGTGCTTTTGTGGGTGTCTGGACTTACCATCCCGTTTACTGTGGACAGGAATACCTCACCCGGGGATTGGGTGCAGTACCCTCTGTGGCGACCAGTATGGCAGGGGCGCCACATTCCCCCTTACCAAAGATTAGCATGTCCTCGTGCGGCTACATAGGTTAAATGATGTTGCACATAGAACTCATATTTTTATAAC
Organism: Allobates femoralis; assembly: GCA_033576535.1. NCBI lineage: Eukaryota > Metazoa > Chordata > Amphibia > Anura > Aromobatidae > Allobates > Allobates femoralis. The sequence goes on from JARQOC010000003.1 coordinate 674,862,593, forward strand.
ATGCATCTATAATGGCAATAAAACAAATACAACAGTGTTTCTTCCCATATGGGGGGTTCTATGCTTAAACGTTACACAACAAAAACACACTAACTATGATTATGAAAAGGGTTGAGTAGAAAAAAATAGAAAAAAGTGGAAAGTGCAAAAGGGTACTTTGGTGAGCATTCCTCACTGGTTGTCTTTATGATTGTCTGTTTCAGTTCTTTTCTTGTGTCTTCCTGTGGGACCCACCACAAATATACCCCCATAGTAGGTCCTGGGTCGGCAACAGGATGATGGACCAACATTTTCGGCCACACCGAGTGGGTTTTTCTTCAAGTCACCAGGTTAATTAAGGCACCATTAAAAGCAAAATGGTCTAAATCCAACAGGGTGCACACCAGGATGTGCTAACTATATACAGCAAGTCTAGATCATTCATCGTCCATGATCAATTGTCCATTACACAATCACACTCACACAACACACCATAAACTATATACAAGTAGCCTGCCAGTTTTCCTACTCTTCTCTCCAAAGCAGTGTAGCCGGTCTCACTGCTCTCCTGTCAAGCGATACTGGGCGTAGGTACCCGACTACTGGGATCTGAGTCCCTTGCTCTTGCAGTTTTGGGGGTGCACGCTTCTCCGGGGCATGCGCGGACACGATCTTGGCATTGACCAGGGCCTTCTTTACAAAAAGGGCATAAGGTCTTCGCTCGCCCTCCTGCCTTTTGAACATGACTCCGTCTTCGGGGTGCAGATCCCTGTCCGGGTGTCCCTTGGGCAGATGTTCTTCAACGTCCCAGGGGGAGATGAATAGTTGCTATCCTGCTCCCGGTACCCAGAAGAATCTTCAACCCCTCCCGAGGTCGAATATGGTCACAATCCCTTGCTGCCATGGCCCCCTATCAGTGGGCCTTCTATTGCGGGCTTCGGTCTTTGCCCACATGGTACGCTCCTCCCCCACGTGCTGCTGGGCCCTCTGTTTTGTCTCCTCCGCCTCCCACTGGGCAACCCACGATCTCACGTGCTCATTTCAGGTCAGAGTCTCTATATCAGCCTTGCCCGCCTCCACGTTGCCCAAGAACCCCATTAGCTCTCCACCCGGGTTCTCCCAGCGGAATACTACCAGCTCCCCGTGGACCTCTTGGGATGGGGGTTCTGGTGTCAACGGGACGGCGAGCCCCTTTCCGGTGACGGGGGCGTCTTCCTAAGCCAGACTTGGCAGCACCTGACCAGGGTTCAGGGTACGAGGGGGCTCGACAGGCCCAAGGAGGGTCTCCTCAGTAACCGGGACAATGTTCGTACCTTCCTCATCTTTCCCAGCACCGTTATTTTTTCCTTCCTCCTCTGCATCGAAGGTCGGGGAGTCAGGGCGCGAAGCAGCCCACCGTGCTTGCTGTCGCCTTCTCCATCAGGGCCTTCCACTATCGCCCCACAGTGGTTATCTGGGTGAGCACGAGCTGGCGACTCAGCTCACTCACTTCATCCAGCAGAAAGTCTGATTCCAATCTGGGCGGATGGTTCAGGCCCTTCTCCAGTCAGCTGGGGGAGTCTTCTACTGCCACCCCACGCTCTGGGTTCTCCTGGCCTCTTTCAGCCATCGCACCAACCTCTCCAAATCCCTCGCAACACTCCCTGCAGCTATGCTCCAGCCTGAACTTTCTAGTCCCTTCTCCTTTCATGGGCGTGTTTCTTCTCTCCTGCTGTCGGCCACACCTCTGGGTGGAGTAACACAGTCCTTTGGTCCGACTTTCAGAGGGCGAATGGGGTGTAAGCCATTTCTCCTGCTCTGTGCAGGCCTGGCCCACAATGTGGGATTGCAGCACACCCCCCAGCCAGCACATGGTCTCAGTCTATTGTGGCCACCATTACTCCGGCTTCAACAGTAGTCTTTTCATTACAGTTCGGAAGGCGCACGAGACCCGGCAGCACCAGGTCGGTAGATCCTGTTTGTGATGCCAAGTTTGACACGCCCTGTGGGGGCAGTGGGGTATTTGGAGCCGGGTCCCTCTGGTGATGTCATCGGGGGATTGGGATGTCACGGTGGCACGACCCAATCCATGGCCCCGGAGCGGTCAATAAAAGAAGGGAGAAGGAGTTTATGAAAAAGGGGGATTTAGGGGTGGTAGTCGTGACATGGTATGTGGCTATTAGTGGCTGCCGCTGCAGTCCGGGATATCTGGGGATGATGAGAGTGCAGCTGTGATGGTTTCGCTCCCCACAGGTGGAGCGAGTCCCCAGGGCATCCAGTGTAGAGGTTTTGAAGTAAGGTGATTCCCTGTAGGGTATATATAAAAAACAAACATGCTGCGACAATCTCAGTGCGTTACCAATGTAACTCTCTGGTGCCCTTTTAATGAAGTTTTATGCACTCACCTCTTGCCATAAAACTTCAAGCATATGGTTTTTCCAAAGCCTCCTCACGCTTTGGATATTTATCCGGGTCTGCTGCTCGCCTTGAATTGATCCTGTGTTGGGTCCTGCCACGGATTCCCACAGGCATAAAGGTTCAATAGGAAGTGATCCAATTCTATGGTGGCCGCGCTCCCCGTGGTAATGATTTTAAGAACTTCTTGTCCACAAAAAAAATTTTTATTACTCAAAACATGTGAGAATATAAAAAACGGATACAACGCGTTTCGGCGGAGACAACCGCCTTCCTCAGGTATCTAAATAAAAATACATGTGACAAGATAATTACAGCTTGCTAGGTAATGACATGAGGGTGTGGGTATAACCACACCTGTCCAATCAGTCTCATTGTCCGCTTCAGCTATAGTGCTTCATTACATAGTAAAAACAAACACCCACAAACAGCAATCACTACGCTAAAAAACCACTAAGAACATTTATCAATAAAATTACTATCCACAAAAAATCTTAAATTACATAAAAGTTAACAATAAAAAAAGTAAAATGTTTTAAAAATTGTTTTTTTTTTTTTGTTGTTTTTTTTTTGTTTTAGAGAATTTCTAGAACAAATATAATGGTGGCACCTCTAGAACAAATACCTGTGGAAACAATCAATAGAAATTCTCTGCTTAATCGCAAAGAGACATATTGGATTTACCGCCTTCAAACATTGCATCCCATGGTCTCAATGATATTGTGGAAATAATTTAGTATTTAGTATTTAGTATTCAGTATATATATATATGATCCCTTTTAAAACAAAACAAAAAAAAACACTTTTTAAAACATTTTACTTTTTTTTTTTTTGTTAACTTTTATGTAATTTAAGATTTTTTGTGGATAGTATATTTTATTGATAAATGTTCTTAGTGGTTTTTTAGCGTAGTGATTGCTGTTTGTTTGTTTTTACTATGTAATGAAGCACTATAGCTGAAGCAGACAATGAGACTGATTGGACAGGTGTGGTTATACCCACACCCTCGTGTCATTACCTAGAAAGCTGTAATTATCTTTTACCTATAAAGCAAAGTGTCAAATGTATTTTTATGTAGATACCTGAGGAAGGCGGTTGTCTCCGCCGAAACACGTTTTTATCCGTTTTTTATATTCTCACATGTTTTGAGTAATAAAAAAATTTTTTGTGGACAAGAAGTTCTTAAAATCATTACCAAGGGGAGCGCGGCCACCATAGAATTGGATCACTTCCAAGTGTAGAGGTTTTGGTGATGGCCAGCAGCACTGATCTGGCTGCAGGGAGGGCTTGGAGGATCCCGGAGGTCGGCTCCTGCGGCCTGCACAGCTTATCAGTCTACTGCTCCCCAGGTGGGAAATAAGCAGTATGACATGTAGTTCTGAGTTCCAAACCTGGTTTACTTAGCTTTCTCTGCTAGCACCACAGGGTACAGTTTTGGTTCAATTGCAGTCTCGATAGTCCTCAGTAACCTGGAAGATTTGTCCAGTATACCCCTTTGTGTTCCTCCCTTTTTGGGTTGCTCTTCCTTAGTGCTGCCTGCTTGCCTGACTCCTGCTGGCACCTCCGCACACAGTGTCCCAATCCAGCAGCCACGGGTCCTATCGGGCGACAAGCCGTGTCCCCTGACCCTAGTACGGCTACCTTCTCAGTGGATGTGTCGGGAGTTGGCTGAAGCTCCTCTAGATCTCATGGCCTCCGGTTCCGTGGTTGGAGCATAGAGTCTCCTTGCCACCTTCAGGGCTTGTCCCCTGGTTCTCAACCTTCCCCTCCGATTCACTTCAGGTTCGGGTGCACAGGTGGATTGCTCACTGTCTGTGTCTCTAGGGCTCTCTCTGTCTCTCTGCAGTCTGCTGTTCTGAGACCCGGTAGGAGCCTCATCTTCGCTCAAGTCCTCCGGGTACTTCCTCTCTCATTTACTCTGCCACCTAACTACCTAACTCTCCTAACTGCCTGACTACTTCCTGTTGTCTTCCCTTTTCTACTTCCTGACTGCTTCCCTACTAACGTACCACCCTCAACCTTTCTCCCCGCCATCCCACTAACTACCTGGACCCTCCCACTATCAGGTTCGCCCGCAGTCCCTGGGACCGGGTGTGTGGGTGTCTGGACTTACCATGCCGTTTACTGCAGACAGGAATACCACACCTATGTATTGGGTGCCGTACCCTTCTGTGGCGACCAGACCGCAGGGGTGCCACATGTACAGTATGCAGCATTAAAGTGCTGAATACAGATTGATGCATCTTATGTGATTTCTAGCAGTTGATGTAGATAAAGAGGCAGAAGTACGTAATTTCATTTGACTGTCTAATCACAAGGACAGATGTCTGGAAAGCAACCTAAGTGGGCATTAAAGTGGCAGGGTCTGCCCTTTGTACTTACTGATTGCATATAATAGTTATATGTAGAACAGCTATATACAAATTAGAAACACAACACATCTACATAACCTTGCCATAAGCTACATTACCGCTGTGTATTCCTTTATTTTTATACATTTGCTGTTATTTATGTCACACAAGACAATACAGGAATCAATGAAATAGCTTTAATACAGACAGTCTCAAGGACTTTTATATGGACTGTATCAGAACAAAGGACGCATTACGTTATGTGAGATATAGCCTTAATATGATTTTAAATTGTAATAGGAGAAAAACGTAAATCACTGAAAACACCATCTACGGTGACTAAATGTGCATTATCTGTGCAGATTAGCATGTTTTCATTTCATCCTAGACCCAAGAATATTACAGTAGCATAAATGTATGAAAAAAATGACACCCAGAATGCAGAGCGGAGCCCTTAGGAGGTGCAGCTGTTATTTGTTTTGTATTTAGATCTGGTTTTACTTTAGCAAAGGACTAAATCACCATTCTCCTGTACCTGAAAACCTCCCGTATCCCACCGCAGACCCTCCAGCACATCACGTTCTGTGTTTAGGATTCAGACGGGGAACAGGATGCTTGACTATGCATTGTGTGCTTTATTGAAGGGTTATCATGTTTTCGCATTCAGGCACAAATAAGGTTATGAAACGCGTGTTGATTATAAAGTCCTTGCCGGCTGAAGTAACATTATCATATGCCCTGATCGCTCGGTGAGTCAGCCAGGACTGGCGAGGAAATACAAATTATATTGAAAAGATGGAGAAATTACAACATTGGGGAAATATAACAGGTCTTGTACAGATGTACAGCATAATCATCGTCCCGTGGCTCCTTCGTATTATGCTCTCATCAGCATGTAGCGGAGGGTAAGTTAAATGTGTAGAAAGAACACTCCTTATACAACAGATAATAGTATTAAGTATTAATAATCTGGCAAAATTGGGACCACAAAGGCTCAGATTATCATTAAATCCTGGATGTTTTATGTAAATTAATATGTATCCTAGTCATCAGAGATTATCATCACTGCCTGTAAACACATTGCATCTGTTCCTCACCGCTGACCCATTGCTTTCTGCTATGACCCAGTTCTCCAGTGCTAACCTTCAGTATAAGCTTTCAGCCTTGGATCTTTAATATAACTCCGCACCCTCTGTTTTCTTGTGGGGGAGGGGTTAGCTAATCTGACACTATTCTGTTAGATGTCAAATTAAGATTTCTTAAAGAATACTTCTTTAGTTCTATTTCTTTTAAGATCGGGTTCCTTTTTATTGAAATGAATTTAGAAAATAAAAATTATTCATCATACACAGCAAGAAAATCTGCAAAATATAGATCAAGAGACAAAACAGATCAATACTCCAGTGTTAACATATCAGAAAGGTCATAACCTCAATCCTCCATACAACATGGCATTGGTGCAAATGATCAGCTATAACATACAATAACAGTAGTTACTACTTCTAAAATTGCAAAGATTAGTATTAATAGTTGCTCATTATCCTAACAATTTCTAAATCATTAGTCATTATCAGTTTTGTATGTTGCCTCTTCATATCATAGGATCTATTTACATGCTTGTAGCTTTATTGTACTGAACGCAATAGCCTACAACAGCAGCTGAGGGTATTAAGGGGGTTTCCATTCCTGTCCTGAATTGAATCATCATCAGAGGCGGTGTTGCTATAAAGTATATGAAGTAACTGAAGTACAGTATCTTAGGGCCCTTTCACATCAGCGTTTTTTTAAATTTGCGGCAGATGCGGTGAAAAAACCGCATCTGCCGCAACTGCCGCATAACGGTTCCACTTGCGGCACGGTTGCGGTTTTTTCCATAGGAAGTATAGGGGGACTTGCGGCAGATGCGGCAAGTGCGGTATTGCACTTGCGGCAGGTGCGGCAGAGAAAAAAACCGCGGCTTACTGCGGTTTTTTTCTCTGCCGCACCTGCCGCAAGTGCAATACCGCACTTGCCGCATCTGCCGCAAGTCCCCCTATACTTCCTATGGAAAAAACCGCAACCGTGCCGCAAGTGGAACCGTTATGCGGCAGTTGCGGCAGATGCGGTTTTTTCACCGCATCTGCCGCAAATTTAAAAAAACGCTGATGTGAAAGGGCCCTTAGAAAATTGGTTTGATTATTACATTAAATATACTATGAAATTCACTTATTTTCTGACAACCCATTTAACCTTGTATAATGGCAAATTGAAATAGGCAGACAGTGGTGCACTTACATGACGGCATTTTGATGACTTCTGGACCATGGTGTTAAGTGGACTAGTTTCCAAACGTACCATTCCACACTCGGGGGCGTAATTCTAGTGGATGCAGGTGTTTCAGTTGGAGCCAGGCAATGGAGACTATGAGGCCCTTTTTGTCCTTGTAAGAAGACCAATTACAGACCCAAGATAGTTGTAGACCCTTTTAGAGATCTTCCGTTTCAAGAGCCGACGCGCTTTTCACTCTGCACACCACTGATTTCAGGAAATATCTCAATACCTTACACTGAGGCACTAAACCAGATCATAAAATGGACTATGGCACTGAAATGAAGCACGCACATTGTAAAAGATACCAGATTTCTCTTGGCTACTACTGACCCCTGGCAGAATTTTGATACGGCATCAAGAAAGACATTACCAACAAAAGTGAAATTGTCACTAGATTTTTGGCCACTTAATCACCATGTCGTTATATTCCTAGGAAATAGCTTTTTAAATTTGCCCTTGTAAAAATTGTCCAATTTAGCAAATAACTTATTATCCAGTGAACACTATATGTATGTTACCTAAGAGTCATGCGAGTCTTGCTGAGTCATAGAGGGCTCATGCAATACTGGCTTGATAACAATGTAGGGATACATCCTCACAAGCTCGCTGTGGTGGCACCTAGGTGCATGCCCTGGCCTTGGCTTTACGTGTACATTGCGTGTGGCACCCTGTTGCTACAGGTAACCACTGACTCACCTATAGCACAGATGGATTTCGACAGTGGGTACATAGACACGAACAACACCTTCCAACCCAGCACAGTAGGCAAGATCCCCTATAAATACTGGTGCTGGGGACAGAGTTAGTTACAGTGTGCAGATGCTAATATGGCACCCCTGCGGGGGATTGCCACAGGACCCACCGGTGCAAGGAGAGATGTACACCTTGGCACACACAGCATACAACATCTTCCACCCCAGACCTGGAGGAGAAGCACCACTTGCTGCCTTAAGCAAGATCCCCTATAAGGATCCAGGCCTGAAGGGAGGAGTCAGTCATTCTGCAGAGAAGAGAACAGTTAGTGCCAAAAGAGCTGGTTGCTGGGACCAAGCCAGGCCCAGAACCAGGAAACCTGACCCAGCTGTGCAACGCCCTAGGGAGAGGGACGGAGGACAGTGGAAGAAGTAGGAAGAAAGAAGAAGGGAACATACCTGGTATCCCTTTAGCCCACCTGGACACCGGAGTCCGAAGTTGCTATTTATCTAAAGTGTAGCAGAGAAAGCCCAGACCAACCAGGAGGATTTAGTCTCCTTGAATTTACACCAAACCTCACCAAGCATAGGATCAGGGGCCCAGGAGGAGAATAGGGATCCCACAGAAAGGTCCTCATTGTCGGTTGTGGAGTAGTACCCTGAGAGGGAGAAAGAGCGGCAAGTTCAGTTACAGGCAGAACTTACCCCAATCACAGCACACACTAACAGAGGAGGCCTCACAACTCTCCAAGGTGAACGTCCCAAGCTGCACCGAAACCTGGTTACCCTTCTGGACCATGCCTGTTGCCAGACATCAGTAAAATAGTACCGAAACAGAGACTACTGTGTGTGCCTGCTTCACCGCCGCCATCTGCAGCGTTCACAGCAGAACCGTTATTACTACTCCCCTCATCCACCCCGCTGCCCTGAGGTAAAGCTCCGCCTGTGGGGAGCTGTACTACCAAAGCTGCATTCCCATCACCTCAGCGGCCAGCCGCAGCGCTGGTGACTCTATTACCAGGTACCACAGGTGGCGTCACGTTACAATTCCCCCATCATCATCACCACCTCCCCGCCATTGAGGGTCCAGGGCACAGAACCCGGGAACCGACCTGCCGTGATCCCCCACTGAAGTAACCCCCTGTCCCGGTATCCGAGTACCCCCTACCCTGTCGATCGATTCACTAGAAGAGCTGTGAAGACGTTCTGGTGGTCGGTGCCGCGCTTGGCCCGAGCCAGTGACCCTGAACAGCCTCCTTCAGAGTAGTCGTGCGGGGCCCAAGAGTGGGGTCGGAGGGCAAGGAGAGAACAGAGAAAGAGCCAATTGGGGAACAAGGAGCCATCTTGGGTTCACTCCAGAAAGCATCCCGGACACCGGAGTCCAAGTCTGCCGGAGAGCACCTAGCCCAGCAGAGAATACCGGTTTACCGTGGAGACTTCAGTCTCCCGGCATCTGTGCAGTCACCAACAAGGGAGCACAGGTGATAGGAGAGCAGAGGAGGCCAGCCAAGTTTCACACGGGGCAGGGGCTTCACACACACGGGGGAAAGAGACAAGGAGGCCTTATACCCACTCACTGTGGTGATCTTGAAGTGCTTCTTGACCACCCGCCAGTACACCGGACTCTTACCTGCGATACCATCAGTAAAGGTAAAGAAACAACTTACGGTGTGTGTGTCAATTCCTCAACCTTTGCCCCTGCCATCCACAGAGACTGTCCCATTACCTAACAGCCCGGCCAAATCCCTGCTCCATCCCTCATCATCATTACCAAACTCCCCAGGGATCCAGCTCGGCCTGTGGGGAGCTTCAACAAGTAGCTGCCCATCCATCATCCCTGGAGGCCCCGCCCACACCGCACTGGTGCAGTCACCAAAAACCACAGGTGGCGTCACGACAAACTATAACTATTCCCATTTAATTTTCCCCTTTTTTAAAGCTGACCACCAGGGCCACGGGTCTGGGCTGGCCACCAGTCACATCCCAACCGCAACTAAGGGCCCAGATACCCGAGTCCACAAAACCCTGGGACACGTCATGCGCATTCGGCAAATGACACCAGGACAGATAAGACACTGCAAAGTAATAGAAATATATCCTTGTCCAGCTTTGTACATGCTACGTAGAAACAAAGTCACTGCATGGTGTTTGCTTTTTTTATAGTATGGAGATTTTTTACTATTATTTGTGCTGGGAAAATATTTTATTATTCACATAAGTCAACATTCCAGCACACATCCGTTCTTAGAAAGTAAATATATATATATATATATAACTCATCATCCTTGTTTTGCTGATCTTACCTGCTCAGATAATAGACAATATTTTTCACAAGGGTCACACTTTTTATTGTTGGTTATATAGGTGAACGTTGAAAGCAGATACATTACAGAGTCAAAATTTCAGCTCTATAGGCAAAACAAGGATCCATTATATTCTTCTCAATCAGTAAGGATTCTATGAGATCACTGAGGATTAAGGTTATTATGTATGTATATATAAAAACGATGATAACCTTAATTATTGCATTCATTAGGGTGGTTCTGTCACTCCCCACCGTTCGTTCTCTTTCCCCCATGTGCTGTCTTCTCACCTCTGTGCTCTCTCCTTTGACCTTTCTCCCTCCCCTGTTTGCTGTCTCTCCCCTCTGTGCTCTCTCATTTGACTTTTCTCCTCCCTGTGCGCTCTCTCCTCTCTTTGCTCTCTTCTTTGACCTGTCTGCCCCCTGTGTGTGGTCTCTCTCTCCCTGTGCTATCTTCTCCCCTTGTGTGCTCTCTCCTTTAAGCTGTCTCCCCATGTACACTCACTGTCTCCCCCTGTATGCTCTCCCATCCCCCTATGCACCTGCCCATGTCCTCTTTCTTCCCCCTGATTGCTTTCTCTTCCAGCTGAGTGCTGTATTTGCTCCCTGTGTGCTGTCTCTGCCTCCTATCCACTGTCTCTGCCCCACTGTGCACTCTTTCTTCCCCCTGTGTGCACTCTTCCCCTTGTGCGATCTCTCTCCATTTGTCTGCTCTGGCCCCTGTGCACTGTGTCTCTAACCCCTCTGTGCACTCTCCCCCCTGTGGCTTGTCTCCCCCATGTGCTTCCTCTCTCTTCCCCTGTGCTGTCTCCCATTGTGATGTCTCTGCCTTTATGCTGTCTCACTCTCCCCCCTGTGCTGTTTTTCCTCACCTGTGCTTTGTCTCTTCCCCGTGTGCTCTCTCCCTTTGTGCTCTCTGTCTCTGTCCTCTATGTACTTTGTTTCACCCCATGCTGTGTCTCTCTCCGCCGTTTGCAGTGAACGTGCCTTGCACAGGTGCAGTTACTGTGGCAACCACCATCTGTAACTGGGCATTCATACAATTTAAGCATGTCTGTGAAACATTCAGGGAAGCTTGCCAAAGCAATGACTTCTGGAAAATGGCATACACTAGGACATGACTCTCAGTGAAGCAGCAGACACACAAAATCCAAGTTAACTAAAACACCTCTTTGCTATTCTTCTAACAACCTGGTGTACACAGCCCCATAATGAAGCAGGAGCCTGCACACAGCCCCCAGTATCCAGCAGGAGGCTGCAAGCATGCCCTCAGTATACAACAGGAGGTCACACAGCCGCCAATATACAGCATGAGGCCACACACCGCCCCAGGTATACATCAGGAGGCCACACACAGCCCCCAATATAAAGCAGAAGGCCACAAACAGCCTCCAATATATAGCAGGAGGCCACACACAGCCAGTATACAGCAGGAGGCCACACACAGAGGCCAGTTTTACAGCAAGAGGCCACACAGAGCCCCCAGTATTACAGCAGGAAACCACACATAGTCCCAGTATACAGCAGGGGACTGCACACAGACCCCAGTTTTACAGCAGGAGGCCTCACATAGCCGCTGTATTACCCCAGGAGCTCAGACATAACCCTGTGTATTAGAGCAGGAGCTCCCACATAACCCCCTGTATTACAGCCTGTGCCCACACACAGCCCCTGTATTACACCAGGAGCCCACACATAACCCCTGTATTCAGGGCCGCACCGTCCATTGGACAGTGTGAGCCCTATCATTCAGGCGGCAAGAGGCAGGGGGAGCGGCTGTGCAGAAGGGGGCGGCTCCTTATGCACACAGCGTCCCCCTGTCATGGCGCCGGCGGCTCAGGGCAGGTAAGAGCCGCCGAGCGGCGACCCGCCGGAGCCCAGCTGAAGAGGCGGCCGTGCTGGGCTCTGTCAGCACTTCCCCCCGGTACTCAGTCGCTGCTGAAGGGGCAGCAGTGCTGGGCTTCGCCAGCACCCCCCCTTCAGTCATCAGCCTACACCGAGGACCTTTCCATCTGGCCAATCAGGTGGCCGCTAGCGATTACGTCATTGTGATGTGGCGGCATCTGATTGGCCAGATCTCTCCCAGCCATCTGATTGGCTGAGAGAGTGAAAGGTCCTTTTCCATGAATAGACGTGCATCGGCCGGTCCCGGTACAGCCGTCGGTTAAGGTGAGTATCCGATTTTTTTATTTTTTAACCACTTTTTCTCTCTTTTACAGGACTTTTGCAGTGTATCTACTGATACACTGCAAAAGTATTTGGAATCGCTATACTCGCAACGAGTAGCGAGTACCGCTACCTACTCGTTGTGGGTATAGCGATTCCGAATAGTAAGGTATTCGCCCTTCCCTACCTAGGTACTTAATTGACGATTTCACCACTGGGATACAATGTAAATAATTCTGAGAACTCAGTTAATCTGTACCCTTTCCCCCTCTCAGGTAAAGAACCTTGCATTTTCTTTTATTCAACCTGAAGCCAGATAAATCACCAAATGTTTCTATACTATTTAATGTATGTCCCAAGTCAGTTGGCGGATCCCCCATGAACAAAACAATGTCGTCCGCAAACAGTGCCGTCCTTACCTCCTTGTCTCCTATCTTAATCACTGTATGACTATCCTTTGTATTCAAATATCTGGATAGGGGTTTGATGGCCAAGTTAAATAACAAGGGTGACAATGGGCATCCCTGACAAGTACCATTCTTCAAACGGAACATGTCAGACAAAAAACCTGAGGTATATACCCTTGCTTGAGGATTAAAATACAACACATGTATAAATTTGCACATCCTACCCATGAGGTCCACGACTTCCAAGACATCTTCCAGCCATGGCCACCGTACACTGTCAAAAACGTTTTCTGCGTCTAGTGTGACCATGACTGAATAACCTGGTCAGCCCGGCATCTTCTGTCTCACCACATCAACGATTAATGTAGCCACCTTTATAAAACTTGCTTGGCATGGTGAAATTATTCTAGGTAAAACCGCTACATTCAGCCCAATTCATTCCCTATGGAATCTGCGGTCATATTCGGCATTTGCGGTTTTGCCGAATCCAGCAAATCCGGCACTTGTGACAAAGGAATAAAAACGCTTGTCGCAAATGCTGGATCTGGTAAAAGCGCAAGTGCCGCACATGGCCGCAAGTCCCATAGGGAATGAATTGGACTTGCCGCAAGTGAACCGTTATGCGGCAGATGTGGCAAAACTGCTGGATCTGCTGCGAACAGCCAAAATTGCTGATGTGAGATGCATAAGCATTTAGGATACACCTTGCTGTGTGACTGAAACCTTAGTGCACAGGTAAGTAAGTCGAAACAACTCTCAATATCTACAAACCCTTGCAAATATTATGGAATCACCTGGCTTGGAGGATGTTCATTCAGTTGTTTTATTTTGTAGAAAAAAAACAGATCACATACATGGCAGAAAAGTAAAGTTATTTCAAATGGCAACTTTCTGGCTTTAAGAAACACTAAAAGAAATCATGAAAAAAAAATGTGCTAGCCAGTAACGGTTACTTTTTTAGATCAAGCAGGGGAAAAAATTATGGAATCACTCAATTCTGAGGAAAAAATTATGGAATCATGAAATACAAACAAAAGAACACTCCAATACATCACTAGTATTTTGTTGCACCACCTCTGGCTTTTATAACAGCTTGCAGTCTCTGAGGCATGGACAAGCAGCACTCTTCAATCTGGCTCCAACTTTCTCTGATTGCTGTAGCCAGATCAGCTTTGCAGGTTGGAGCCTTGTCATGGACCATTGTCTTCAACTTCCACCAAAGATTTTCAATTGGATTGAGATCCAGACTATTTGCAGGCCATGACATTGACCTCACGTGTTTTCTTTCAAGGAATGTTTTCACAGTTTTTGCTCGATGGCAGGATGCATTATCATCTTGATAAATGATTTCATCATCCCCAAACATCCTTTCAATTGATGGGATAAGAAAAGTGTCCAAAATATCAATGTAAACTTGGGTATTTATTGAAGATGTAATGACAGCCATCTCCCCAGTGCCTTTACCTGACATGCAGCCCCATATCATCGATAAATGTGGAAATTTGCATATTTCTCTTCAGGCAGTCATCTTTATAAATCTCATTGGAACGACACCAAACAAAAATTCCAACATCATCACCTTGCCCAATGCAGATTCTCGATTCATAACTGAATATGACTTTCATCCAGTCATCCACAGTCCACGATTGCTTTTCCTTAGCCCATTGTAACCTTGCTTTTTTCTGTTTAATTGTTAATGATGGCTTTTGTTTAGCTTTTAGGTATGTAAATCCCATTTCTTTTAGGCGGTTTCTTACAGTTTGGTCACAGACATTGACTCCAGTTTCCTCCCGTTCGTTCCTAATTTGTTTTGTTGTGCATTTCCTGTTTTCGAGACATATTGCTTTAAGTTTCCAGTCTTGATGCTTTGATTTCTTCCTTGGTCTACCAGTATGTTTACCTTTAACAACCTTCCCATGTTGTTTGTATTAGGTCCAGATTTTAGGCACAGCTGACTGTGAACAATCAACATCTTTTGCAGCATTGCGTGATGATTTACCCTCTTTTATGAGTTTAATAATCATCTCCTTTGTTTCAATTAACATCTCTCGTGTTGGAGCCATGATTCATGTCAGTACGCTTGGTTCAACAGCTCTCCAAGGGGTGATCACTCCTGTTTAGATGCAGACTAACGAGCAGATCTTATTTGATGCAGGTGTTAGTTTTGGGAATGAAAATTTACAGGGTGATTCCATATTTTTTTCTCAGAATTGAGTAATTCCATAATTTTTTCCCCTGCTTGGTCTTAAAAAGTAGCAGTTACTGGCGACCACCTTTTTTTCAAGATTTCTTTTAGTGTTTCTTAAAGCCAGAAAGATGCCATTTGAAATTACTTTAGTTTTGTGCCATGTCTGTGATCTGCTTTTTTTCTACAAAATTAAACAACTGAATGAACATCATCTGAGCCAGGTGATTCCATAATTTTTGCCGAGGGTTGTATAAGTATGTCACCTACCAGCTGGAGGAACCACCTGGAGCTGATGAGGGGAAAAAGATTCCAAGATCCGCCAGGTCAAGTGATAATCATAGCGCAGCAAGCAAATATAAGATCGGAGAAGGGGAGGAGTTGTCACCAGAACGAAGAAAGAAGCAGGAGTCCAGAGCACTTCCTGACCTGCTCAAAAAGCAACAGGGCCTACTAAGTAGGCCTGCATCAAGTGTTCACAAATTAGTCTATATAAGTGTTAATGAGCACTTCTTCTTTGCCGAGATAATCTATCCACCTCAGAGGTGTGACTAATCAAATTGATGATTAGACAGGATGATTATTGCACAGATGTTCATTAGGATGACCTCAATAAAAAGGTCTCTCTAAAATGTACAGTTTTATTACAGCACAATGCCACAGATGTTGCAAATTTTGAGGGAGCATGCAATTGCCATGCTGACTGTCCTGCAGGTTGTTGCGCGTGAATTGAATGTACATTTCGCTACCATAAACAATCTCCAAAGGTGTTTCAGAGAAACTGGACAGTATATCCAACCACTCTCACAACCGTTAACTACATGTAACCACGTAAGGGGAGCCAGGGAGCGCAGTCATACCATAACTAAGGGTGTGTGAAACATCAGAAACGCGTCAGTTGTAATGCATTCAATATATCTGTACCATCTTTTTAATGAAGAGAAAATAAAGCACAAAACTATTTTATAAAGCTAGTGGCTGGGATTGCCATATTTTCCCTCATAATGTCTTTTCTTGTCACAGAACATGGTAGTCTTTGTCAGGTATAGTCTTTAGCAACGCACCCTGACACTCTTACATGAATTCGGGTTCTTTAGTGGGTCTATCCTCACTCAAATCAAGTGACACTCTGTTGTTATATATAAAATAACTTCTTTACTTGATATCAGTGAAGTAAAAGGTACAGTCAATGTTCTTTTTCACATCAGGTGGTATAAAATGCTTCAGGACAATCACATCCTCCTAGACTGCTGCACTAACTGTCCCATACAGTAGCCAAATCCTATAGTCCTAGGACCTTAATACATATAGATTAGTTGTATTTTTCTGCCTTGGCCATTCGCCCATCTTCTCTGACAGAGACAGGTTCTCTCGCTACCATTGGGCATCCTGCTTCATGTCAATCACCGAATGGGTACATAATATATGAGACAAAGAAAAAAATGGCCGCTTACAAATACCTTTGCATTTTGCAGGACGCCATAAGTTACCCCAGAGGCACCCCAAATCACTCAGCACCGATGCGCCATCTCCTACAACCCTGGCAAACGGGGGCGATTTGTAGCATCAGCTCCAGCCGTGCCACAAGGAAGAGACAGGTGGTGTCGCTGGACATGAGGTCACCACAGGGCAGCAAGCCACTCCACTAGTGAAGCACAGTGTCAGAACACAGCCTATTAATGACGCCCAGCTGTTATACAAGGCGGGCCGCTTCTGCAGCAGCTAATGCAACACAAGTGACTGTCGCCCCCTAGAGGACACTGATGTAAACTGCAGATAGAAATGCAATATATCACTACAGATAAAAAAATGCAATATATCACTTTAGATGACAGTGAGGTTTTAGTTAGATATCTTGGACCAAAATAGCGTAAGCTCGTAGCCCCCGTCACGGGACCTCACACCTACGAGTACCTAGCCACATGTTTAACACATGTATAATTTTATTTTACAGAAAATCACCGAATGGGTACATAATATATGAGACAAAGAAAAAAATGGCCGCTTACAAATACCTTTGCATTTTGCAGGACGCCATAAGTTACCCCAGAGGCACCCCAAATCACTCAGCACCGATGCGCCATCTCCTACAACCCTGGCAAACGGGGGCGATTTGTAGCATCAGCTCCAGCCGTGCCACAAGGAAGAGACAGGTGGTGTCGCTGGACATGAGGTCACCACAGGGCAGCAAGCCACTCCACTAGTGAAGCACAGTGTCAGAACACAGCCTATTAATGACGCCCAGCTGTTATACAAGGTGGGCCGCTTCTGCAGCAGCTAATGCAACACAAGTGACTGTCGCCCCCTAGAGGACACTGATGTAAACTGCAGATAGAAATGCAATATATCACTACAGATAAAAAAATGCAATATATCACTATAGATGACAGTGAGGTTTTAGTTAGATATCTTGGACCCAAATCGCCCCCGTTTGCCAGGGTTGTAGGAGATGGCGCATCGGTGCTGAGTGATTTGGGGTGCCTCTGGGGTAACTTATGGCGTCCTGCAAAATGCAAAGGTATTTGTAAGCGGCCATTTTTTTCTTTGTCTTCATCCTGCTTCATGTCCCCAACCATCGCAAGGGCAACAGCCCAATCCCATATTTCACAGGATATAGTGTCCTCACTAGCATCACGCAGCCTTCACTCCCTGCTTCCTCAGAAAGCCCATCTCTAATGTCACAATTCACCCACAGCAAACGGCTCTGCTGCTCTTCACAGGTCTATATGTAACCCAGGCTGGGCCCTAACTAACATCTCCAGAGAAACCATCTCTCTCCATATTCAATAGTTCCTCCCTATAAACTAATCACAGTTGTCAACTATCCGTTGCCTGGCAGATTCAACCTTTCAATTGCATACCTACAACACTTATACTATTACCTTACTAGATGGGTGCCCAATGCTATTGCATCAGGAGGGCAGTGACATCACGATGAGGGTAGACATTGTGTCACTAGAAGTGGCGGCTGTCTCTTTCCCCTGTGTGCTTTCCCCCCTGTCTGCTCTCTGTCTCCCCCCATGTGCTGTATCTTTCCCCCCTGTTCTGATTCTCCCATCTGTGCTCTCTCCTTTGGCCTGTCTCCCCCCTGTGCACAGTCTCTCTTCCCCATGCACTTTCCCCCTGTATGCTGTCTTCTTCCCTCTGTGTTCCCTTCTTTGAACGGTCATCAGCCTGTGCACTCTCTCCCATGTGCTGTCTCTCTCCCCCTGTCCTTTAAGCTGTCTCCCCACTGTGCACTCTCTCCCCTTTGTGAATTCTCCCCCCTGTGTACTCTCTCCCCACTGTGGGCTGTCTCTTTCCCCTGGGTGCTCTCTCTTCCCCTTGTGCACTCTCTTTCCCCTGTGCACTCTTCCCCCTGTGTGCTCTCTCCCCTTGTGCTGTCTCTCCCCCATGCACTCTTTCTACCCCTGTGCGCTGTCTCTCTGCCCTGTGTGCTCTGTCTCCTCTTGCACTGTCTCTCCCCCTATAGATTGTCTCTCCCCCTGTTGGCTGTCTCTCCCCCATTGGGTTCTCTCTTCCCCTGTGTGCTGTATCTCCACCCTGTGCGCTATCTATGCCTGTTTGTGCATTTGTCCCCCTGTGCTTTGTCTATCCCCCTTGTGTGCTCTCCCTGCTGTGTATTGCCTCTTCCCCTGTGTGATCTCTCTTCTCTGTATGCTCTCTCTCCCTTGTGCTGTATCTCCCCATGTGCTCTCTCTCTCCACTGTGTGTTGTCTCTGCCCACCTGTGAGCTTACTCCCTCTGCACTCTCTCTCCCCCCTGTGGGCTGTCTCTCCCCCCTGTGTGCTATCTCTTACCCCTTTGTGGTCTCTCTCTCCTTTTGCTGTCTGTCCCCTTGTGTGCTCACCCCCTTGTGGTGTACAAAGATGGCGGCGGTGTAAGTGCACAAGCATGCCGGGTCACGCTGCCACCATCTTTGAATACCCAGGTGTCCAAAGCTAACATGCTCACGCATGTGCACTTACTTATGCGGCCACTATCTTTGCATATTCGGGTATACAAAGATGGCAGCCACCTAAGTAAATGCATGCATTTTTCAGGTGATTATCAGTGTCAACTGTGGCAGTGGCGCCCAGCAGTTCCTGGCATTGGTTTTGGTTGCAGGCGGCTGTGGCACCACTGGCAGCACTGCAAAATGTGCCAGTAATGCCAGTGGGTGCCATATTTGCATACCCATCACTTGGGTTTGCAAATATGGCTGCCGCTCACATTTGATAGGAGGACATTGGGACGGAACTTGATGACGGATGGGACAGGAAGATTATGTATGAAAATATGTCTATGCATATGTTATAAATTATATTATATTATTATTATTATATATAGTGTGTGCGTGTATATTTGTGTTTATTTCTCTGTCTTTCCCCTTTGATCCATGCTGACCTCTCCCACTGCTTCTGCAATTTCTTCTTGCAGTCACCAGAAGGCATCTGCACAACATCTCGTCCTGCCTCTCTGGAGCACACAGGCTGCAGAGCTTCAGACTTTCCTGCCGGCTGTCTGCAGCGAGCTATGGGTGACGGGCTGCGGGCAGCTGTTCCTTGCGTCGGTTGTGGATGTTGTGGGTTGTGAGGGTCGCTGCGCAATGGGCCAGTACTACCAGCAGGCAGGGCCGGCATTAGAGGAGGGGGCAAACTGGGCAGTTGCCCAGGGCCCCCAGTCTCTTAGGGGTCCCCAAGGGAGCTGAACTGAAAATAGCAATAAAACAGTAAAAAAAAATTAAAAAAATACACATATTTGGTATCGCTGCATTCGTAAGAATCTCAGCTATCAATATATGAACTAAATTAATCCAATTGGTAAATAGTGTAGTGGGAAAAAAATAAAAACGCCAGAATTATGCTTTTTGGGCCACCACGTTATTACAATACAATGCAATAAAAGGCAATCAAAATGTTGTATCTGACTCAAAATGATATCAGTAAAAATGTCAGCTCAGGGCACATAAAGTAAGCCCTCACATAGCCCTGTATCTTCAAAAATTAAAACATCATGGGTCTCGGAAAATGGCGAATAAAGCAAATTTTTATTTTTGTTTATTTATTTATTTTTACAAATTTCTGTTTTATTTTTTTATGATTGAAATAAAAAAAATGTTCAGTATGTTCTTATTCTGACCACAGTACAGACCAAAAGTTTGGACACACCTCATTCAAAGAGTTTTCTTTAGTGCAGATTCACACTGAAGGCATCAAAACTATGAATTAACACATGTGGAATTATATACTTAACAAAAAAGTGTGAAACAACTGAAAATATGTCTTATATTCTAGGTTCTTCAAAGTAGCCACCTTTTGCTTTGATTACTGCTTTGCACACTTTTGGCATTCTCTTGATGAGCTTCAAGAGGTAGTCACCGGAAATGGTTTTCACTTCACAGGTGTGCCCTGTCAGGTTTAATAAGTGGAATTTCTTGCCTTAGAAATGGGGTTGGGACCATCAGTCGTGTGGTGCAGAAGTCTGGTGCATACACAGCTGATTGTCTTACTGAATAAACTGTTAGAATTTGTGTTATGGCAAGAAAAAAGCAGCTCAGTAAAGAAAAACGAGTGGCCATCGTTACTTTAAGAAATGAAGGTCAGTCAGTGCGAAAAATTGGGAAAACTTTGAAAGTGTCCCCAAGTGCAGTTGCAAAAACCATCAAGTGCTACAAAGAAACTGGCTCACATGAGGACCGCCCCAGGAAAGGAAGACCAAGAGTCACCTCTGCTGCGGAGGATAAGTTCATCCGAGTCACCAGCCTCAGAAATTGCAGGTTAACAGCAGCTCAGATTAGAGACCAGATGAATGCCACAAAGAGTTCAAGAAGCAGACACATCCCTACAACAACTGTTAAGAGGACACTTTGTGCAGCAGGCCTTCATGGTAAAATAGCTGCTAGGAAACCACTGCTAAGGACAGGCAACAAGCAGAAGAGACTTCTTTGGGCTAAAGAACACAAGGAATGGACATTAGACCAGTGGAAATCTGTGCTTTGGTCTGATAAGTCCAAATTTGAGATCTTTGGTTCCAACCACCGTGTCTTTGTGGGACGCAGAAAAGGTGAACGGATGGACACTACATGCCTGGTTCCCACTGTTTTTTTTTTTTCATAACTAATATTTATTGAGATTGTTAGAACTTACATAAACATAAATATTACATTACATTATATGGATATGACACAATGAGGGCAAAGAATTCCCCTAAAGAAGACGGGGGGGGAAGGGGTGTGATAATGGAGTTCCCCTCATAACAGGAGAAGTGGAAAACACAGGTCGAGATTGTAGTTAGGAACATTCGTTCAGGCTGAGTTCTGCATGCCGGCTTGATGCTGTGTTGTCTAAAGAAAGACGTCAGGCGGGAAAAAGTGGTAAGGTGGTAGCCCAGTGATGCTTCTCCAACATGCTTGAACAGCTGAATCTTTGTTCAAATCCTCAGGCAGCCTTTCCCCATGGCTTCAGGGAAGTGGTTGTGAAGTCATTAGTGTTCTGCATATTTATGCCAGGGAAAAACGCTCATTGCCCCGTTTATCAAGACGACATGACTTATACCTGCTATCCAATAGCAATAAAACTTTTGAAGAAGACCTACATAATGGGTAATACTAAACATCAAAGAAAAGTAGGGTTCAGGGGGAGGGGGAATAGGAAGGAGTAGGGGGGATTAATCAGGGTCAGACAGGGGGGGAGGGAGGGGAGGGGTTTAAGAGGAAGGGGAATGAAATATAAGGGAAGGGAGAGTAGAAGGGAAACAGGGGGGCGACTCCCCAGACCTTAAAGTTCTACTAGGAAGGAATCGAGGATGACATTGAGTGAGTAAGGTAAATGGTAAAGAAGGGTCAGAAGGGGGGAAAGGGGGGAAAGAAGAGCGGAAGAAGAAGAGATAAAGATGGGGAAAGAAAAAGTGCAAAATTCCCTTGAACAACGACCGAATCACTCAGTGAGGAATCTGCATTGCGAGGGGGTGGTTTGCCCAAAGGGCCCATGCCTCTGAAACATAGCGCCTGGAGCCCCTGTCCATAGCCAGGTAGTATTCGTGGCAAAAGATGTTGTTAATTCGGTCAGAAAGGTCGCTCATAGTGGGGGGCGAGGAATGCTTCCACTTTGTCGCAATGCAGATTCTGGCTGCTGTCAGGACGAAGGTCATAAGGTGGCGAATTACTGGAGGGAAAAGCATGACCCCTACATGCAAGACCGCTGTCTGCGGAGTGAGGGGAATCGTCGAACCCATGATGGAGTCAAGGAGGCCTGACACAAGTTGCCAAAATTGAGCAACTTTGGGGCATGTCCAAATGTGCCGCATTGTCCCCAGCAGAGTGGGGACGATCCCTTGTTGAATTTAGATAATTTCGTGGGAGGGGTGTACCATCTCAGGTGAATCTTTTTTAGGAGCTCCAAATGATTGATGCATCTGGAGGCAGTTATCACACAGTGTGTGGCATCTTCCCATTCCTCTGCTCCCGCTTGAAAGCCTAGTTCCTCTTCCCACCTCTGAGTGTATGGTAAGCTTGTAAGTGAGTTTAGCTCCTGCAGATCAGAATATAGAAAGGAGAGGCATTTTGAGGGCCTTGGGACCGTGAGAATAGAGCGCCGGAGAGCCAAGGGGGCTCCCAGAGAACGTAAATCATTGCGGAATGCATCCGAGCGGACAAAATGTGAGACCTGGAGGAACAGCAGAAAGGAGCCGGACAGGGAAGGATATTTGGTCATGAACTCCCCCAGAGTCATCACACGGCAACCCAGGAGGATGTCGCTCAGATTTTCGGGGCCTCCATCTCTCCAAGGCGAGAGATTCAGAGAAGGTATGAACCATCGCAAAGCCCCAAAGGGAATTCCTCGGGGGGAAGCTTGGCCCAGTTTTTTTTATAGAGGCCCCAGACTCCATCAGTTCCCTGACCGTGCCTAGCATACCCGTTCTCTTCACTTTTCCCACTGTTTCCGCCGCAAGGAGGGTTTGAAGTGAGCCCACTTGTAGATCGGCCTCCTCGGTCTGCCTCCATCCCAGTGTGTCCCCCCCTTGCCACCAACATCCTGCCGATTCCAAAATAGTCGCTTTACGGTAGGTCTCAACATCTGGAACCCCCATACCTCCTCTAGTGAGGCGTCGGAAGATGATAGTCCTTTTGACCCTCGCTGGTTTATTCGCCCAAACACATCTATTAATTAGGGCCTGCAAACGTGAGATCAGCCCGGACGGATAATGGACTGGAACACATCTAAACATGTATAAAATTTTTGGGAGCCACATCATCCTCACTGCCTGAACTCTCGCCATCCATAACATGGAGGTCAGAGGGAAATCCCCGAGCGCCTCGCCCAGCTCCGAGAGAAGGCGTTTAGTATTTTGAGAAGCCACCTCAGATGAGAGGCATAGGAGGACCCCCAGATATGGAACCCCAGAAGGGGACCACTTGAAGGGGTAAGTTCGAGCTAGGCGCCCAGAGTCCCCCTCCGAAACCCCAATGGGGAATATCACCGATTTGTTGATGTTAAGTTTGTAGTAGGAGATCCGTGCAAAGAGGTCAAGCTTTTTCATGATTCCAGGGAGGGAGGAATGAGGATTCTCAGTCACTATTATGACATCATCGGCATAGAGGCCCACTACATGTTTTTTGTCTCCCACCGTAATCCCCGCTATCTCCGGGTCAGCCCTCAAGGAAGCCGCTAGGGGTTCCATGATAAGGGCGAACACCAGTGGAGAAAGGGGGCAACCCTGTCGAGTGCCATTAGTGATCTGGAAGGACCTGGAAGAGTAGCTCACTGAAAAGACTTTCGCAGAAGGGTGCGAATAAAGGCTTAGGATTGCTGACAGGATAGGGCCCGAAAAACCGAAGGTTGAGAGGACCTCCCTTAGGTAGCCCCAATGTACCCTATCAAACGCTTTTTCGGCGTCTAGTGAGAGGAATACACAGGGGCGCCTTCTCCTCTCCCCCACCTCTATCAAGTTCAGCATCCTTCTGGTCCGGTCTTTCGCTTGCCTCCCCTGCACGAATCTCACCTGGTCTTGATCAACCAACATGGGGATTACATCACTCAGCCGGTTCGCCAGCATTTTGGCGAAGAGCTTCAGGTCAGTGTTCAGCAAGGAGATGGGACTGTAATTTTCGGGGCGGTCCCGATCCTATCCTTTAGGGATAGTGGATATCGTGGCTTCTAGAGCGGATTCTGGAATGGAACCAGAAGTTTGCCAGTGGTTAAAAAGCCTAAGTAGGAATGGAGCCAGGACCGATCCGAAGGTTTTAAGGTATTCATTTGCAAATCCGTCCGGGCCTGGGGCAGAGTTACACTTTAAACTCTTAATTGTTAATTCCACTTCCCCTAAGGTAAAAGGGGTGTTGAGCAGGTCAAGTGAATCAGTGGGAACCCTCTCAAGGACCAGACTCCCGAGAAAGCTTCTGATGTCAGGTGAGGAGGGCTTGGGAGTGTCCGCATCGTCTTTCAAATTATAGAGCTTCTCGTAGTAAGCGGCAAAGACCTCCGCTATCTCCGCAGGGTCTCGGACCAAGTTTCCCCCCGAACCCCTCATCGCCGAGATCGTACCTCTAGCAGTTCTTTTTTTAATCCTACGGGCCAAGATCTTACCCACTCGATCCCCTGCCTCATAAAACTTAGTTTTTAATTTATGGAGTCCTATCTCATGCTGGCGGAGGAGAAGGGAGCGCAATTTAGTGCGAGTGGCACAAATCTGGGAAATGAGGAGAGGCGAGGGGGAGAGTTTGTTAGCCGCTTCCAATCGTTGAATGTCCGCGGTCCATTCCTTTAGAAGCCGATCCCTTCTCCTCTTAGCTTGTGCAGCTTTTTGGAGGAGGAGGCCACGGAGGACCGACTTATGGGCGTACCACAGCGTGTCGTCCGCTACCTTCCCATTGTCATTTAATCGGAAAAAATCCTGGATCGACTCCCTTATGTGATCAACGACTTCTCCGTCAGCCAGTAAGCCCGCATTTAGTCTCCAGTGACGGGACGTACCACCCCCCACGTCCAGTCCCAACTCCAGCATGATTGGAGCGTGGTCCGACCAAGTGATCACACCCAGCTCCGACGACCGACAACTCCCTAAGGCCAAATCATTGACCAGGAAGTAGTCAATTCTGGAGTACAACTGGTGTACGTGAGAAAAGAAGGAATAGTCCCTCTCCTCCACGTGATGGTACCTCCAGACGTTGTGGAGGTGGTACTCCCGGCTGAGATCAGTCAACGAGCCTCCTCTCCTCAGTGACGAGGAGGAAGAGTGAAGGCGAGGCTCCATGACCGCGTTGAAGTCGCCACACACAATTATTTTGCCCCTCGCCTCGCTCTCCAGAAGGTCAAACATTGATCTCGTAAATTTCAACTGTCCCACATTTGGGCCGTAAACACTCACCACTGTGAAAGGTGAGCCTCCTATATCGCATTTTACCAGGATGAAACGACTGTCGGGGTCAGGTGTTACTTTTAGGAGTGTGAACTGGACCGTATGCTTGATCTAAATACAGACTCCTGCTTTTTTAGATTGTGCATTAGCGTGAAAGATATGGGGAAAATCTCTGTGAGACAGTCTAAAATTGTCTTCCTCCAGGAGGTGAGTTTCCTGGATACACACCACCTCAGCTTTTGATGTTTTTACCTCACGCCACAAAAATGATCTTTTGGCTGGGTAATTAAGACCCCTGACGTTCAAACGTTCAAGGAAAAGAAGTGAAGAGACATTTCAAGGTCCGGGGGGGTCCTACTAATTCTAGAGGGAGTTGGGTAAGGGGTAGAGTATGTAGGAGAAGAGAGAATTGAGAAGAGTAGGGAGGGTAGGGGGCTTGAAGTGACAGAGGAGACAGAAAAGGAATTGAAGGATAGATGGAGAGGGCAAACAAACGTTGGTCAATCAGGGGAGAAAAACCACAATAAGGGGAACAAATTACAAATTACAATTATGTAAACTGCAAAACATTATCTCGCAGCAGCTGGATATAAGTCCTCGGGGGAGAGGATGAACCAGACGACCGTATGTCACTCCTCAAAGTGACAGGCACAGGGAGATATGGTCTAACATGGGGTCCGGAACAATACAATAGAGTACCTTAACATAAAGTCAAATGGATCCGTCCTGGAGACATCTGCAAAAGTGGGTTCTTCAGGTCTTTTAGGTCTAAACAGGTGATCAGACAACCCTGTCGCCCTCCAGGGCCTCCGTGGCGGCACGGTCTGGACTACGTTGGGAGGGCTCCCTCTGGCTGGGGGAAGGGGAGACAAGATGCCAGGCTTTGAGGGACTTCCGGAGCAGTGTGGGAGAAGCGTATGAGTGGCTTTTCCCTTTATGTCGAAAGTTGAGAGCCACTGGGAAGCCCCAGCTGTATGGTATTCCTAGGTCTCTGAGAACCTTGCAGCACGAGGCAAAATCCCGTCGTCTTGATAGGGTCCCCGGAGATAAGTCAGGGAAAATCGATATCTGTGCATATGGGTCTGGGAGGGGAGGACCTCTTCCCATTCTTTGCAGAAGGCGGTCAGTTGCTCCTGATCTGACCATATGTACTAATATGTCTCTAGTAGGGATGGGCGAATCTACTCGCTAGGACTCGTTACTCGGCGAGTAGTAAGGGACTCGCAGGACTCGGTACTCTGCGAGTTTCCCAGCGTTTACTCGCACGAGTCCAATGCAAATCAATGGCAAACGCTGACAAAACTAGGATTGCCATTGTTTGCATTAGACTTGGCTACTGTGCCAGTGATAGCAGGGAAACTCGCAAAGTAACTGCTGTTACTTTGCGAGCCGAGTCCAGCTGTCTTCTCTGTGCAGCTCCAGGGTCCTAGAGCCCGCCTGCTCACAGAGATGATGTAGCAGAGCTGAGATTGTTCTCAGTCTGCTCATTCCCTGTGCATAGATATCTATATCTATGCACAGGGGATGTAGCAGAGAGGACATCGCGTTTTGGACTACTTCGGACGGAAGAGGATTTTTTTAATTAAAGATGGAGTCCCTAATGGCTTTTTTTTTTTATTTCAAATAAAAAATTTTCTCTGTGTTGTGTTTTTTTAACCCTTTATTGGAGATTCTTAGTGGCTGGGTCAAACGTGGCCTGACATTAAGAATCTCGGGCTTAATACCAGCTTGTATAACAAAGCTGGTATTAACCCCTTTATTACCCAGCGTGCCACCGCCACCAGGGCCGCTGGAAGAGCGGGGTTCAGCGCCAGAGGATGGCGCTTCAATGAACGCGCCATCTTCTGGGGCGGCTGCGGGCTGCAATTTGCAGCGGAGGGTGCCCAGAAAGCTTGGGCATCCCTGCGCTGCGGATTCCAGCCCCCAGCTGCTTAGCTGTACCTGGCTAGACATAGAAATTGCGCGGAGCCCCACGCATTTTTTTTATTATTATTCATGAATTTCAGAGTCAGAGTCAGAGTCTCAGAGTCAGAGTCTCAGAGTCAGAGTCTCAGAGTCAGAGTCTCAGAGTCAGAGTCTCAGAATTTCAGAGTCAGAGTCTCAGAGTCAGAGTCTCAGAGTCAGAGTCTCAGAGTCTCAGAGTCAAAGTCTCAGAGTCAGAGTCTCAGAGTCAGAGTCTCAGAGTCTCAGAGTCAGAGTCTCAGAGTCTCAGAGTCAGAGTCTCAGAGTCTCAGAGTCAAAGTCTCAGAGTCAGAGTCTCAGAGTCAGAGTCTCAGAGTCTCAGAGTCAGAGTCTCAGAGTCTCAGAGTCAGAGTCTCAGAGTCAGAGTCTCAGAGTCAGAGTCTCAGAGTCAGAGTCAGAGTCTCAGAGTCTCAGAGTCTCAGAGTCAGAGTCTCAGAGTCAGAGTCAGAGTCTCAGAGTCAGAGTCAGAGTCTCAGAGTCTTCTCAGAGTCAGAGTCTCAGAGTCAGAGTCTCAGAGTCTCAGAGTCAGAGTCTGAGAGTCAGAGTCTCAGAGTCAGAGTCTCAGAGTCAGAGTCAGAGTCTCAGAGTCTTCTCAGAGTCAGAGTCTCAGAGTCAGAGTCTCAGAGTCTCAGAGTCAGAGTCTCAGAGTCAGAGTCTCAGAGTCTCAGAGTCAGAGTCTCAGAGTCAGAGTCAGAGTCTCAGAGTCAGAGTCTCAGAGTCAGAGTCTCAGAGTCAGAGACAGAGTCTCAGAGTCAGAGTCTCAGAGTCAGAGTCAGAGTCTCAGAGTCTTCTCAGAGTCAGAGTCTCAGAGTCAGAGTCTCAGAGTCAGAGTCTCAGAGTCAGAGTCTCAGAGTCTCAGAGTCAGAGTCTCAGAGTCAGAGTCTCAGAGTCAGAGTCTCAGAGTCAGAGTCAGAGTCACAGAGTCAGAGTCAGAGTCTCAGAGTCAGAGTCTCAGAGTCAGAGTCTCAGAGTCAGAGTCAGAGTCTCAGAGTCAGAGTCTCAGAGTCAGAGTCAGAGTCTCAGAGTCAGACTCAGAGTCTCAGAGTCTCAGAGTCAGAGTCTCAGAGTCAGACTCAGAGTCTCAGAGTCAGAGTCTCAGAGTCTCAGAGTCAGAGTCTCAGAGTCAGAGTCTCAGAGTCAGAGTCCTTCAATGAACGCGCCATCTTCTGGGGCGGCTGCGGGCTGCAATTTGCAGCGGAGGGTGCCCAGAAAGCTTGGGCATCCTGCGCTGCGGATTCCAGCCCCCAGCTGCTTAGCTGTACCTGGCTAGACATAGAAATTGCGCGGAGCCCCACGCATTTTTTTTTATTATTTCATGAATTTCAGAGTCAGAGTCAGAGTCTAAGAGTCAGAGTGTCAGAGTCTCAGAGTCTCAGAGTCAGAGTCTCAGAGTCAGAGTCTCAGAGTCAGAGTCTCAGAGTCAGACTCAGAGTCTCAGAGTCAGAGTCTCAGAGTCAGAGTCTCAGAATTTCAGAGTCAGAGTCTCAGAGTCAGAGTCTCAGAGTCTCAGAGTCAGAGTCTCAGAGTCAGAGTCTCAGAGTCTCAGAGTCAGAGTCTCAGAGTCAGAGTCTCAGAGTCTCAGAGTCAGAGTCTCAGAGTCAGAGTCTCAGAGTCAGAGTCTCAGAGTCAGAGTCTCAGAGTCAGAGTCTCAGAGTCTCAGAGTCAGAGTCTCAGAGTCAGAGTCTCAGAGTCAGAGTCTCAGAGTCAGAGTCAGAGTCTCAGAGTCAGAGTCTTAGAGTCAGAGTCTCAGAGTCTCAGAGTCAGAGTCTCAGAGTCAGAGTCCTCAGAGTCACAGAGTCAGAGTCTGAGTCTCAGAGTCAGAGTCTCAGAGTCAGAGTCTCAGAGTCAGAGTCAGAGTCTCAGAGTCAGAGTCTCAGAGTCAGAGTCTCAGAGTCAGAGTCTCAGAGTCAGACTCAGAGTCTCAGAGTCTCAGAGTCAGAGTCTCAGAGTCAGACTCAGAGTCTCAGAGTCTCAGAGTCAGAGTCTCAGAGTCTCAGAGTCAGAGTCTCAGAGTCAGAGTCTCAGAGTCAGAGTCTCAGAGTCAGAGTCTCAGAGTCTCAGAGTCAGAGTCTCAGAGTCTCAGAGTCTGAGTCTCAGAGTCTCAGAGTCTCAGAGTCAGAGTCTCAGAGTCAGAGTCTCAGAGTCAGAGTCTCAGAGTCAGAGTCTCAGAGTCTCAGAGTCAGAGTCTCAGAATTTCAGAGTCAGAGTCTCAGAGTCAGAGTCTCAGAGTCTCAGAGTCAGAGTCTCAGAGTCTCAGAGTCAGAGTCTCAGAGTCAGAGTCTCAGAGTCAGAGTCCTTCAATGAACGCGCCATCTTCTGGGGCGGCTGCGGGCTGCAATTTGCAGCGGAGGGTGCCCAGAAAGCTTGGGCATCCCTGCGCTGCGGATTCCAGCCCCCAGCTGCTTAGCTGTACCTGGCTAGACATAGAAATTGCGCGGAGCCCCACGCATTTTTTTTTATTATTTCATGAATTTCAGAGTCAGAGTCAGAGTCTAAGAGTCAGAGTGTCAGAGTCTCAGAGTCTCAGAGTCAGAGTCTCAGAGTCAGAGTCTCAGAGTCAGAGTCTCAGAGTCAGAGTCTCAGAGTCAGACTCAGAGTCTCAGAGTCAGAGTCTCAGAGTCAGAATCTCAGAATTTCAGAGTCAGAGTCTCAGAGTCAGAGTCTCAGAGTCTCAGAGTCAGAGTCTCAGAGTCAGAGTCTCAGAGTCTCAGAGTCAGAGTCTCAGAGTCAGAGTCTCAGAGTCTCAGAGTCAGAGTCTCAGAGTCAGAGTCTCAGAGTCAGAGTCTCAGAGTCAGAGTCTCAGAGTCAGAGTCAGAGTCTCAGAGTCTCAGAGTCAGAGTCTCAGAGTCAGAGTCTCAGAGTCAGAGTCTCAGAGTCAGAGTCTCAGAGTCAGAGTCAGAGTCTCAGAGTCAGAGTCTTAGAGTCAGAGTCTCAGAGTCTCAGAGTCAGAGTCTCAGAGTCAGAGTCTCAGAGTCACAGAGTCAGAGTCTGAGTCTCAGAGTCAGAGTCTCAGAGTCAGAGTCTCAGAGTCAGAGTCAGAGTCTCAGAGTCAGAGTCTCAGAGTCAGAGTCTCAGAGTCAGAGTCTCAGAGTCAGACTCAGAGTCTCAGAGTCTCAGAGTCAGAGTCTCAGAGTCTCAGAGTCAGAGTCTCAGAGTCAGAGTCTCAGAGTCAGAGTCTCAGAGTCAGAGTCTCAGAGTCAGAGTCAGAGTCAGAATCTCAGAATTTCATGAAATAATTAAAAAAAAATGCGTGGGGCTCCGCGCAATTTCTATGTCTAGCCAGGAACAGCTAAGCAGCTGGGGGCTGGAATCCGCAGCGCAGGGATGCCCAAGCTTTCTGGGCACCCCCCGCTGCAAATTGCAGCCCGCAGCCACCCCAGAAGATGGCGCGTTCATTGTAGCGCCATCCTCTGGCGCTGAACCCCGCTCTTCTAGCGGCCCTAGTGGCGGTGGCACGCTGGGTAATAAAGAGGTTAGGGCCAGCTTTGTATTATCAGCTGGCCCTAAGCCCGAAATTTATGGCGGTCACGGCAATATTAGACATGACCGCCATGAATTTCTATTAAATTGTTTTAAAAAAAACACAACACAGAGAAATTTTTTTATTAGAAATAAAAAAAAAAGCCATTAGGGACTCCATCTTTAATTAAAAAAATCCTCTTCTGTCCGACGCAGTCCAAAACGCGATGTCCTCTCTGCTCATCCCTGTGCATAGATATAGATGTCTATGCACAGGGAATGAGCAGACTGAGAACAATCTCAGCTCTGCTACATCAGGCAGCAGGCAGGCTCTAGGACCCTGGAGCTGCGGCAGCCAGCACACAGAGCAGACAGGACTCTTATCTGTGCGGGTTTCCCAGCGATTACTTGCAAAGTAAACGAGTCCAATGCAAATAAATGGCAAAACTAGGATTGCTTCAGGCTGAAGCTTCCGAGACACATCTGCGATTTGTAAATCTCACACTACTCGCTATTACTCGCTTCCCCATTCATTAACATTGGACTCGCTAGACTCGCAACGAGTAGCGAGTCCTGTGCTCGGACTCGCTAGAGTCAAGCGATTCCGAGTAATTTAGGATTCGCCCATCACTAGTCTCTAGGCACTCCTTCAGAGAGATTCGGGGGCTTAGGAATGCGAAAAGCTTTTTCAATATCTAGGTCTGCACTGGGAATATCAGGTAGTGCGACAGCTAGAAAACGTGAGGCAAGTTCATGGGGGTCTGCTTCTGCAGATTCCCTCAGACCTCTCAGTTTAAAGTTGTTGCGTCTCAGCTTATCTTCGAGGTGACATAAAGTAGTGTTCACAGTCCCCATTTCCCTGTCGAGGTCTGAGTGGCTATCTGCCAAGCTATTGTGAGCCTTGGCGAAATCGCTCATCTTATCCTCAAGGTTTGTTGTCCTATCAGCCAAGCCCCTAGGTCCTCCCTCAGGGTCCCCATTAGCTCTTTCATATCAGCCATTAAATTGTCTCTCAGGGAGCCCAGGTATGATTTAAGCATCCCTTGAGTGACTGGGGCGTCCTCCTCAGCCCCCAGATCACGGCCCCCTGTGCTGCGCACTGAGCGAGAGCCTGCAGGAGGGAAAGGAGACTGGGAGCGACGCTCTGCAGCGGCGCCATTTTGGTGGGAGAGGAACGCGGGAGCTCCGCTGCAAAGTAATCTGTGAGTCTATTCTCCATTTGCTGGCGCTTCGGGGCCGCTCTTGGCATGGCTGGAGGGTGCCTGGGGCGGTTACAGACCTGTAGGGTCGAAAAGATCCGTGCTGAAGAGCCGATAAGGTGCCGCTGGGCAGATCACTCCAGGGAGCCTTCTCAAGTTGCAACCGGCGCCATGAGCAGCTGGACACGCCCCCCGGTTCCCACTGTTAAGCATAGAAGAGGAGGTGTGATGGTGTGGGGGTGCTTTGCTGGTGACACTGTTGGGGATTTATTCAAAATTGAAGGCATACTGAATCATCATGGCTACCACAGCATCTTGCAGCAGCATGCTTTTCCACCTGGTTTGCATTTAGTTGGACCATCATTTATTTTTCAACAGGACAATGACCCCAAACACACCTCCAGGCTGTGTAAGGGCTATTTGACCAAGATGGAGAGTGATGGGGTGCTATGATGGATTGGGGTGAACTATGCATCTCTGGGAACTCCTTCAAGACTGTTGGAAGACCATTTCCGGTGACTACCCCTTGAAGCTCATCAAGAGAATGCCAAGAGTGTGCAAAGCAGTAATTAAAGCAAAAGGTGGCTACTTTGAAGAACCTAGAATATAAGACATGTTTTCAGTTGTTTCACACTTTTTTGTTAAGTATATAATTCCACATGTGTTAATTCATAGTTTTGATGCCTTCAGTGTGAATCTACAATTTTCATAGTCATGAAAATAAGGAAAACTCTTTGAATGAAAAGGTGTGTCCAAACATTTGGTCTGTACTGTAGATAATTAACTTATTAAGTCACCTTTACCATATAGTTAACATGATAAATAAAAACCTAAAAAAAATTGTGGAATTGCACTTTTTTTTTGCAATTTCAAAGCACTTGTAATTTTTTTCTCATTCTCCAGTACATTTTGTGGTAGAATGAATTATGTAATTCAATAGTACAATTCATCCTGCTAAAAAATAAGCTCTCGTACAGCTATGTGGAAGGAAACATAAAAAAGTTATGGCTCTTGGAAGAGGTGAGGAAAAAACAAACAGGAAAAATCGCTTATGGCCACTTTACACACGGCTACATTTCTAGCTTATCCACAGGTAACTTACTGGCTGCAGTGAAATCATGGAGACATTATTCCATTTGTACACAACAACAAGATAGAACCATGTCTCCATGATTTCACTGCAGCCAGTAAGTTACCTGTGGATAAGCTAGAAATGTAGCAGTGTGTAAAGTGGCCATTAGTGGTAAAAGTTATAAAATCCTTGTAATTGCCATAATGTAATTGCAGCAGGAGCGCCCCCCACAGGCTTCAATCTTCACATGTTCATGATGGGAGTAATTAGAGTTTGGGGACCTCCTTAATTCCTACATTTGTAGCCAGTTGTCAAGCAGAACTTGCAAGTCATTAAAGGGGATGTCCAGGATTAATAAAACTTTACTACATTCTTTCAAAAACAGCACCACCCCTGTGTACAGGTGGCATGTAGCAGCACAGCATAGGCCCCTTCCCTTCAATTAAGCTGAGCTGCAATATCACATACAACCTGTAGACAGGGGTGGCGCTGTTTTTGAAAGAAATCAGTCATGTTTATAGAATTCTGGATAACTCCTTTAAGATCAATATTTCCACTAGTGTGACCAGAACAAGACAAGACCACCAGGATGAGGCTTAATTCAAATGTATTTGTTTTATAATATGAAGAATAAAGCAGTTTGTTCTTTGTTAAAGGGATCCTGTCAGCTCCAAAAATCCACCTAAGCTACAAAATCATGTCCCTGCAGCATCCTATCACTATTCTCACACTCCTTTTGTCACCTAAAAGCATCCTGTCAAAGTAGATAAAAACGATTTTATACTCACTCATTAGGCATTATAATTAGTAGGGGCTATATTCTTTAGCCCTTAGGCCATGTTGTTTTGCAGGCTCCAGGATCCGCCCTCTCTCTCTCTCTCTCTGCTGCTGTGATGTGGAGCTGAAGGCAGGACTAATGATTTGCATTCTGTGAGTGACAGAGAGGGAGAGGGCAAAGCCTGCACAATCAAAGCAGCACAGAGAGAGAGAGAGGGTTGATCCTGGAGCCTCCAAAACAACACGCCCTAAGGGCTAAATAATATAGCCCCTACTAATTATAATGCCTAATGAGTGAGTATAAAATTGTTTTTATCCACTTTGACAGGATGCTTTTAGGAGACAAAAGGAGTGTGAGAATAGTGATAGGATGCTGCAGGGACATGTTTTTGTAGCTTAGGTGGCTTTTTGGAGGTGACAGGATCCCTTTAAAGATGACATTTAAGTAGATGATCCTATGGAAACATTCTCCTTACTGAATCTCCAGTTAGTAAATCCTGTTTTGTTCAACACTTGTAGGTAATTTTTAATCAATATAAGGAGTCCTGTGTTCACACTCCCGATCTCTTGGTGAGAGGATAGGTGGCTAGAAAGAGCGACTCTCCCTGGAGGAGCCATCCTGTGTGACACAGGCAGACAATGATGGGAATGGATGTGGATGTGTCTATGTGTGTGTGCTCAGTGTATACGTGTAATATGTAGTGTTTGCGCCACATACCGTGTGTTGTGTGTATGTAACATCCACATTTATAAATCCCACCAGCACAGACGAGAGTTCTTAGGCGTAAACATGTCAGCAAACGAGCAAAATGCGGCTCATCATCAGGTGATTGGATGCTTATGGAGGAACAAAAATGGTTCTCTCAACAGCACATCCCCTGCTGCAAGCTGCAGAAGTGCTGCCCATAACATGATACTGTAGAGGACAGATTGCTCTACCAGTGATTGTTCTGCACCTATCATTCTTCATCATCCTGTGTTAAAAGTCCGGAAACAATGAATGACTTGAATATTATAAATCGCACTCATTTACCAATCTGAATTCAGTGCTTGTACATGTAACCCAAATGTCTGAGTGTGACGGTGCAATATGTGAGCATTAGGGCCCACTTTAACCTTTTGCCCAGGGCCCCACTTTGCCTAAAACTGGCCCTGCCAACAGGTGCCATATTTTCAAACTCATCAGTTGGGTGTGCAAACATGGCTGCCGCCGACACATGATAGGAGGACATTGGGATGCCGACAGTGGATGACAGACGGGACATCGCGTTTATGTAAGTTGATTAGGCATCCTACATTATATATTACATAACATTACACCTTATACAAATACACATAGATTACATTATCAATAGTGCTACACCTACAGGACAGGAACATGACAACCCCTTAACAACCATACCAGCCCAAAACATACACAGCCAGTATCTTCAATGCCAAGATCATCTGAGACCAGCCACCTGGACAGCTGCTGCAACAATCAGTTTGGATAACCAAAGAAATTCTGCACTGTCATAAACCGTCTCAGGGAAGCTCAGCTGCATACTCATCGTCCACATCAGGGTCTCCACTTGACTGCAGTTTATCATCGTAGCCGACATGAGTGGGCAAATGCTTACATTCGATGGCATCTGGCATGCTGGAGAGGTGTTCTCTTGGATGAATCTGGGTTTTCACTGTACAGGTCAGACTGAGAAATGTGGTCATGTCGAAGGGCACAAAGCACTGGGTCAGAGTAGTCAGGCTCAAGGCCAGGCCCAGGCCACAGTGTGACCCCGGGTCCACAGCATTTCACACCTATGGCCGTCTCTCCGATTAAAAAGTTCCATTTAGTTGCAGCACTGATGAGGGTCAAAGCACATAATGAATTTACAAAGTAATTCAAAAGTTCTATACTCTAACAGTTTCGTGAACACAGGCACCAAGCTTAAATGTTACAAGTTTGGAAATATTTACAGTGCTTTGCTTTGATGCGGCCTGCTCCCCATTTTTCAGCACCTCAGGTCTTTCACTCAATATGTCTGGCGCCCAGATCTATGGTTGCACACTATGCTAGTTTCTGTCAACTCCACACCCGTCGTTCGCATAGGGAACTGCTCAAATCTTGATGTTTGGCCAATCATTGGAAAACTTTACTCCTGCTGCCAGCACCATATCCACTCGTTCCTTGGGATTCCTGTCAACGTTCATGTACATATCCTGCCGGCGTCAGTGGCAAAGGTCAAATTAATTAACGACAATTGTTCCTGCAAATTCTTTTCTCCTTCTAGGGACTCTCCTGGCTATCAACTGGGCACACTCCACTTTATAGGCTTAGCCCCTCCCACCAAGAACACCATTACTCGCATTTATTAACTCCTGATGAGGAGCAGTCTTCACCCTGGCCCCTAGAGGACCATCAATACATGGTTATGTGGCACCTCTGCAGGGGATTGCCACAGGATCCACCGGTGCAAGGAGGGAATTACACCTTGGTTCACACAGCACACAATACCTTCCACCCCAGACCTGAAAGGGGAGCTCTACTGGCTGCCTTAATCCAGTTCCCCTTTAAAAGATCCAGGCCTAAGGGGAGGAGTCAGTTAGTCCCAGGAGTGAGCTCCAGTTAGTCCGAGTCTGAGGAGAGAGCTGGAGTGAGGAGCTGGTCGCTGGGAAGGATCCAGGACCAGGACCAGGGAACACTGACCCAGCTGTGCTGCACCCTTGGGAGAGGGTCGGAGGCCAGTGGAGAGTAGGAGAATCAAGAAAAGGGAACCAGTCAAGGTCTCCCTGTAGTGCACCTGGACACCGGAGTCCGTCACTGCCAGCATCCACTGCAGCTGTTAAAACCCGGGAGAACCAGGAGGACTAAAACCCCCTGAGGTAACAGACAAGAGACACTCAAACTGACCAAACACAGGACCAGGGGCCATAGGAGGAATAGGGACCCCGCAGAAGGACCTAATTGTCAGTTTAGAGCCAAGCCCTGAGAGGGAGAAGGAGCGGTGAGTTCAGGCACAGGCAGGACTTACCCCAAACCACAGAGCACAGAGACAGAGGATGCCTCACAACTTTCTAAGGTGGAAGTCCCAAGTTGCACCGGGGACCTGGTTATTTCTCTGGACTGTACCTGTTACCCTGTCACCAGTTAGGGTACCTTTACACACCGCCACAGCGCGTAGCAACAGGTATCCACCGCACGTGCACGTTTTTAACGGTGGATACCGATCCCTGATACCGCATATACACGCCGCCATTGCGTGCTCCACTGAAGGTATGTGCGTTCCCCGGAAATGCCGACAGCTCCTGCGGCTTCCTTCCTGTTGAATACCTTCCCTGGTTTACACGCCACTACCACAAAGGAATATGGGCGTACATATTTCGCGCCGTAAGTACATAGGCGTGACAGAGTTGTGTGTTCCGTGATGCACAAGCGTTGATTGGACAACGCAATAGAGTCATGAATGGCCAGCCTGCGCAGGAAGGCTGCCTAATACATGACGCCATTGCAATTGTGGACTGTGAATGGATAGCTCTGTTAATATGGCGCCCTGTGAAGGGACAACCAATCGTAACGCAGGAGCCTCCACCAATGATTGTTGATGGGGCGTGGTATCCTTGACGCCGTGGCACGCCCCTGGGAATTCGTAGGCCACGCAAATACCTTGCCTGTGCCCTGATTACACGCCACCACCATAGGAATTGTGCCTTCCTGTTTTTGAGCACGGCTCAGAAACAGGTATCCGAAGGAACTCCGAGACACCGGAAGGAATTACCCGAATTACACGCCACCATTTCTTAGTGATTTCATGGAAACAGGCACAATTGTCCCCAATGCCTGGCGGTTTCTACCTTCCTGTGGTGGCGTGTAAAGGTACCTTAAAAGGTACCGAAACAAAGATCACTGTGTGTGTCTGTGCCTGCTTAACCGCCGCTATTCACCGCATTGACTGCAGAGACGCAACTACAACTCCCCTCATCCATCCCCGCTGCCCTGAGGTAAAGCTCCACCTGTGGGGAGCTGTACTACACTGAGCTGCACTTCCATCACCTCAGCGGCCGGCTGCAGCGCTGGTATACCCCACCGTTCCTTGTCATTGAGGGTCCAGGGCACGGGACCGGGGACCGACCAGCCGTGATCCCCCATCAAAGTAGCCATCAGCCTCGGTACCCAAGTACCCCCTACCCTATCGACCGCCTCAGTTATATTAACGTACTGTATAGAGTTATGCTTTTCCTACAGTTCCCATGGGCACATAGTACTGTTATCACACCAGATAATGACTGGTTTCTGGCTCTCTCTCCCTCCAGACTCCCAGTACTGTAAAGCCCCCATCACACATAACATAACAGGTTTGTGACGTAACGGCGATCTCGCTAACGATCTCGCTATGTGTGACACTTAGCAGCAATCAGGCCCCTGCTGTGAGATCGCTGGGTCATTTTTTGATCATTGCGCTCCTGCTGGTCAGCACGCATCGCTGCGTGTGACAGCGAGAGACCGATGATCAGCGACCTCACAGTGCATTGTGTATCTCTTTATTTCTGCTTTTCCAATCTACTCTTTTCTACCTATCTCAATAGACTTCTAGAGGCAACTGACATTTGACAACTTAAGCCCCAGTCACACATAATGAGATCGTTAGCGAGATCTCTCCAGCGATGTCGCTATGTGTGACATTTAGCAGTGATCAGGCCCCTGCTTTGAGATCGCTGATCGCTGCAAAGGGCTCAGGACCATTTTTTGGTCGTTGGTCTCCCACAGGTCAGCACGCATCGCTGTGTGTGACAGTGAGAGACCAACGATCAGCGATCTCACAGGCTGGTAACCATGGTGTTTATCATGGTTACCAGCGCTAAGCAGGGAGGACACTGGTAACCAGGCCCGCCAATAGGGCCTTAAAGGCCATACAGCTGTATGGGGCCCGAAGAAAAGTGGAGGGGGCGTGGCCATATCCAAACAGCAGGGGGGGGGGCCCGGGCGCGCTGGCTGTGGGCGGGGCCATTTGGAGCAATGAGGCCCGCCCCATTTGGCCAGCAGCGGCAGTGACACAGTCACTAGACAGTGACTACACAGTAGTTCATACGCGCCGGCGCGCCGCTGCCTGCGCTGCGCAGCTGACCTGACGAGTCTCGTCGTGTCGTCGTCATCAGCATCACAAGAGCCAGGGGCGGGGCGGGGCCGTCCGTCATACTCAAACACACACAGGCTGGGGCTGGCTGGGCAGGCCAGCAAGCACAGGGAACCGCCCAGCCGCCGCCCGGCGGCCCGCCCATCCACACTCACCCCGCCCCCGGAGGCCTCAATGCACAGAGCCCAGGGAACCGCCCAGCCGCCGCCCGGGCCCGCCCAGCCACTGTTATCCTGTGGAAGCCCGGCGGCCGCCCATCCACGCTCACCCCGCCCCCGGGCCCAGAGGCCTCAATGCACAGAGCCCAGGGAACCGCCCAGCCGCCGCCCGGGCCCGCCCAGCCACTGTTATCCTGTGGAAGCCCGGCGGCCCGCCCATCCACGCTCACCCCCGCCCCCCGGCCCAGAGGCCTCAATGCACAGGGCCCAGGGAA
Organism: Allobates femoralis; assembly: GCA_033576535.1. Classification (NCBI taxonomy): domain Eukaryota; kingdom Metazoa; phylum Chordata; class Amphibia; order Anura; family Aromobatidae; genus Allobates; species Allobates femoralis. Next base: position 674,901,730 of record JARQOC010000003.1, read on the forward strand.
CCGCCCAGCCGCCGCCCGGGCCCGCCCAGCCACTATTATCCTGTGGGGGCCCGGCCCGCCCACACCATGCCTTGAAGCACAGAGGGCTCGCCCAGCCTCTATTAGCCTGTGGGGCCCGGCACACCCATCCCAGGCCTCAATACACAGGGCCCAGGGAACTGCCCAGCCTCTATTAGCCTGTGGGGGCCCGGGATCCCCCCCCATTGCTCTCCACCTGCAGAGCAGCACGCTACATAGCTGCTGTGTTCTTACAGGACCTGTGATGACGTCACTTGGAGGGGAGGAGTCAGGGGTCACATGATCAGCTCCTCAGTTGTCATGGTGCTGGATGAGGTAAAGTGTATCTGTGGTCAGGATGGATTTACAGTGTGGATGTAGCAGAGCCGAATGTATACAAGGTGTATGAAGCGGAGCCACGTATGTATGAGGTGTACGGAGTGGAGCCGTGTGCGTATGAGGTGTATGGAGCGGAGCCACATGTGTACAAGGTGTACGGAGCAGAGCCACATGTGTACAAGGTGTACGAAGTGGAACAAGGTGTATGAGGTGTACGGAGCTGAGCTTCGTGCGTACGAGGTGCACGGAGCTGAGCCGCGTGCGTACAAGGTGTACGGAGCTGAGCTGCGTGCGTATGAGGTGTACAGAGCTGAGCCACATGTGTATGAGGTGTACGGAGCTGAGCCACGTGCGTATGAGGTGTACGGAGCTGAGCTACCTGCGTATGAGATGTACGAAGCTGAGCCGCGTGCGTACGAGGTGTACGGAGCTGAGTTGCATGCGTACGAGGTGTACGGAGCTGAGTTGCATGCGTATGAGGTGTACGGAGCTGAGTTGCATGCGTACGAGGTGTACGGAGCTGAGTTGCATGCATACGAGGTGTACGGAGCTGAGTTGCATGCGTACGAGGTGTACGGAGCTGAGTTGCATGCGTATGAGGTGTACGAAGCTGAGCCGCGTGTACGAGGTGCACGGAGCTGAGCCGCGTGCGTACGAGGTGTACGGAGCTGCGTGCATATGAGGTGTACAGAGCTGAGCCACTTGTGTATGAGGTGTACGGAGCTGAGCCACGTGCGTACGAGGTGTTCGGAGCTGAGTTGCATGCATACGAGGTGTACGGAGCTGAGTTGCATGCATACGAGGTGTACGGAGCTGAGCTGCGTGCGTACGAGGTGTACGGAGCTGAGTTGCATGCGTACGAGGTGTACGGAGCTGAGTTGCATGCGTATGAGGTGTACGAAGCTGAGCCGCGTGTACGAGGTGCACGGAGCTGAGCCGCGTGCGTACGAGGTGTACGGAGCTGCGTGCGTATGAGGTGTACAGAGCTGAGCCACGTGTGTATGAGGTGTACGGAGCTGAGCCACGTCACGTGCGTACGAGGTGTATGGAGCTGAGTTGCATGCATACGAGGTGTACGGAGCTGAGTTGCATGCGTACGAGGTGTACGGAGCTGAGTTGCATGCGTATGAGGTGTACGAAGCTGAGCCGCGTGTACGAGGTGCACGGAGCAGAGCCGCGTGCATACGAGGTGTACGGAGCTGAGCCGCGTGCGTACGAGGTGTACGGAGCTGAGCTGCGTGCGTACGAGGTGTACGGAGCTGAGCTGCGTGCGTACGAGGTGTACGGAGCTGAGTTGCGTGCGTATGAGGTGTACGGAGCTGAGCTGTGTGCGTATGAGGTGTACGGAGCTGAGCCGCGTGCGTATGAGGTGTACGGAGCTGATTTGCATGTGTACAAGGTGCACGGAGCTGAGCCGCGTGCGTACGAGGTGTACGGAGCTGAGCTGCGTGCGTACGAGGTGTACGGAGCTGAGCTGCGTGCGTACGAGGTGTACGGAGCTGAGCTGCGTGCGTACGAGGTGTACGGAGCTGAGCTGCGTGGGTACGAGGTGTACGGAGCTGAGCTGCGTGCGTACGAGGTGTACGGAGCTGAGTTGCATGCGTATGAGGTGTACGAAGCTGAGCCGCGTGTACGAGGTGCACGGAGCAGAGCCGCGTGCATACGAGGTGTACGGAGCTGAGCCGCGTGCGTACGAGGTGTACGGAGCTGAGCTGCGTGCGTACGAGGTGTATGGAGCTGAGCTGCGTGCGTACGAGGTGTACGGAGCTGAGCTGCGTGCGTACGAGGTGTACGGAGCTGAGTTGCGTGCGTATGAGGTGTACGGAGCTGAGCCGCGTGCGTATGAGGTGTACGGAGCTGATTTGCATGTGTACAAGGTGTACGGAGTGGAGCCACGTGCGTACGAGGTGTGTGTACCAGTGGTAACCCCCAGCGGATGCCGCTCCCACTCTTATAGTCTCGGCATTCTTCTCCAGAGTCTCTGATAATAATAAGTAATCGAGATCCGCTGCCATTTTCTGGAAGCTTGTGACCCCTGGCTCCAGAGCTCACTTCACCCCCTCAATGGGTGGAGGGCCCAGGGAGAGACCATACATCTCTGTGGCTCCTGCAGAGCTCAGCTCACTCCCAGTCTGTGTCCCCCAGCCCTCTGCAGTGCTGTATATACTCTTTGTCCTGTATATTGTATATGTAACAATTTCCTATGTGATGTACCGTATATACTCGTGTATAAGCCGACTTTTTCAGCCCAAAAATTGGGCTGAAAAGTCCCCCCTCGGCTTATACACGAGTATATACATGTGTGTGCTGAGTGTGACGGGGACGGGGGCTCTGACTGGGGGCAGGAGGAGGCAGGAGCGGGCTGCAGTGACACCGCGCGGTCACGTGGGCCCGCCTCATTGATATGCACGCATCCCCCTGTCCATCCCCGGCAAGGGGATGCAGTGCATATTGCCGGACACAGCCCCTGGCGGCCCCCGGCAGTGGTATACAGCCCCCCCGCCTAGTAACGGGCCCCCATGCTGCGGCACAGCATACAGTAGTTCATACACTACCATCTCTCCCTGCAGCGCGCGGCTCCTCCATGTCCCAGCCGGCATCTTCCTGTAGTGTCATGTGACTGGCGCGTCACATGACACTACAGCAACAAGCCGGGCGGGAGATGGAGGAAGCGCGCGCTGCAGGAGATGGTAATGTATGAGCTACTGTATGCTGTGCCGCAGCATGGGGGCCCGGTACTAGGCGGGGGGGCTGTATACCACTGCCTGGGGGCCCTGTATATCACACTGCTGGGGGCTGCAGTATACACCTGTGCTGGGGGCTGCTGTATAAACCCCCGGGGGCCTGCTGTATAAACCCCCGGGGGCCTGCTGATACCCCCGGGGGCCTGCTGATACCCCCGGGGGCCTGCTGATACCCCTGGGGGCCTGCTGATACCCATGGGGCCTGCTGTATACCCATGGGGGCCTGCTGTATACCCCTGGGGCCTGCCGATACCTCTGGGGGCCTGCTGATACCCATGGGGCCTGCTGTATACCCTTGGGGGCCTGCTGTATACCCCTGGGGGCCTGTTGATACCCCTGGGGCCTGCTGATACCCCTGGGGGCCTGCTGAATACCCCTGGGGGCCTGCTGATACCCCCGGGGCCTGCTGATACCCCTGGGGGCCTGCTGATACCCCCGGGGCCTGCTGAATACCCCTGGGGGCCTGCTGTATACCCCTGGGGCCTGCTGATACCCCTGGGGGCCTGCTGATACCCATGGGGCCTGCTGTATACCCATGGGGGCCTGTTGATACCCCTGGGGCCTGCTGATACCCCTGGGAGCCTGCTGAATACCCCTGGGGGCCTGCTTATACCCCTGGGGGCCTGCTTATACGCCTGGGGGCCTGCTGTATACCACTGGGGGCTGCTGTATACCATACTACTGGGGCCTGTATACCACACTGCTGGGGGCTGTATACCTCACTGCTGGGGGTTGTATACCTGTGCTGGAGTCCACCCTCGGCTTATACGCGAGTCAATAAGTTTTCCTAGTTTTTGGGGGCAAAAGTAGGGGGGTCGGCATATACACGGGTCGGCTTATACACGAGTATATACGGTATTTGATTTACAAAACTTATTGTCACAGAGTCGACTGCGCTCCAGACCAACACAAGCCTGGAAGATCAGATATCACCGAACATCGCAGGACACAGAGAAGCAGCTGCAGCCAGCAAATTAGGTGAGGTAATTAATTTAATGTAGCCGGTAATTTTCATGGTGATGTGCGGTCCCTAAATGACGGTAGAAATTTCCAAATGTCCCTCCAGCAGCAAAAAGGTTCCCCACCCCTGTACAAGGTGATGAATAACTGCACCAGTATTATTCTGCCTCATGTGGCATTTATTGTTCACATCCCTCCACAGCTCTGATAAAGAACAATGTATAGAGAGAGATTAATGAGTGATTGGCGAGGACGTGGTGCAGAAAGGGAGTTTTTCCAATAGTGGGTGGTGAAACTATGGAAGGTTTGATGGGTGGAGGCGGAGCGTGGGTGGAGGCGGAACCTGGATGGAGGCGGAGCTTGGTGGAGGCGGAGTTGGGGTGGAGTCTCAGGGGGGCCCCAAAATTTTGCTAGTAAGGGGCCCCAAAATTTCTAGTGGCGGCCCTGCTGGTAACTATGATAAACAGCGGGTGTCTAGGCAGCACGTGACGCCTAGATACCCGGGGTTTATCATAGTTACTTGTGTCCTCCCGCTTCCAACGATGTGGAGGTAGCTCCCTTGTCCCTGGTCGCTGAGAAGATCTTCCTGTTTGACAGCTCCCCAATGACCAGGTAACGACGCGCCAACGATCCCTACAGGATCGTTATCGTTGTTGGGATCGCTGTTGCGTCGTTGTGTGTGATGGGAGCTTAAGGCTAAGAGCCCACTGTGCATGTTTGTTTAGGCTGCTTTTGTGCTGCTTCTTTCCAGCCTCAATAACGCAGCTGTTTCAAAAAAGCATGCATGCGTGTCTGGTGCGTTTTTGTAAGAGCTGCTTTTTCAGCTCATTAGAATGGCTGGCAAGTGGAAAATGTAGCCCAAAAAATCATAAAATAATTGACAGGAACTTTTAAAAACGCATGCTTTTTTGGCACCACTGAAAAACGCACATAGTGGGTACAGCTGTTGGAAAATCACATTGACTTTCATTACAAAACTGGGTCATGTGTTTTTGAAAACGCAGCACAAAAATGCAGCAGAAAAGCACAGTGGGCACAAAGCCTTAAAATGCACATTTTAGATTGGCCTTTTATTGTGACCAGTCTAAGACACACCTGTGCAATAGTCACTCTGTCTAATCAGCATCTTGATGTGCCACACCTGTGAGGATGAAGTGGATGGATTATCTTGGCAAATGAGAAGTGCTCACAACACAGATTTTGACACATTTGTGAGCAATATTTGAGAGAAAAAGGCCTTTGTGTACATAGAAAAAGTCTTAGACCTTTGAATTCAGCTCATCAAAAAGAGTTTATATATTTGTTCAGTAGAATTCTTACAAATGGATTTTATCACTAGCGGTTTGGTGAGCCATGGGGGGAGGTGCCCGGTGTTGTAAAGGGTCCAGCTGGGACATGTGGTTCAATCGGCAGCAGATGGTAACATCACGGTAGCTGAAGTGGGCTGCTGATCCCGTAAACACTTCCCTCGTGTCCACAACAATGGTCAAAGTGGGAGGCTGCCCTTATAGTGATGGCATATGAACCCCCGGGGGCGCTACTGTAGTGGTGTATCAAGCTTCACTCCTTTGTGGAAGCAATTAAATGGAGAAAATGATATCCCTTCAGCGAGGACTGTGATAGAGATTTTTGGAACAGTAGTCTTTCCTCACTCTCTTTCTTGACTAGACTTACCAGAAAACAGTTTAAACCAGTTCCAGGAAGTGTGTAAGGCCTGAGGTCGAGGCTCCTCCCACCTATGGCAGCTAGCTATGAGGAGAATTATCTAACTTTCATACAAATATGTTGAGCTTGAGATGGCAGCAATACAATGTAAAATCTACATCTATCTGTCCTCACTGCACGGACATCACATCACAATGCATGAGACAGTTTTCCTAACTCACAGTGCCCAAAGTAATTCTGGAACACTGGAACAAATCTACTGCCACATACTAATAGTTTCACTCAGCAGCAGTAGAATGGGTACCGGGATACCACAGCAGGTTATCCTGTAGATCAGGGATCTCCAACTCCAGGCCTCGAAGGCCGCAAACATGTCATGTTTTCAGGATTTCCTTAGTATTTGAATCATTACCATGCAGGTGATTATATTATCACGTGTGCAATACTAGGAAATCCTGAAAACCTGACCTAGTTGCAGTCCTCGAAACCTGGAGTTGGAGATCCCTGCTGTCGATAGTCTGTTGTTATCTTAATGTAGAATTGTATTGTGTAAAAGACTGACCGTATTGACTCCGTTAGATAGTGACACTGAGGCACATGGGGACCTGACTGTGGTTTCACCTGGGAGTACCGATTGTGCATTAAAAAAGTATACACAGCTTATTTATTGAGTCATATCAAGAGTTGTTCATAAATAGTTGTTCCTGTATACTTTCCATGTAAGATGATTATTCTGTGATACATTGGATTTCTTATTGATTCTTCGCTAACAAGCCATTTTCTCCCAGTTGTTTGAACTGTATTTTAGGTACCAATGCGTTGCCGCTGTATCCTTTGAACCTGTGTTTCTCCTGCTGCCACCAAATTTTGCACTAGATATTTTCCAATCACTTAATTGTTTTTGACCACTCGATTCCTCAGGAATATGACGGCAGTCAATGATATCTTCATCTTTTTGCAAAATGCAGGTAATGCAGCCAGTGAACTTGCAAGTCGTGGTTTCATCTGTATCGTTATAAGCACTATATGCCTTTCCTATCTTTTTGTATTTGTTCATTTATGAAATGAATTCTTCTCTTAAATTTTTGGGTTAAGCTTGACATCTCAAGAGTATAAGGCTAGGATCACACTGCCTTATGAGCTGATCTCAACGGTCTGCTCTAAATACTTTGATATTTTCCTCAGAAGCAAATAGTGTAAACGCTATGCATTTCTGGAGAACACTGCCCATAGCAACCCCTTATGTACATTGACAGTGGCCACACACAGAGCTGCTGGGAGGCTGGTTTTCAGGAGCACACAGGAAACGCTAAGCCTAAGGCTAGGGTCACACATGCCAATCAGTTTTTTCCACGGGTTTCAATAATAAATCTGTTTTTTTAGGCTGTTTTTTGAGTCTCCTGTGCAGCTATGCATTTTTTGGACTTTGTCATTTTTTGCCAAGACATGCTAGCAAAAACTGATCCGTTTTTTTACTGCACCAAAAAAATGGATCCGAATTCCCATTGGGCTTTATGTAAAAAAAACAGATCCATTTTTTTACTGCACCCAAAAACGTTGCTTGCAGCGTTTTTTAGGTCCAGAAAAAAAAAACCAAATAGCTTTTGTTAACAATGCAGTCACAATTGATCTCAGGATCAGTTTTTAGCATCAGTTTTTGGACTTAGAAAAATAAAGTTAAAAAACTGATGCCAATAACCAGGGCTTATGTGTGACCCTAGCCTAAGGCTGGGGTCACACATGCCCATCCCCTTTTTTAAGCTCTTAGAAAAATGGATCTGTTTTTCTAAAGGTACCTTTACACGCCGCGACGGCAGGCTGAATACATCCCGCTACTTCACGTGCACGAGCACGCTCAAACGGTTACAAACGGTCAACGCATCACCTTTACACGCCGCGACAAGATGCGCTACGCCACGCTACATCTATAGCTAGCTACATCGCCGGGTGTCTCAAGTAGCCAGCTGTAGCTCATTTACACACCGCTACAACCAGCTACTATGGGCGTACCTGGTGCAGCAGGGCCAGCACATAGGCGTGCTACAATTGTGGATTACGAGCCGTCCGTACGCTGATAGGACGAAGCAATAACATCCTGATTGGGCAGGCAACGCAGGAGGCTAAGTAATACAGCACGCTCGAGCAATTGTGTAGTGTGACTCGTCAGCTCCTTTAAATATGCCTCCCTATGCTGCGACTACCAATCGTCATGCAGCAGCTTCCACCAATGATCGCACATGGGGCGCGGTAACACGGAGCCAGGGTCACGCCTTAGCTACATTGCAGCTACATCGCAGGCTGTCCCGAGTTCCCTTCCGTTGCCTCTTTACACGCCGATACAGCTCGCTACCATCGGCGTTGTAGCCATCAGTTTTCGAGCAGAGCTAGGGAACAGATGTATCTGTTGCCGGCTGTAGCGTCACGTCTTCAGACGCCGCTACGACGGGCTACATTGGCGCTACAAGCTACATTTGTAGCCTGTAGCGGGATGTATCCAGCCTGCCGTCATGGCGTGTAAAGGTACCATAAGGGTGCCAATAGTGTCCCCTGAGGTCCTGGACGTTTTTTGGAAATATTGGGACTTAGTAATTTTTTCCCAAAAAGCGCATGCAAAAATGCATGCGTTAATGCATGGTGCCTATATGTACCATGCGTTAACGCTTGTGTCTCCCATAGGGCATCATTTTTAAAAAATGAATGCTTTTTTTAATGCACCCAAAAACGCTGCTAGCCTTTTTTGGGATGCTGCACAAAAACGCACGCGTTTTTTGAAAAACGCACATACACATGTGTTAACGCATATGCATTTTTGGACTTTGAAAAAAAAATGTTCAAAATGATCCCAAAAACGGATTTAAGGCAAAAATGGATGGTATGTGTGACCCTGGCCTAAGGCTGCATACTCACGATGAATATACGCAGCATTTTGGATGCAGCATCTTGCAGCTGCATCCAAAATGCTGCGTAGTACAGTATCAGAAATCGAGTGGTCAAAAACAATTAAGTGATTGGAAAATACGCAGTGCAAAATATGGCGGCAGCAGGAGAAACACAGGTTCAAAGGATACAGCGGCAACACATTGGTAACTAAAATACAATTCAAACAACTGGGAGAAAATGGCTTGTTAGAGAAGAATCAATAAGAAATCCAATGTATCACAGAATAATCATATTACATGGAAAGTATACAGGAACAACTATTTATGAACAACTCTTGATATGACTCAATAAATAAGCTGTGTACGGTATACTTTTTTAATGCACAATCCGTACTCCCGGGTGAAACCACAGTCAGGTCCCCATGTGCCTCAGTGTCACTATCTAACGGAGTCGATACGGTCAGTCTTTTACACAGGTGGAGCTCTATCTAAGGGCAGCGGGGTGTAAGACGGGAGTAGTGGTCCTCACCTCGATGATATTGTAGAAGCCCTCCAGACGGCGTATAGAAGGAGACCAAACACCAGATCAGCTCAAACAGCTCTTTACTTGCACCAGGTAGAAAAAGGGTACATGGTACAGTCTGGTTGAAAGGGGTTTGTAGCCGCAGATCTTGGAAGCAAAAAGCTTGATGATCAATGGCACAAAGACACAGAGGCAAAGTCACTCTCCCGGGTACTTTACTGTAAACAGTCATCAGCATACAAGTCCGCAGTTCAGCAAAAGTTGTTAAAGAAACAGGTAGCTCTACGGGTGGCTGCAAGTGGATGCCAGGTGGTATGGTGGTACCCGTGGTATGCCTTAGTTGACGAACTCGTGTTCTTTCTTCCCCGCCTAGGAGGAGTCTATACCCAATTACACCTTGAATGTAGTCTTGGGGCTACCCTCCCTCGAAGTGAAGAAGCATGCAGACCGCTCTGTCTGGCAGAGTGCCGTAGCTGGTGAACAGACCTCAGCAGCCAGTTGACTACTTAAGAGGTGGACTATGGCTCTTTCCTCGGGTCTGGCGTTCCCGTGGTGAACTGGTGAATTCCCTGGAGTATGGTCGCTCCACGCTGGGGTTCCACCTTTCTCTCTCAGGCCCAGACTCACGCGACAGGCACCCTCTCTCAGGATCCCCTCGGAATCCCCTTTCATTTTCCCTCAGGATCAGCCTGGAGCTGACCTGTTAGACCTTCCGCTTCGCTCCACACTCCTCCTCAACTCCTCTCCAACTCCAACTAACCTTCACTCTTCCAAGAGGTGCTAGATCCCTCCCGGGTAACCTCCCACCACTAGTCTAGTGTGGGAGTGCAGAAATGGCTCCCACCCATCAGCCCAGCATCCACTTGCAGTTGAGGACAATTACACCATTTTTACGAGTGCAATACCCCACTGTGATGCCTAACCATGTGGGGCGCCACACTGTTACCTATAGTCCCTTACTTGTCGGTGCCATGGACCCAGCTGCCGGACCAATTTTGGGGTTCTCTAGGGGTGCTGTGGATCCCTTGTGTCGAGCCCTCAGCTTGCCGGTCTGCAGCCAGGGTTAGACCTTTTACTAGCTGCCTCGGCTCCGGTATGCCGGTGGTGACTTGGGTTTCCAGCTGGCTCCAACCAGTCCTGGAATAACCCCCTTCCAAATCTGGGTCACCCCTCCTATTACAGCCGCAGGGTCCCCTGCGTCTGCCTTCCTCGCTGTCTCACACCGACTGCCTGACACTACTGTCACTCCCTATTTCCCGCTCTCTAGGCTCCACTCCCTGGGACCTACTAAATTTATGGTACGCTGTATTAAAGTGGCCAACTGTATGGATTGCAGGGTGCAGACTCTGTAGGGTCATCGATATCCACTACTACGGAGGCACTACACCTGCTGTTTGGGGTGCAGTACCTCCCTGTGGTGCTTTGCTATAGGGATGCCACACGTGTTTACTAAATACTAAAGATACTTGTCATGAGGGGGTTGTATAAATTTGATTAAAACTGTATATAGATAAATGGGTATACAATCATTGATGATCTATACCAGTATTCCCCAAAAGCAGTCCTCAAGAACCTCCAACAGTACACGTTTTCAGGATTTAAATTGTATTGCACAGGAAACCTGAGCAGTACTAATCACCTGTACAATACTAAGGAAATTCTGAAAACATGCACTGCTGGTGATTTTGAGGATTCAAGTTGAAGAACACGGATATATAACAGTTAAACTTCTAATATGTTACAGAGCACCTATCAAGAGATGCAATATAATCAGGCAGCAAATGAAAGGTTAGTTCTTGGTGTTCCTGTGTTAGAAGCAAGAAAATGGGCAAATATAAATATTTGAACCACAATGGTCATATTGTGATGGTGGGATGACTCAATCAGAGTATTTCCAAAACTGCAGGTTTTGTTCACATCAGTAATTTTTGTAATTCGAGATGGATGTATCAATTTGTGGAACTTGGATCTAAGGGCCAGATCAGTAGCCACAGGCCACTAGACTGTCAAATATCTTAGGCTGCTTTCATATCATGATTTTGTGGTATCCATATGTATTCATTTCAAAACGTTTCAAAACAGCTAATGTGTCAGCTGATCGGCTCTGTGACATCATAAGAGGTCCTGCACCCACATGGAGACGGTCACATCACCTGAGCCGCCGGAAAGGGAAAGTATCCTCCAGGGGGAGATTTTTTATTTTTTACATACCAGAGTGAACAGAACAGGGACAGGATAGGGGACAGGATAGGGGACAGAACAGGGACAGGACAGGGGACAGGACAGGATAGAGGACAGGGGGGACAGGATATAGGAGAAGGGGGGATAGGATAGAGGAGAGGGGGGACAGGACAGAGGAGATATAGGATGGAGGAGATAGGAGAACAGGGAGAGACAGAGGGACCACAGGATCCACACAGATCCTGCATAGAAACTGAAACGGATGGCTATTTGCCATCCGATTGCAGGCATCCGTGTGGATCCGTGGCTGTCCTGGTTATCCTGCAAAAACAAGGATCCCCGCGGACAGCCCAAAATCGTGATATGAAACCAGCCTTACCTCTTTGGATTCCCAGCATAACATCTGATTAACTGATCAACTCTAGATAAAATGGCCTAGACCCCCACATCGGGCACATCAACCTCAACAATAAATGGTAGAGAAACATTCGGCTGAAGGAGTAACAGGAGCCTTTTTATTTTTAGAGAAGTGAAATCCAGGCAGGCAAGATCAAACCAATTAAAAAAGGCTGTACCTTTTTTGGTCATGTGACTGTCCATGAGGTTTGACAATTGAAGAAAAGTTTTGAATAAACTTCCAATAGTAATTATCAAATCCCAGAAAGCATTATAAGGCTTTCAGATTATCGGGTGGATCCCACTCCAGAACATCACTTTTTCGGGTCCATCTGAAAACCAGAAGACGATATCATGTATTCTAGAAATTGCACCTCTCATATGGCAATAACACACTTTTCTAGTTTAGCATACAACTTATTAGCCCGTAGTACCTGCCTGACATGTACAGTGGGGAAAAAAAGTATTTAGTCAGTTTTGAAATAAAGGTTTCAACCACACGTTTGTAAGTTAAAATTGTGTATTTTCCACACAGTATTAAAGGGAACCTGTCAGACTGTTTATGCCTCCCCAGCTATCACTGTCTGTACCTGCAGCTTCATAATACTATTGTAATCATCCCTGTCTGAGCTCATAGTGTACTGTGAAAGGGGAAAAAAAAGCATTTATACATTTACATTTCCTTATGGAATGAGGCAGTCAGTCTCCAGCTTGGAGGACAGGGACTGTTTGGCAGGTTAATAGTAAACATTTCAGCCTTGTGCTAGAACATGTTGGGAGACTTGAAGTGATGTCACAACCATGTGACTACAATAGGTGGAGCTAAGTTCTCATAGAACATAATACATTTGCTGGCTTAGCTCCGCCCACTATGGTCACATGATCGTTACATCACACAGGTCCTTTAGCCATCCAAGTTAAAAGTGAGTTAACAATGATTAAGGCGGCGCGACCGCTGAAATGCGTATGATTTTAATGCACTATAAGCCTGTGATTGTCACTGGTAAAAAACACCCGTTTTTTGTGTCTCTGGATGTAACGATGGATTTTGGACTTATGTGCTTTTAACAAAAATGGAATAAATGTTATATTTTATGGACATCTCCCACGCTGGACATTCGCTTTTCCTTTATACCACTTGCTGCACTGCATGATCCGTGCGCTGGGACTGAAGAGGAGGTGAGCTGATCTTTTTTGCTTTTTTCTTGAGTTAACTATTATCCTGCCAGACAGTCCCCCTCCTTCAAGGTGGGGACAGAAATGTAAGTGTATAAATGCTTTTCTTTCACCTTTCACATTACACTATGAGCTCAGACAGGGATGATTAGACTGGTATTATAAAGCTGCAGCTATAAACAGTGATAGCTGGAGGGGCATAAACTAGCTGACAGGATCACTTTAAACACTTTTATCCGATGTTTCTGCCGGTCCCGGCCTTTAACAAGGTTCAGTGTTGATACTGACAGTTAGGTCTCAAGGAGCCTTTATTTGCACCTTACGTACAATGGAGGAGATCCTGGTAGGGAGGTCAGATATAGAGACAAAACTCAAAGTCTGACCAATGTGGAGACCAGTGATCACCACCAGTATAACCTCAAAATTCCACAGGTAATGGAAGTGTCATGAGACTTTGCTCAGGGAAAAGACCTGTGACTGTGTATTGGTTGTATCAGCAGCGTGCACACATTGGTCAGACTTTGAGTTTTGTCTCTACACTGTGTGCAGAATTATTAGGCAAATGAGTATTTTGATCACATGTTACTTTTTATACATGTTGTCCTACTCCAAGCTGTATAGGCTTGGGAGCCAACTACCAATTAAGTATATCAGGTGATGTGCATCTCTGTAATGAGGAGGGGTGTGGTGTAATGACATCAACACCCTATATAAGATGCGCTTAATTATTAGGCAAATGCCTTTCCTTAGGCAAAATGAGTTTTAAGAGAGATTTGAGGAGCTCTGAAAATTCCAAAATTGTGAGATGTCTTGCAGAGAGGTGCAGCAGTCTTGAAATTGCCACATTTTTGAAGCGTGATCACCAAACAATCAAGAGTTTCATGGTAAATAACCAACAAGGTTGCAAGAGGAGTGTTGGGCAAGAAAAGCACAAAATAACTGCCCATGAATTGAGGAATATCAAGCGTGAAGCTGCCAAGATTCCATTTGCCACCAGTTATGCCATATTTCAGAGCTGCAACGTTACTGGAGTATCAAAAAGCACAAGTTGAGCTATACTCAGGGACATAGCCAAGGTAAGGAAGGCTGAAAAACGACCACCTTTGAACAAGAAACATAAGATAAGACGTCAAGACTGGGCCAAGAAATATCTTAAGACTGATTTTTCAAAGGTTTTATGGACTGATGAAATGAGAGTGATTCTTGATAGGCCAGATGGATGGGCCAGAGGCTGGATCAGTAAAGGGCAAAGAGCTCCACTCCGACTCAGACACCAGCAAGGTGGAGGTGGGGTACAAGTATGGGCTGGTATCATCAAAGATGAACCTGTGGTACCTTTTCGGGTTGAGGATGAAGTGAAGCCCAACTCCCAGACCTACTGCCAGTTTCTGGAAGATAGCTTTTTCAAGCAGTGGTGCAGGAAGAAGTCGGTATCGTTCAAGAAAAACATGATTTTGATGCAGGACAATGCTCCATCACATGCATCCAACTACACCACAGTGTGGCTAGCCAGTAAAGGTCTAAAAGAAGAAAAAATAATGACATGGCCCCCTTGTTCACCTGATCTGAACCCCATAGAGAACCTGTGGTCCCTCATAAAATGTGAGATCTACAGGGAGGGAAAACAGTACACCTCTCAGAACAGTGTCTGGGAGGCTGTGGTGGTTGCTGCATGCAATGTTTGATTGTAAACAGATCAAGCAACTGACATAATCTATGGATGGAAGGCTGTTGAGTGTCATCATAAAGAAAGGTGGCTATATTGGTCACTAATTTTTTTTTGTGTTTTGTTTTTGCATGTCAGAAATGTTTATTTCTAAATTTTGTGCAGTTATATTAGATTACCTGGTGAAAATAAACAAGTGAGATGGGAATATATTTGGTTTTTATTAAGTTGCCTAATAATTCTGCACAGTAATAGTTACCTGCACAAACAGATATCCTCCTAAGATAGCCAAATCTAAAAAAAAACACTCCAACTTCCAACAATAAAAAAAAATTAATAAAAAAATAAATAAAAAAAGCTTTGATAATTATGAGCCTTTTGGGTTGATTGAGAACATAGTTGTTGATCAATAATAAAAATAATCATCTAAAATACAACTTTACTAATAATTCTGCACACACTGTATATCTGACCTCCCTACCAAGACTATATCTACTCCATTTGCACGAACGGTGGAAATAAAGGCTCTTTGAGACCTAACCGCTAGTATCAACATTGAACCTTGTTAAAGGCCAAGACCGGCTGAAACGTCGGATAACAGTGTTTAATACTGTGTGGCAAAATAAAAGGATACACAATTTTAACTTACAAACGTGTGGTGGAAACCTTTATTTCAAATTGGTATGCCCGGGATATTCTTAATATCATTGACCTTCTTTTTCTGGAGCACCAAGGGTAACAGACACCGTGAGCCTCTTATTTCTCGAGACCATCTGATATTGTGTCTGACAGAGGAATTCCATTTATTGCCAATTTTTGGAGGGCATTTTGCTCTGGCTTTGGCATTAAACTGTTGCACTCGTGGGCATTCCATCCGAAGTCTAATGGATAAACGGAATCAGAATTTGGAGCAGTATTTGCCCTGTTTTGTTTCTGACAATCAGGAGGAGTGGTTCTCATTCCTTCTTCTTGCAGAGTTTGCCATCAATCATCACTGCCATGAATCCTCTGGTTTATCCCCTCTTTTGTGTCTATGATGATCATCCCCAATTTTGTATATTTCGGAATGGGCATTAGTACGTGGTAACTGAGGAGCACCGATTGTGCTCCGCACTGAGGTTTTTCTCATCCTTCTGAGATCCACAGGCAAGCTTGGGCGTCGAACATCTGTGTTCTCAGTAGTGATCCGGCTAGCAGGGGTTAATCTCTGTATGACTCCTGATTACCTCTAGGATCACATGTTCTGAGAGACCTATCACAGTTGCTTCCTGCCTTTTTAAGAAGGTGTAATTTTTTCTCTCATGTTGGCTATAGCTTCAGTGTTGGTCCAGCATACTGGTCCTTTTCTTATTGTTCTAGTAATTTGGTATTAATTTGTTTGATGTTTGGTGATAAACTTTTATTTTTACTCCTGCTTATACTTGTTTTTCTCATTAATATTTATTGTATTCTCCTGTGTGTGAGTGCTGTGAGCTTGTGTTTTTGGTCTCCCCTGTCTGTCTTTATCTGTGGTTTCCTTAACTACCCAGTTCCGAGGGGAGGTGGAGTGGGAACCAGCTCAGGGCTGCATTGGAGTAGGGCCAGGGCGGAGACTCAAGCCTCTCCACTATCAGGAGTACAACTGAGTTAGGGATAGTTCAGGACTCCCTAGCCTGAGGGGCAGATCAGGTTTCCCTTGTCCCTACAGTCCTCGCAACACTATTCCAACTGCAGTGTGGAAACAATTACCCATGGAGATTCTCCTCATTATCCTGTCCTCTCTCTTGCATTTGTCTTTTGAGGGCAACCTGCCATCTTGGGGGACTTGAAAGATTTTGTGATGTTGTAAAGATGTAATTTTCTAGAAATCACAGACTTGGAATGACCAACTTCTACTGCTATGGCTGATAGAGTGGCCCCTTTGGCCTTCATCTGGACAACCTGCTGCTGGAGGGTTTCATTGTCTTTGGAACGGCACACCAATTTTGCAAAGTGAGTGCAACCTGGAGATTTAGCTTGCCAGTTAAATAGGGTTTGTCAGATAATTAAGGAAATTAGCACCAGGTGCCAAATTAACACCAATATCTGAAAGTGTTCTCTAATTTTGATCAGTGTTCTTTTTTATTTTACTAATTTACATTTTTATTCTGTGCTTTACAATATATTCAATTTATGAAATAAGTTCAAAATACCGCTATTTTACTCATGTTAGGATATTTTCACATAGAACAACACAATGACCTTTTTAACATTAAGGAAATTGTGTGTTGTTCTCTAATTTTGATTGCCATTGTATATCTGCATCTATCTATCTATCTATCTATCTATCTATCTATCTATCTATCTATCTATCTATCTATCTATTTATTCTGAACAACATAACAGGTGTACATGTAACAGGAATGCCAGGGGCATGGTTCTCTAGAGGGCGAGGAAATACCGTGGCTTCATCAGAGACCTGGAGAGGGATTACTCTAAATTTTATTTCATCAGAGAAAACACTGCAGGAGACCAGAGATGAATAGAAATACTCAGCAACATCATTAAACTGTTCTGTCTGCTTCTTTTCAGGAATCATCAATTTCTTCCCATGATCACAAATTGCTCCTTTAATAAATAAGTCAGCCTCTGTCCAATAGTCAGCACTGTGCATTTTATTTTACTTTGTTGTGCAAGTGACTATAATTACAAAACCGTGGGCAATATGACTTTGCTTTGTTCTTATAATCTCATTTAACCTGTCAAGACCTCCCTATTGGCCAAGTAAGCGTACTGAAATTTGTGAGCAAACACACAGTGGTTAAACACATTGCTGCTAGTAAGATGCACTAGAAGAATTCACTGACTGCTTGAACAATCCCTCTACTGCCTGGAGCAACAGTGCCCCCTAGTGGAAGTACAGTATAATTACTGATTGACCACAAATTTAAAAGGGGGACAAACCTATACACATCAGATTAACATTTTAGAAGATATTGGATCACTAAATTGATCTTTGAGATTAATAATAGTCTCCTTTTCTTATATATAAAGCAAACACTTACAGTCTTATGTTTTGCTTTGGTAAAGTATGTTGAGATGTCTAAAGATCAGAATTTCTGTCCTGTAGATTAAATACCGTACATAGGGCTGTGTGATTATGGGTAATTACAAGCCTTCATGTTAGTCCAGTTTCACATTGCGGGTTTGATCCGATCCGAGGCTATCCGTGTAAACCGGACAGCCCCGTACCGGATTTTGGCCCCATAGTAGCTTATGGGGCCGGATAGAAGCCGGGAGAATTCAGAATTCTCTCACGGACACAAAAACGTTGCTTGCAGCGTTTTTGTGTCCGAAAGGAGAATATCTCCTCTAATTGCCTATTCCCGGATTGCCCTGGATTCGCCCGGATCCTCCATGGTCGGGAGGATCCGGGAACTTGACATCTGCGGCTGCACGCCGAAGTTGTTTCAGGACCGCGGCTAGCTCCCTGCCAGCCGCGGTCCTGATTCATCAGTGGGGGCAGCTGTGTGCGGCAGCACACCGGACCGGAAGGCAAATTAGCCCTCCGATTCCGTGTGCTGATCAGATCCGGGGCTGTAAGGTTCACCCTGACAGCCTCGGATCGGATCTGACCCGCAATGTGAAGGCAGCCATAGAGCTTGAAGCTTTTTATAATTATTTCTTCCTTGTTAGGTTCAAACGAGCAAATCTCAATATCAATCTGACATTAAAGTTTCTTATTCAAATTGATTAAAATATCATTTAAAAATTAGAGTCATACATTTTAATCATGGACATATATACATTGAGGCAGCCTATGGCATGCTTTGGATGATATCTTGCTTCCGTCTCTACTAGCACAATTGTATTGGAAAAGGGAAAATTATTCGCTGATAGTTTTCTACTTTAATTCTATGAATTATTTGTGGCTATACTTGGCATTTCAAATTCTTGCAGAATAGAAGATATGGTGTAATGAATGGGGCTGTGGTGTTCTGTCCCATACATTGCTTATATCCGGGAACCACCGGAGTAGATAGCTGATTGGTAGGGGTGCTGGGTCCACCAGTCTAATATTGATGACCTATTATAAGGCAAGATCATCAGTTGTTTAGTACATCTTCATTAAAGGAAGACTACAGGAATAATAATTAAATGTAATTTCATATTAGACTCTGTTATTCTGCTTAGAGGAGAATACATAAGAAACCACACTGAGGATCTTGAAGGTCTCCGACATATTCCTGGTAGAGCTCAGCCGGAGATCTGTGCTGTCTGTAGCAGAAGGAGTAAATAACCGAGATCAGTCCACGTGCTGTGATGGGCGCTCAGGATACAGACTCACACCTGTGCTACCAGGCAAACAGCCATTAGTGCCACATTGGAACTCGCGTTAATTACTAATTTGCTGCTGGTAAATTGCAATAATTGGCAAGTTAAAAGCAGATTAAAATTCTGCAGATAAAGGAAAAGACAAATTGATGGTAATGTCTATGTGTTTTCTATGAACAAATGAAAATCTATAGCGGGGATGCACACAGAGGCATGACACCTGCAGGCACTTTACCAGCCCTGGGAGTTCAGATGGATCCCTGCATTCAGCTGGATGGTAACTTACGGAGGCTTCACACTGCAGTGTGATCTGGTCCGGGGCTGTCAGGGATGAACCTGACAGCCCCGGACTGGATCAGCACACAGAACTGGAGGGCTAATTTGCCCTCCGGTCCGGTGTGCTGCCCCACGCAGCTCCCGCTGCTGACCTATCAGCGGCTGCACACCGGACCGGAGGGCAAATTAGCCCTCCAGTTCTGTGTGCTGATCCAGTCCGGGGCTGTCAGGTTTATCCCTGACAGCCCCGGACTGAATCACACCGCAGTGTGAAGCCGCCCTTAGGCTGGCTTCACACTGCAGTTTTTTCCCTGATCAGGTTCGATCAGGTTCGATCAGGTTTGTGTGCCAAAACCAGGAGAGGACACAAACCGGATCGAACCTGATCAGGGAAAAAACTGCAGTGTGAAACCAGCCTTACATGCCTGAAATCTAATTGTGTAAGGGTTAATGTATTACAGCTGCGTCATTACTGCTCAATCCTCTATCAATTATGTCCCATGATTAATTGTCTCCAGGCTTTCAGACATACACTATCACATAAGTTCTATCTGAAGCAGGTCTACAGAAGAGAGCTCCCATCAATATGAAAAGTCCATGAGATCTATGAATGAAAGGAGCTGGGTATCAATAGGCTGTCCTTTCACAATGACCCTGATAGCATTTTTATGAACACCCTATGTACTACTTTAATCTTTTGTGTATATTCTTAAAAATGATATTGTTATTAAAAACAGAGCTTGGAACTAGAGTGTTTTTTATCACAAAATGGCTTCATCTATTTATAAGCCAGTTATGATTCATACGTCACCCTAATTAGCGGAACGTTTAATCAGAAAATGACTTAGGCTATATTCACACTGGACATTTCTGATTCCTTTTTGGTGCTGCGTTTTTTTTAAACTACATCAAAAACAGATCAGTCACTGTGTCTGCCAGCAAAGTGAATGGGATTTTCAGTTTGCTGTGCAGACTTTAGCGTTTTCAACTACTGCATTAATGCTGCAGAAAGAGTATCCAGAAAATGATGAGCATGGCAAATAGTGCTCCGCTTTTCTGGGGAGACAGCGTGCAGGAAGAGACAGGTATTAGGGGGAGACACGTGCAGGGGGAGACAGGTACTGAGGAGAGGCAGGTACTGGGAAGAGACAGGTGCAGTGGAAGACAGCATGCAGGGGGAGACAGGTACTGGGGGCAGACAGCATGCAGGGGAAAGACAGGTACTGAGAAGAGACAGGTGCAGTGGGGAGACAGGCGCAGGGGAGACAGTATGACAGCAGGGAGACAGGCGCAGAGGGAAGATAGCATGCAGGGGGAGACAGCGTGCAAGGGGAGACAGCTACTGGGGTAGACAGCGTGTAGGGGGAGACAGGCACAGGGGGGAGACAGGTACTGGGAAGAGACAGGCACAGGGGGGAGACAGCATGCAGGGGGAGACAGGTATTGGAGGAGACACGTGCAGGGGGAGACAGGTATTGGGGGGAGACACGTGCAGGGGGGAGACAGGTACTGGGGAGACACGAGCAGGAGGAGCCAGGCACTGCGGAGACAGGTACTGGGGGTGAACAGCATGCAGGGGGAGACAGGGGCAGGGGAGCACAGCGTGCAGGGGAGAGGCAGGTACTGGGAAGAAACAAGTGCAGGTGGAGACAGGCGCAGGGGTAGACAGTGTGCAGGGGAAGACAGGTACTGGGGAGAGACAGCATACAGTTAGACAGGCACATGGGGAACATAGCATGCAGGTGGAGATAGGTGCAGGGGAGCGACACATTTGGGGGGGGAGAGACAGCACTATTGGAGGGAGAGAATGCATGGTAGGGATTAAATTTGCTAGGGATATATAGATATATCTATCTATCTATATATATTTGCACGACCAATCAGCGACGCGGGATTTCCGTTACAGACAAACAGACAGAATTAGATGATTATATAGTAGATACCTACAGCAATGTTGGTGTTCGCCAGTGTCGGTGTGCGGCGGTGTCGGTGTGCAGCGGTGTCGGTGTGCGGCAAAGTCAGTGTGCGCCAAAGTCAGTGTACAGTAGTATCAGTGTTGTGTGGCGGTGTCAGTGTGTGGCGGTGTCAGTGTGCAGCAATGTCAGTGTGCAGCAGTGTCGGTGTGCAGCGGCCGGGGGCAGGACAGAGTGGGGCAGGAAAGAGTGGGGCAGGACGGAGTGGGGTAGGACGGAGTGGGGCAGGACGGAGTGGGGCAGGATGGAGTGGGGCAGGATGGAGTGGGGCAGGATGGAGTGGGGCAGTACGGAGTGGGAGCAGAGCAGGGGCAGGATGGAGTTGAGCAGGATGGAGTGGGGCAGGACGGAGTGGGGCAGGATGGAGTGGGGCAGGACGAAGAGGGAGCAGAGCAGGGGCAGGATGGAGTGGGGCAGAATGAAGAGGGGCAGAATAGAGTGGGGTAGAATAGAGTGCAGGTGCCCACCTCTATTGTCACCCCCAGGGCAGTAGCATCCAATGGACAACCTGAGCTGTAAGCTCAGGCGGCAGCAGAATTGGGGAGCGGCAATGCGGCAGGGGGGTGGCGCACAACAGAGCCTCCGCCGCCCAGGGATTATGTACTGACGCTGCCTTCTCAGCTCCCGCAGGCACCAATAGCACAAATCCCGCCGGCCCTGACAGCACCCCCCGTCCACTTATCACTCGCTCCCGCTGGCTGTGACAGCACCGTCGCCCCCTTCTGTTTTCACCTTTGGCTGGCGGTTTCAGGTACCAGGTTTCACTCAGTGCAGCAGTCATGTGACAGGGCCCTGTCACATGACCGCTCCACTGAGTGAAACCCGATTAGGAAAGCGGAGACCTGGGGCTGAGTGTGACCGGGGAGAGCGCGTCATCCTGTGCTTCACTGGGGAACGGCCGTCAGATGGAGCAGGGGAGTCCAGAGCTCCATCCTCCTCCAAATCACACGGTACAGCGGCGGGATGTGCAGGGGCTGAGTACAATGCTGCGTCCTCACACTGCGCCGGAGGGAGTTGTGAGGAGAGTCACGCGGCTCATTTGCATACTGGCCACCTCTGTCTGCAGCGCGCGATTTCGGCCTCAGATGGAAGTGGCCATTAGACAATTATATAATAGATGTGTACATATACAGCAGTGTGTGCTAAACGGGGCCCGCTGACACTTTCGCAAACCCACAAAAACCTGGAGCCGGCCACGGGAGGATGTTGCTAACACACTGCGGGTGCTGGAGGAGAGCACACACGCGGCCCACTCTGCCACTGACCTGCTCAATCTGTGGCAGCTGCGCCTGCTCTCCAGACTCCAGTCCTCCTAACTGAGTCTATCACCGGCCGCTGTCCACCACCTCCAGGCTGGGCTGTTTGAAGAGAAACCGGTCATCTAGTCCAACACAGTCAGAGCACAGAGAAGGTAGCGTGTCTGGGCTGGCTGTGACAGGGAGTGATATGTTGTCCTGCTCCTCTGCTGCATGTGCCAGTCTGCCAGATTTGCCCCATGTAAACTGTGCCCCACCATCTTGATCAACATGATAGAGACATATGTGAAATGGCTTTACATGCTGTGTGTGTCCTATGTGGATATTTTCTTTGGATCATGTATGTATACAGTCCATACGTACATTATTCAAGCAAAATATCCAGATAGAGGGGCACAGACTGCATGTATAGGCATTTCACATGTGTCTATCCAAGGTGGAGGGGCAGTGAATGCACACGCTGAGTACTTGGTGAGTTTTTACCTCAGTATTTGTAAGGCCTCGGGCACACGCTGAGTATTTGGAGAGTTTTTACCTCAGTATTTGTAAGACCTCGTGAACATCCTCAGTATTTGGTGAGGTTTTCACCTCAGTATCTGTAATGGTGGGGTTACACGTCGCGATATCGGCGTGCAACTCCGACCCAACTCCGACAAAAAGTCACGTAGTACGGGAGTTGTACCCGATATCGTTCCTGCGTTGTACAGTTTGAACGTACAACGCGATGCTGGAACGATGCCAAAACGATATCGGAGTCAAATGAGCGTGCTCTCCAACGGGCCGATATTTGATGGAGGTTGGAGCCGGATCGTGCTGTGTGACAGCCCAACTCCGATTTCAACCCAGATTGTTTGGTCGTTCCCGGAAGTCCCGTAGGCGTTTCGAATTGTTAATTTAGAATCCACCCAGCGGCAAGGATTGGTGGCTAGGTAGTGTTTGCGGATTGGCTGAGCGTTGCTAAGCAGCCATTTTGTTTGTTGTGAAGTTTAGGATTTTGATGTGCGTTGCATTAATCGTGTGTTAGCTGGAAGAGTGCAAAGTTTGCAAACAGAATGTATCAAAACACCATTCCCCATCTCCTGTAGTCATCTTGCAAATAGTTTAGGGACCGTGTGACGACGACTATACTATGGAATTACAACAATTTTTTAAGGTTTTGCAGATGGAGACATGTGTTCAATGTTAATGCACTGAAAAGGAACATCGTCCAAAGACTACTTTACATCTCACAACGCACTCCATATGTAATTTTATAATGTGTAGACATCGTGTGTGGGCGACGATAATACGTTGTTATCTGGCCACTTTATGACCTCGGCGCGTGCCCTGGCTTCATCCACTATGTGTGGGCGACTCCTTTGCGGACCCACAAAATATGCAACGCTCCCGCTCTTTGCGTCGTGACGTCATGACGTTGTCTTGCATCAGGCTCAGCCTTATAAGTGGAGTCAAGTGTCTGCAGTAAACATGGCGTTGGCACAGCGTTCAGTAGCCTGGGGCGAGCCAGAGCTGCTTATTTTATTTGATGTCCTAGATAGACATGACTATTGGTGCGCCCTGCCACACCATCACCCCAGGCTTCATAAGAAACGCATCGTCCTCAAGGTGCAACGTGCCCTGATGCGGGACTTACACGTGCATCGTGACACCAAGAAAATCATGAAGAAGATAGCAGATATGAAGCATAAAGGAAGGGACCGGATTGCTGCTATCCGTGCACAGATCCAGAGGATGCGTGGTGAGTATAATGTACTGATACATCCAAACATGTGACATCAGGAGACAATCTAGCATATTGCGCCAAACAGAGAATCAAACATGGTTGGACTATGAACACTCATCCTAATACGACTGCTATTATCATATGGTCATGCTAAAATATTTATAATACTGCTGCTGCGTGTCATTAACTACGAAACAATGTCTTCCCCAAGTCAACTCCACAACAATAATAAACTTATGTTGGAATGAACCAAAAACATAGTTGGTGATGTTCACAAACATCTGACGGGTACATACCCGTCCACATCAATTTTTTTCTTTATTGTCAAATTAATGGCATCCTGTATGTAAGATGTTAGTTGTCAAACAAAGGCGATTTTGAAGACACTTCATCTGGGGCGTAAATGAAATTAGCAGGGCATCATAGGAAAATTTTCGAGGGTGAACACTACAACACACGCACACAATTACATGCCACCTACAAGACCACCCACTTTTGAGGCAGCAGCAGTATATACAGCAGCCCCAGTGGTAGACAACAGCCTCCACACTGTTACATACAGGCCCCTGCAGTATATACAGCTGAGTCTCCTGTGGGATCTACAGGCCACACCTGTATTACAAAAGCAGCCTCTCGATTGCTATACACAGGCCCCAGCAGGATTACAGCAGCTTACACAGTGGTATATACAGGCGACAGTGGTGCCAGACACAGGCGCCAGTGCTATACACGGCACCCCCAATGACGTAAGGTAGACGGTGCCAACAAGGACCAAGATGCCTTAAGGCACATTGGGTTGCAGAGTGCCGACAGCATAATCCAGCAGGGCTAAGTAATTGACGGGGCAGCTCAACGTATAGCACCCTAGCGGCGCAGGGTGTTGGACAAACACAAAAGCGGCCCACACAAGCGTCCACTCCCTCAGACTTTCTGTTACTTACCACCCTCCACTACACTCTATATTTCACTTTAATGTTTACAACATTTCACCTTCAAACTCTACAGATGAGGAAGATGATGAAGATGACGCTCCAGCTGCATCACCAGAACAAGGACAGGCCAGGTCACCAGAGCCCTCTCCTGCACCATCCAGATCACCACATCCCAGCACATCAAGGGGAACATTGGCAACAGCATCCCCATCTGCCTCAGAAGGTGGATCTATCAGGACATCCAGACCGCCATCACTGCCTGCAGATGAAAGTGCCTCACCGGGTGCAGCTCCTACATACTACCCTGTGCCAGCGGAACAACATGGTCATCTGGGAGTGTCTCTGCCCTCTTTTGGTCAAGATCAGGACACACCTCATGGCCAATCTGCCTTACAGGCAATCATTGAGGCATATGGAACTGCCCATGCGGATTCACCAAATGTTCAAAATGGAACGGATTCAGGTACTTGGGAAATGATTACAGGCCTTCTTTGTTTGCCGTGTAATTTTTTTCTTTTTTAAAAAAAAAAAAAAAAAAAAAAAATTACATTATTTATTTTTGTTTTTGCACTCCCAAGGTCCATCAGCTGCTGAAATTGGGCACAACTTGAGCCAATCACCATCCTACGAAAATAGATCCCCTCAAGGAGTTGGTAAGTATTTGTTGTGTCAAACTGAGTAATGTACTTGAAAATAATTTTGGGGGTTATGGGCAATGATGTGTGTCTTTCAACACTGTAGGTGGACCATCTTACGTGGACCTACTGCAGGCCAACCAAGAGGCTCTTGTGAAGCTCAGGGAGGCAACCACCCAGCTCGAGATGGTGTGTGCCATGTGGTACAATTTTGTCCGTGATAATTGGAGCCGTGGACCTGGTCGTCAAGATTAGTGACTTTGATGCCTAAAAAATTTCCTACTTGGAATCCAAGTTTACGGGATGTCATGTTGACATCTGTGTTTTCTTGTTGCCGTTTGCAACACTTGTTAGGTCATGTTGGCCCTGAAAGTGGGGTTTAAGTTACCCTTAGTATGGCCTTGTTTTTATTTTGGAAAAACTGTCATGTTATTTCTAATTGGTTGTTTTTGCTGTGTGTTTGCTTTTTAGAAAAAAAAAAAAAAGTTTTTTGCCTTGCATTTTATTGCAACACGCCAAATATAAGCCAAAAGCAAACACAAATTTTCGTGTGTGTGTTTATACTTTTAAAATGTAAGACACATAATTAAAATATGTTACTCTTAAAAACTTGATACCGAAAAATTTAAGATTAAAAAATTAGTGTAGCATATTTTAACATGAAAAACAATTCAAAAGTACATTGTAACCTGACCTTATACACAAGTCAATACCGTGGCCAAATGCTGGCCCTCGGCCACCCTGTGTGGTAAGAGGCCCACCCTCTGCTGATTAAATTACCATACACGGTGTTCAACACCGCTCTTCTGCTGAGATCCATCCTCCATGCTTAGAGTCACGTCCGTCTGCAAGCTCAATCCACGGCCGTGGCTCTATGACCTCATAGTGACTTGTACGGCTGTGGATCACGTATGCAGCCAGGATTACAGCATGGAGGCGGGAGGTCCGAAGAGCGGCACGGTGTAGTGGTGTAAATCAGGGATGCTAAGTTAATCAGCAGGGTCGCCATTAACAAACCGGGGGGGCAAGTGCCAGCATTTGTGAGCCTGTATACCCCCTGGGGCTGCTGTGTGAACCCTGGGGCTGCTGTCTTACAAATGGGGAGGCTGCTGTCTTAGCAATGTTTAGGCTGCTGTGTTAGCAGTATTGAAAATGCTGGATAGCACACTGATAGTGACTGTCTACGTGTGCTGTTTTGGCACATGCACTTAAACATGTTTTTTTGGTTGTGCCCGTTTTCTTTGAAAAAAATATGGTGGTTGCCTTACAGACATGACACGTTTATACCCAACTCTATGTGCTACAGTAATTTAGGGCCAAATAATGAAAAATCGAGGACAGAGGCAAGAGCACCATTTTCTTGAATTTATAAATTTAGTGAGACCCTGACACAGACACTTCAACATTTTGATTTGGCTAAACAAAAGCGGCCGTGTAACGCTCACTTTTGACACACAATGTAGCTTAACCTATCTGTTTTGGGATAGCTTAAGTCATATTGTCTGTGCGTTGTTTCGTTCCATCAATCTATTTTAGTCTGTAAACTTTATTGATAGTTTGCTTCAATTTTTTTTTTGGGGAACTAATATCAAACAATAACTGATTGAGTAATCAGCATCATCGTGGTGTGTGACAACAACATTAACAATCTCACAGCGGAACAGCCTATGTGTTGAGATGTTATTTATGGTAAACTTTGCCTTCAGAGGTGTCGCCTACTAAGCACATGGGGGACATATGTACCAGCTATCTATCGCCTACACAACGCTGATGAGTCTTTGGGGGTGACAGCTCACAAACTAGTTTAAGAAGTTTGTTTGCAATGGAACATCCATGTCATCCATAACTCTATGTGTCACAAATTTAAACAAAGTTACTTTGGAGAAGGTGTGTAGCGATCCGCGCTGCCAGGCTGACTCACATCAAAGAAGACACTTGGAAATGAAGTGTTGATCAAATCCTTCCTTTATTCACCGACGCGTTTCGGTGCCCACCCGCCACCTTCATCAGGGATCAGGGACCCTGATGAAGGTGCAGGGTGGTCACCGAAACGCGTCGGTGAATAAAGGAAGGATTTGATCAACACTTCATTTCCAAGTGTCTTCTTTGATGTGAGTCAGCCTGGCAGCGCGGATCGCTACACACCTTATCCCAAGTAAATTGATGCTCGTCCACGCATGAGTGGTTCGGTGAAGGTCCAGCAGCAGCCATCAGGATCTTATTCCTAACACGCCTTCTAAACAGTTGTGGGTGTCACAACTGGACCAGGTGAGTGGCCTCCCGTTACTCAACAGCTTGCAGATCTAGTGTCTAAAGTGAGAAGGGCATTATTACGGCTTTTGTTCCCTCAAACCCCTTTTTGACTTTTTCAAATATTTAAACCGTCTGTTGTCCGCCTAACGGACACCTTTAGCTAAACTGAACTTGTGGGCACATTTTACAAAGAAGAAGGCTTGCATGGAAATCATGGACAGATTGGTCAAATTTTGTGATGTCACAAAATTTATCAATGTGAACAGAATTTACATGCAACTATCTTAATCCGAATTGCAAATTGTTTTGAGTTTT
Source organism: Allobates femoralis (assembly GCA_033576535.1). NCBI lineage: Eukaryota > Metazoa > Chordata > Amphibia > Anura > Aromobatidae > Allobates > Allobates femoralis. The sequence continues at coordinate 674,929,912 of JARQOC010000003.1, forward strand.
TATTTGTAAAGTAAAACAAACACACCTTCAAATTTAGATCAATAACAGAATAATTCTTTAAAAAAACATTGTACTGTCTGCTCCACCAGGCTGTCACATTATTAACCTTTAAACATCCTTTTACCTGCTGTGTGTGATGCCAATCTTAACTTATGAAAGACACAACGATGTTTCACGGTTAATTTATTTTCAAATTGAAACAAAAAGTTGTCATTTCGGTTCAATTCACCATCATCAATTTTTTGGTTTGGGAAACAAATGAAATAACACCACCAAAAAAGAAAGACAAAATCATAATTGGTGGAAGGTTCGCCAATAAGCCGCATACTCGGCCGCAGGATTGGCGATGGCAGACTCACCCTGTTCTCTTGCAGGAACAGGGTATTGTTGCTGCCGAGGGAAAGGTGGAAATGTCTCCCTCGGCACATCAGGAATATGTCCAGGCCCAAACATAGCCACTCGCGATGGATGTTGGGACACTGACGGGGGATGGGGTTGCTGGGTGGCCAGTGTGGCCTGGGTGACCTGGGGTTGCTGTGGGGGCTGGGCCAACACGGTCTCCCCGTTCAGTGTCCCATTCCTCGACGCATCCAGGGCCAGAGTGATGATCCGCTCAAGGTGTGTTCTTTCTGGCCGGGCCACCTCCGACACCCGTTCACTCACCATAAGCCCAATCCCAGTCCAAGAGACACGTTCTAGGTTCAGCAGCACCCTCTCAGCAGCTGTGTAGAGGGGGGAGCTGGTCTTCGTCTGAGTCTCAACTCCTCCCTGGCCCGAGGGTGCTGCATGGTGGGACTGGGATCAGGCCCCCCCCAGATGTAGTAGGGGTCTCCTCCGTAACGGGTGCCTCCTCCTGGCTGGGCCCGGCTTCTTGAGGAATCTTTTTTAAAACAAAACAGAAAAAAAATAAAAATTACAATCAAGAAACATATACGCTGTAACAGAAAGCATCCCTTGCAACACTTTAAGCCTGAAATGTAGCGTATCTACTAGAGGATAAGGCAATTTGTTTGAAACAGAAATTGCCTTGAGAATTTCTTAGTACACTTCTAAGTTACTCAGTGACCACCCTCCCAGTATGTCGAGGCCACCCCCTCCCAGGTTGCCAACCTCAGGCAGCGCAGCGCACATACATTACCTGTCTATCACCTGTCACCCTCACCCAGTCCCTGTCTGATGATGACCTCCGCCCTTACATCTTCATCTGTCTTCCTGCTTGTCAAGTCACCGTCAAGAGTTGCAAGGCCGTCATCGCAATGAGCCACAACCACAAATCACGAGCAGACAAAGGAAGATGGAATGCCGGATACCATTAAAATATAATCCCCGCCGGAGGGTGAAAGCTGATAGACAGGTAATGTATGTGCGCAGCGCTGCCTCAGGGGTTAAATCCTGTGAGGTGTGGGAGTTTCACCCAGACTGTGAGGGGGATCTGGATTATGGGCTTGCCCTGCTGTGGCTGGATACGATGGTGTGGACCTGCTATCTAACACACTGCTGCTGCTGTATATGATGCTGTTGCCCTGCTATATCCAATCAATGCTGTCCATGGATACCTGTGGTGGACTCCACCCTCGGCTTTGAGACAAGTCAATAATTGTGGTCATGTTTGTCCTTCCAAAGTAGGGGTGTTGGCTTGGACACGGGTCGCCTTATCCACAAGTACATCGAGTAAGCAACTTAGAAAAACAACACTACTGAGCCAAAGACATCTTGAAAAGTATGGCCAAACACACTGGTTACTCGACTCACATAAGTAAGCAGCATGCTTACGCATAACTGATTACTTCAACACTATGTGTGTTCTAAGTTTGAAGGCCTAAATAACTCCATTACAAATAGTGCACTGTTTAAAAAAAGACACCATGATAATGTTTTAAACAGTGCCACACAACACCAGTGTCTCAATCAACCATTTGCGAAACACAAAGAAAAACATCTCCAACATACCTCTTGTGGCGGAGCCGAGACTTGGAGAGTGGCGCCAGCAGTTTGTGCAAAATCCCTGCTGCACAGTGTAGTTGGAGGGAGATGCTGGTCCTGGAGGAAATGGAGGAGGTTATAGTACCACAATCGTGGCACATAAACCTCCCCGTTCCACTCCCGGACTGCATAGGCTTTCTGACTTCATTTAGCTCCCTCTTATACACTGTGCGCAGATTGGATATTTTTTTTTGCACAAACTGCAAATTCACACTCAGCTCCGGGTTGTGCTGCTGGCTGAGTGTGATTAGCTCATCATACGCCACTCTCCGCGCCGTATTGTTCTTTATTGTGCCGACTTGGTCCGCTACAAGCACTCCAGCTCCTGGTATTTGGCTATGAAGGCCTGGATATATTCCTGGTTGTCTGTCATCTGTGAACAGAGAAAAAGGGTGTAAATACACACATGCATGTATCATGTCCTTTAATGTGTTGGCATGTGGATAATTGTCTCTCTGTCAACACCACATTAATGTTTGATTCCTGTGTCCTCCATTTACTTTAAAAAATCTGACTCATGTGGCAAGAAGGTACTTAAGCTACATGGACTATAAGTATAATAAATCTCTGCAAGTTTTGGATAAGTGAAGTAAGCCAAACATTGCCAGCTTTGTTTTTAACACACAAGCACCTCAAGTTGCCTCAATACGTTCATATGTATTTTGGTCTCTCTACTCCAATGCATGATTGCTTTACATATTTGACAAAGACACATGCACATGTTGAAAGCAATCATGCATGTTAAGGTTATGTCCAAAAAAGTATGGGCAAATGTTGTGTGTGTCATTTACATTTCAAGATAAATATTGTGGAAAAAATATTTAGGAATGCAGCATGGTACATTACAACACAATTATGTTTTACATATGTGCAACTCAGTGTAAGGCAACATAAAGTTACAAAAAATGATCAACACCAACATATCCCTTCAGCTAAGGATGTAGCTAGTGTTTGTAAAGTTCATTTACATGTTTGTAATGTAGGCAACACCATACAGTGTGTGCACAGTCAGCTTAGCAATAGTTGACCAATGTGCTCTATTTAAACGCCCCTTGCAATGGTAAAGCTCATACTAAAGAAGGAAGCCACTTACATTTAATAGACAAATGATACATTTCAAACACACAGTGCATAACGTCAACTGTGCTCAAAATTAATGTGTTGGCTTACATTATTTTCAACTAAGATGTAATGATAGATAATGTCAGGGAATAAGCATGTGACGTCTGTAGGCCCCCAAAATTATTGTAACTCCTTGATAGTTAAATGTATAACTTAAGCACTATGCTGACATGATTGCTTCACACCACTGATTACTAATTTTCACAAATGTAAGGCCCATTAACCATTACCCACACACACAACACCGCATAGTCAAGATGCGGACTTAAATGTTTCAAAATAACTTGGTGACTGGATTGGTTCACTTTTAAATGTAATGCTGCTTTGTCAGGACCTTTGGGACCCAAAGTACGGCAGATGCATTTAAATTCTCACATTTGGCGCAATTCACCCATAAACAACACACTTGCCACACACTTTAGACAACACACATGCAATGTCTATGGGGCTTGCATGAAGGTTGTTGCAAGTGCTGTTTTTGCCCTTGCGGCAGGTGCGGATGTTAGACAAAAAAATTTGCATACTGCGTTCATTATTGCAGCCGCAACTGCCGCAAGTGTAGAAAGGCGCACTTGACGCAACTGACGCAACCTTCACGCAAGCCCCATACACATTGCATGTGGCTTGCCGAAAGTGTGCTGCAAGTGTCGCGGTTATGCCCTCATCTCGGCTGTTGTGATTTTTTCACCACAGCTGACCCAATATGAAAGGAGTTTGCGGGTAAAAACAGCGTTAACCAGTTTGTAACTTTTGCTTTGGTGGTTACTCTAATTTTGTCTAAAAAAAAAACCTTGTCGATCCATCAGCATGCTGCAGCTGGGCCACAGTTGCCATTTAATTGTAAGGCCATTTTTAAAATTCAAACCATATCTTAAAGCTATGTAAAAAAAAAAAAAAAAAAAAAAAAGGTTTTTGATTTTTGTAATCATGTGTTTCATGCATCTTTGCTTGCATTGCTTCTGGCCTTAAAAAAAAAGGTAAAAAAAAAAGGTCATTTGCTCTTACAAACTACATGGCCACCTTTTTTTTACACCAAAAACCAAGGGGAAGGTAACTTTGCACACACAAAGACATATGTGAACAAAATTGCCACATATATCTGTTTGCACGTCCAAACATGGACACATTTATCAATTTGGGTGCAGGAGCAAAAATGGACCAAGATGTGTGCATGATTCAACATGGAAACCCAAACTATTTTTGGTGACTTACACATTTGTAAATGTATGTGAAGTTTAAAGCAGGGAAAATAAGTTAAAATTTAGTAAAATAAACAATACTCTGCAAATCTAACATCACAACTACACCAAAAAACCATGACGACCGCGAGTCGCCAATACATACCGTCAATCCTGCTGTGCAACAAGAGGGGCCACTACCACGGTGTCTTGCCATATGTTGGTGTGTGGATGATGGAAAAGTCGTCTTTTAAAGGACACCCAGCCAATAAACATCTTTTATTAGCTGCCCAATCCACGACGTTGGGCGTTGGCAGTGAAGACACACTACCATTGGACGCCGCAAGTGTGTGGTCTAATTAATTTGTGTTTGCTCATTGATAACCCGCACACAGCTGAACGCAATTAGGTTAGCTGCCCAGCGCCATTGAGGTAAGTACTGTTGATTTTAAGCTGCCGAAATTTAACCATAGTTAATGCGTTTTGGGACCAACAGCCATGCATGTAGTATTGTGATTAGGCAGCATTCTGACCATGGAGACGATGTGCTAAGTTTTTACATGTAATTTAAGTTGTGTAAAATATCACATTTCCTAGGGACTGTGTGCTTGTGGTAGGCCCGGCGTCATGCAGGGCTTGGCAGGGTCTGGTCTGAAAAAAAAAACACTGTGGTGATGGATTCACAAACATAAATGATAGTCTTGGTCCAAATGGTGAGGCAGCTGTTACATGGTTTATTTATTTTTTTTTTTTTGGGAGCATAATGCAGCTGTGACATTGTTTGCTCCATAATATTTTTTATTTTTTATTCAAGTATGCAAATTAGGTTTAAAATATCGCCTCTTCTGATGTGTGAGGTGTATATTGTTGTTTTATGTTTTTCGGGGGGTTAGTGAGCTTACCACAATACATAGTTTTAAAAAATCCAAGTATGTAATATTTTGTGACCTTGATTTTGTTTGTCAATGGATATGCTGGCCACACAGCACAGGAGTATAGTATTTTTGTGTGGGTACATGGCTGCTGCATGCTTGGATCGAGGTTTTTTTTTTTTTTTTATTTCTGTGTTCACAATTTGAAAGTGCTTAAATTTTGTGACATTATTGTAGTAATTATTTGGGAAAACTGTGGTTGTACTCTGTGGAGGAAGCAATTTTACACTGTTTGTTTTGACATTAGTTGGTTTTAATCCATACAGTGATTTGTGTTGATTTGCACATAGGAAACATGGCATAGTGCATGTAGCTGAATATGATGTTGACCAAATCACTTCACAGATAAATTATCAATGTTCCACTTTTAATTTTTTTTCAAAAAACACAGACGGTAAAAATACCATATTGTCCACCTTTTAACAGTGTTAATATGTCTCTGATTTAAGAAGACAGGAGGATATTTTTGGGGACTAAATGTTCCTGAATGTGTATGAGGCCTGTTAAATAAATGCAACGCAGAAAGCATAATTTTATTTGCCCCACAAAACGCCACCAATACATGACATTGTGGCGTGTAGTCCTCTTTAGTGCTGATGTATATTTAACATTTCACTTTGCCTAATAATTTGCTATCTTTATGTTACAATTCTGATTTTGTGATTTTGCTCTTTTTCAGATCTCTGTAAACACTGTTTAGACAACATGCATCATTCCTTAATGGGAGTAGTGGCTTTGTCCATGGTTGAGGATGCCTTGGTGACAGATGAGAGGAATGAGAGACTGCGGAGGCGGAGACGACGGCGTGTGTGGTCTCGGGACTGGCTCCTGCAAAGGTCTGACCTGACCCACATGCGCCTTGTGCGTCAGCTGGAGAATAACAATCCGCAGGATTTCAGAAATTTCCTCCGCATGTCCAAGGATTCGTTCAAAATACTGTTGGACTTGGTAACTCCACTGATTGCCCGTGAGGACACTGTGATGCGTCCAGCAGTACCAGCAGAGGAGCGGTTGGTTGTCACTCTGCGTTTCTTGGCTTCAGGGCGCACGCTGACTGAGCTGCAGTATGCATCTGCAGTCTCGTGCTCCCTGCTGAGTAGCCTTATCCCTGAGACTTGTGAGGCTATTGTGAGGTGTCTCTTGCCAACCTATATACGCTTTCCAAACCACCCCAGCAGAATGGTTGTCAGTTGCCACTGACTTTCAGGATAGGTGGCAATTCCCAAACTGCGGGGGCACATTGGATGGCAAGCATGTGAGGATCACACAACCCCAAAACAGCGGGTCATACTATTTTAACTACAAGAGTTATTTCAGTGTGGTCCTCATGGCCCTCGTGAATGCCAACTACGAGTTCCTCCTTGTGGATGTGGGGATGAACGGTCGTGTGTCTGATGGTGGTGTTTTGGCCCAGAGCTCATTTGGTCGTGACCTTATGGATGGCCGCCTTAACTTACCCACTAATGATGACACCACTGAGCATCTGAACTTCGCATTTGTGGGGATGAGGCATTTGCACTACACGCCAACCTCCTACGGCCATATCCCCAGAGGACTCTGACACCAGAGAAACGTATTTTCAACTACTGGCTATCCGTGCACGACGTGTGTTGAAAATGCGTTTGGGATAATGGCCAATAGATTCCGCGTTTTTCATACTCCTTTACGTTTGAAAATGGAATCTATACGTATGGTAGTGTTTGGTGTGTTGTGTGCTACATAACTTTCTGCGTCGTAGGGATCCTCAATCATACACGCCTGGAAGTTTTGTGGATAGTGTGGACCCCCAAACTGGTGAACTCAGTCCAGGGGATTGGCATGCTAACGACTTGGGATAGCGCCACTCCAGCCGTTAGGCCCAGGTCGACCTCAGCAGGATGCCAGAAGCAGCAGAGACAGCTACTGCTCATATCTCAATGGCCCTGGGGCAGTGCCCTGGCAGCCACACCACATGTAAGGGGGTAGTCCTAGGTCAATTAATGTGCCATGTGTTAGGAAGGTTGACATTTGTTTATGTTGAAATAGTGTATGATATGTTTTGTTGGCAAATGTAGCCCTTTTTTCTGTTTATGTATTCTGTAATATGCTTATTTCCTTACTGTTGAAGCTGTGTGTGAACTGTGTAACAATATATTTTCTTTTTTTTAAAAAAAAGGCTGTTGACTTACTTTATTTCAGACATTATTAAAGAAATATAAACGTATCAGTTTGTGTTTTCACAAAAGGTATGTAACTTAATGTGGTTTAGGGGTCCCTGCAGCATTGTCAGCACATGTACATGACACATGTATATGTGTGATCCCCCAAAATTCAACAACATGTGAAAACGAATGTTTCTCCTTGATGTTGTTAAAGTCTACCATTAAGTCCTAAAATCTATAAATATATTGGGTTAAACATATATGAACCTAAGGACTGCTGTTTTCTTTAATTTAACAGTACATGGTAAATGTGGCCAATGTCCAGCCAAACTGCACCTTGATGTTTGAATGTAGGAACAGCCCCTAAACCGTGCGATGCTCCCAATGTGGGAGACTATAATAAAAGAGACCAACGTCTTTGTCCAAACACACTCCCTATGTTCAAAATGTTTGTTACTATAAAAAAAGAGCCCAACGTGTCCAAAGCATACAATTCCAACAATGCCAACATGGTTTCCAAATATGTATTATGTCCAACATGGGCAACAGTTCTTCAGGTCATGATGGAGAATTAAGTGTGTAATTTGAAAACGATCATGGGAGAACAGCATGTCCTCGCTGGAGGGCAGCCAGCATCTTCCCTAACCGGGCAAACTGTTTTAGATGACGTTGCTGTGCCGAGTGAGTTGTCTTGAGAAATCAGAGTGTGGCCGCATCACATCCTCCAGAGTAGGGACAGCAGTGTTGCTTTCCAGAAGACATTTACACCAAACAGTCCCTGTTGAGGTTTGTATCATTTTTAGTCCAAAAATCTGCTCATAAGGGTCATGTCACACAACCACATATCTGTAAGATATTATTTGCAAATCTGGTTTTGCTGTGAAATGAAGGAACATATTTCATTTTGTGTCTGCGTACAAATGAGAATGTGTCCATGATTTCTCTGCAAGAATAGATCTGGGAATAATATTTGGCAATTATGTGTGTGTGTTGTGTTTTGCAAAAACGGTTGATTTCACAAATTTTTTTTGGGATCCATGGCTGGCCATTTGAAATCGGACAGGCACGGATCGATTTTGACACCATGTTAGGTATGGTCAGGGATCAGCTTCGATGTAGCATTTTTTGCCCTCTGCTTCGACTACAATCCAATTGTGCCCAAAATTTTTGCACGTGTAAAAATTTGAATTATGCGCAATGTTTGGTCCAGCGGGTTGAAATGTTGCCCAAAATGAGAAAGGATGTCCTGGCCAAGAACGTGGCCCATATGGATGACGTCTTGAAGTAAACAGGTAATGTGTCCTTTGAGCAGATTTAAGGGTAATGATGATGGTCAGTACAGTTAAATTGCAGTGTGCAATGTCAAATCATTATTGCTACGTACATTCATACATTGCATAAGTTAGATCCAGTGAAATGAAATATTTTAGAAAAGGCTCCAAAGTTTAATGTCACATTGCCACGACACAGCGCTGACTCCACCAATGTGTCCTTCTCGGAACCTGGCCTGACATCAAGTGTATTAACATCACCGTTTAACGCGTTAAACGGTCATGTGACAATTACATCACACCAGGTCCGGTTGATAAGCAGAAGAGAAGCTGGAAGCAGGATGGTGCTCCTGTGGAGGTCATAATCCATATTTGATGTTACTTTTTAAGGTGTTCAAAGAGGATGAGATAATAGGGTGTGCAAAGAGGGGTGCAAACTGGGTTAAAACGAGGGACAACTCAGGGGACAAAGGTCACAGGAGGGAGGGATAGAGGAGGTGGACAAGGTGACAGGAGCATGTGGATGTTCCAAAGTTAGGTTGCAAAATGGTGGATTGGATGGCTATTTTTCTCCCATTTCAGACATCTGTTTGGATCAGTTGATGTCCGAGGGGAGCTTGAAAAAGTCTAATCCAGTCGGATACTCAAAAAAGCAGGCTCAAAGCAGCCTTACACTCATGTTCCCCATCCTCATCACTATCAGGGGTTGATGGGTAGGCACTCAGACTCCACCCGTCAGCAGCTAACGTTTGCCATTGCACCAACAATCAACCAATTTTACAATAACACAAAAATTAAGAAGGTTGGAACCGAAACACAACACAACATACAGTATGCATGGCTTACAGCAGACAAATACACACTTCACACCATAGTCATCCAGTTGTCGGAGAAAAAAAGGCTCAGCCATCTCCTCCTCGCCAGGCCATGTTGTGGAGGACACCTTGTCCTCTTTGTGATCTGTGTACATGGCCACCCCTGTGCTTGACACAGAGCTGTAAAATGTGCTAGCCGGCTTAACTACCGCTCTGTGACTCGTATGGCACATTGACGTGTCTGGGTGTTCAAAGTGGCCCTGCCCTTGATGTTGCAGCAGAATTCAGCAATGTTCGGGAACTCCTGTGTTCAGGGTGGGGAGGGGATCCCATCATCAGCCTCCATCCATAGCTGTGATGAGCTTGACGCTGCCTCATCTGTCACTGACTGTGCGCAAACTGTCTGTGTATCCTCCAGCCCTGCATCTACTGGCATCTCCTCCTCGTCACGGCCAGGATTCATAGGGGGTGATGTTGTCCCTGCAGCCTCCTGTTGCAGGGTGGTAGCTGGCACACCTGAGTGTGGGTCATGTATCCCATCTGTAGAGGACAAATCCTCGAACATCTGATTTGGATGTACAATCCAAAGCTTTTCTGAAAAAGCTTTAACAAAGTTTGTTGTAACATTTTCATAGTGTGCCTATTGCATTTGCAGCATTAGCAAATATAGTATAAGGTGATGTGGCATGCATATAATGATGTGGTATGCATGTACTGTGTTTAGGACACAGTATGTTTAATGACAGGAGCTTCACCACACTGTGAAGATATGTTTTATTATGGCCAAAGACACCAACACATGGTCGTTGTATGTGTTATGTCTTTTCATTAGGGCCAGAAGCCACAGTTGTTTGGCCCATGTGGCCCTCGACCTCTTATTCACGGAAAGTTATGCCACAATCCAAACATGACGCTGTTGATAGATTTGACCATGTGTATGTTTCTAAATCTGTGCTTCAGTGTGTCATGTGTGTTTTGAACATGGGGATTCATTATGAAAATAACATTGTCTATGTTAAGGCAGGTTAGGCACAAATATCCTGAGGTTACGGCAGAGCACGGCGTCAACAATTTGGATGGAGATGACTCGGTTATCCATATTCCTGTTTGGGTGTCACAAAACTGGCAATGCACATTGTGGTAACATCAACATGTTGTCTCAATACACACTTGACAAATGTAGGTCTTTATCAGTCCTTTGGGATTGTTTGTTGGAAAAAGGAGCATCAATCCACATTTTTTGAATATTAATGGTTTTTTTTAAAAAGTTTCAGCCAGCATGCCAAGGGTAGGGTGTGTACAGTCACCTGCACTACATGTCACCTGTACTCCACCGTCCCTCCCCTTGCCATGCTGGATGTGAGCTGCATTGAATGATCCAAAGATGCAGACTGAAGATTGTCACTGATTTTAGGTACTGTTTTTACTTTTATTTATAAACCTTTGGGAGATTGCAACAGCATGCCCAAGTGTAGGCTTGCTCTCCAAATGATGCAGAATATATTGCACCAAATTTCCAGGGACAGTCGGGGACCACACTTTTTACTACATAATGTTTGACACATTGATGTGTAGTTTGTTAACATGTAAATGTGCAGGTGACTGTTTTGTGGCCAAAAAAACATCACCACGCAGCCTGCAAATCCAAGCACGGATGTCCACAATGCGGCCAGGGGACTTAAATGTAAGATCATATATCTTCTTGTACTGCCTTTCACTTCCCTCTCAACCCCCATCTAGCGGATCAGGGATTGCTGGATGATTTGCACAGTGCTGCTTTTGCGCACTCTGGGGTGTTGGTGGGGATGGTGGCCACAAGAATCCAAACAATCGCAATGATCTATTAAAATCTGCACCTCCGCCATCCCCATGTGGAAGCACGTTATGTGTCCGCCATTATGGTGCAGAAATGTGCATGTGAGGGGCTACCACCTTGCATGCGTTTTGAAAATGTAAACAAATTCCTGACGTCACTACGTCCCCTTATGTGCCGTCTGAAAAGTTAAATGCGCCGTGTCACGACACTTCTGCGGCGTCTACGGGACAATAACCCGCGGGCGTTGCGTAACGCAACGTTGTGTGCTGCCAAAGAATTTTTGGGGGGATGGATGAGTGTGCGTGCACACTACGTATATTCCACACATAAATAATTATAGACTTTACTTATGTTTGCGCACTTGTGTGGGACCGTGATTTAAAAATATGTGGAATGATCGTGCAGACACACAGCTTATGTGTAGTGCTGAAGTGACAACTCCTACAAAATGTTGCACTGACGAACACAGAACCAATCGGAACGCAGGAGCTTCCACCAATAGTAGCTAGCATGGTGGAGACGTGTATTGTCCAATTAAAACGCATTGTCGACGGCCAATAGGATTGTGGTGGGCGCGCCAAAATACTACCTTACGCCACCCATGTCCTCAGCTCCAAAGAATCCACGCCCAGATTGGTTATGTGGTTGTGCTGTGTGAAAGCCCAACTACGATGTGAAATGTCGGCGGCCCGTCGGACGCGGCCACTTCCGGATCGTTGGTCCGTCGTTGGTCGGAGGTGAAGTTGGTACGTGTAACATCTCCTCTGTGATCTTGGATTTGTGCCAAAAAAGTACGCGCTCCCGCGCCGTTGTATACGATATCGGAACGATATCGCGACGTGTAACCCCACCATAAGGCTTCGTGTACACGCTGAATATTTGGTGAGGTTTTTATGTCATTATTTGTAAGGCCACGTGCACACCTTCAGTATTTGGTCAGTTTTACCTCAGTATTTGTAAGGCCTCGTGCACACTCTGAGTATTTGGTGAGGTTTCTTTACCTCAGTATTTAAGTTTTGTTCACACAGGGTGTTTTTGCAGCATTTTATTTTGCAAGATTTTTCATTATTTACTTAAATAGAACACAGCTAATCTGTTTAAGGTATATGATGACCCGTCACATGACCTGTCACATGACCGTGGGGCCTACAGAGTCTGAACAGCCCCGGGCCCTGGCTACCCTAAAGGCCACGTCACACGCTTCAATATCGTTATCGATCGCACGAGCGATCTCCCGTGAACAAGATCATTCGGACAATCTTTCGAGATCGTTGGTGAGATGTCACACGTCTAGATATCGTAAACAAGGCGCCAACAATGTGGCGAGCAGCTATCCTTCGCACAACCCAGGAACGATACTTGTTTAATGTTGTGAATAGGCGAAGTCATTCACAAGATCGTTATCGCGGTGTCACACACAACGATGCAGCAGATTAAACGTTGGTTAATTGAACGACGCACGATGGATTTGAGGTCAGGATCTCAAATCTGTGATGAGCGATGAAACGATTTTTCACCGCAAGATCGCTTGATTACACGCAGAGACGCACAAACAATATTGTTGAAGCGATTTTAAAAAACTTGACTTTTCAGCGATATCGTTAACGATATTGAAGCATGTGACGTGGCCTTTAATCCACCTCTGAGTGGGATGTATTCTTATTTAACAGTTCAGGTTTTTTTAGAAGTCTTTTGGAGCAGATCCACTGAAATTACTTGAAAGATCACTATTTCATTTGACTTGTGTAAACACCTGGTGTGTGAGGAGAAAATATCACTTCTTTTACATGTATACTGATGAAAATGCTCCAAACTTAACACTGTCCAATCAAAATACTGCAAAAAAATGACACAGGAAAAAACATGCGAAAACAGTTGAAAGCTCTTCACAACCACTTCTGGAAGTCAAAAACACCTTCAAACTTATCAAGGAAGAAGAGTTTCTTGATACGGTTTCCAGAAGAAAACTCATTGTTTTTGACATTTACATACACTATATAAAAAGACACATATGCATGTTTTTCTCACGATCTGACAAGAAATCATAATAAACTTTTCTCGTTTTACGTCAATTAGGATTACCATAATTATTAATATATGCCAAATGCCAGAATAATGAGAGAGAGAATGTTTTAAGTAATTTTTATTACCGTATATACTCGCGTATAAGCCGAGTTTTTCAGCCCAAAAATTGGGCTGAAAAGTACCCCCCTCGGCTTATACGCGAGTCAGTGCTGTATACCGATGTATACATCGGTACATACCGGTGTATACATCGGTATACAGCAGCCCCCGTAATCCAGGGCCCCCCAGCCTCTCTCCGGTCACCTGGAAAGGAAACTATACTTATCAGTGTCCGCTGTCCGCGCCCGCTCGCATCTGCCGACATCGCGATCCTCCATCTTCATGCGGCGTCTTCCTGTTTCTGTGCTCGTCGCAGCAATGACGTCATTCCTTGCGACACGCACAGGAAACAGGAAGACGCCGCATGAAGATGGAGGATCGCGATGTCGGCAGATGCGAGCGGGCGCGGACAGCGGACACTGATAAGTATAGTTTCCTTTCCAGGTGACCGGAGAGAGGCTGGGGGGGCCCTGGATTACGGGGGCTGCTGTATACTACCGCGGGGGCTGCAATATACTACCACTGGGGCTGTATACACTGCTGGGGCTGCCTGTATACTGCTGGGGCTGCCTGTATACTGCTGGGGCTGCCTGTATACTGCTGGGGCTGCCTGTATACTGCTGGGGCTTCCTGTATACTGCTGGGGCTTCCTGTATACTGCTGGGGCTGCCTGTATACTGCTGGGGCTGCCTGTATACTGCTGGGGCTTCCTGTATACTGCTGGGGCTGCCTGTATACTGCTGGGGCTTCCTGTATACTGCTGGGGCTGCCTGTATACTGCTGGGGCTGCCTGTATACTGCTGGGGCTACCTGTATACTGCTGGGGCTGCCTGTATACTGCTGGGGCTGCCTGTATACTGCTGGGGCTGCCTGTATACTGCTGGGGCTTCCTGTATACTGCTGGGGCTTCCTGTATACTGCTGGGGCTTCCTGTATACTGCTGGGGCTGCCTGTATACTGCTGGGGCTTCCTGTATACTGCTGGGGCTGCCTGTATACTGCTGGGGCTTCCTGTATACTGCTGGGGCTGCCTGTATACTGCTGGGGCTCCTATATACTACCACTGGGGCTGCTGGGGCTCCTATATACTACCACTGGGGCTGCTGGGGCTCCTATATACTACCACTGGGGCTGCTGGGGCTCCTATGTACTACCACTGGGGGGGCCTGTATACCACACTGCTGGGGGCTATATACCTGTGCTGAGGTCCACCCTCGGCTTATACACGAGTCAATAGGTTTTTCCAGATTTTTGGGGCAAAAGTAGGGGGGTCGGCTTATACACGGGTCGGCTTATACACGAGTATATACGGTACTTTCTGCAAAGTCAAAAGTTTACATACACTAAGATTACTAATCCTTTCAACAATTTGGGACAGTCCATATGATGATGTCATGTGTTTGGAAGCTTCTGATAGGTTTATTGGTAATATCTGAGTTAATTAGAGACACACCTGTGGATGTATTTTAATGCACACCGGAAACACACTGCTTCTTTGAGTAGCATCATGGGAAAGTCTAAAGAAATCAGGACGACAATTGTGGATCTGTACAAGTCTAGTTCATCCTGTGCATTTTTCAGATATCTGAAGATGCCTTGTTCATCTGTAAAAACAATTATACGCAAGTACAAACAAGATAGGAATGTCCAGCCATCATACCGCTCAGGAAGGAGATGGGTTCTGTATTCCAGTGATGAACATGCTTTAGTCCAACATGTGCATATCAATCTAAGAATAAATAAAAAAGACCTTGTGGATATGATGGCGGAAGCTGGCAAGATTGTGTCATAATCCACGTGAAATGAGTACTGTATCAACATGGACTTGAAAGAACATTCTGCCAAGAAGAATCTACTATTCAAAAAAAACGTAAAAAAGCCAGATTAATTTCTGCAAATGCACACAGGAACAATGACGTACATGACACAGACATGTCCCTTGGTCTGATGAAATTAAAATTGACCTGTTTGGCCATAATGACTATTGTTACTTTTGCAGGAAAAAGGGAGAAGCTTGGAAGCCTAAGAACACCATTCCAACTGTGAAACACGGGGGTGACAGCATTATGTTGAGGGGTTGTTTTGCTGCAGTAGGGACTGTTGCACTTCACAAAATAAATGGCATCATGAGGAAAAGAATATTATGTGGCAATACTGAAGCAACATCTCAAGAAATCAGCCAGGAAGGTAAAGCTTCAGTAGAAATGGGTTTTCCAAATGAACAGTGACCTGAAGCATACTGCCAAGCTGGTTACAAAATGGCTTAAAGATAACAAAGTCAATATTTTGGAGTGGCCATGACAAAGCCCTGATCTCAATCCTTTTGAACATGTATGGGCAAAGTTGAAAAGGCAGGTGCAAGTAAGACGACCTACAAACCTGGCTCAGTTACACAAGTTCTGTCAGGAGGAATGGGCCCAAATTCCTACCAACCATTGTGAGAAGCTTGTGGAAGTATATCTAAAATGTTTGACCCAAGTCATACAGTTTAAGGGCAATGGTACCAAATACTTATGAAATGTATGCAAAGTTTTGACTTTGCAGAAAGTAATAAAAATGCTTTAAAACATTTTCTCCCTCTCATTATTCTGGCATTTGGCAAATATAAATATGGTAATCCTAATTTCCTAATTGACCTGAAACTGGAAACGTTTATCCTGATTTCATGTCAGATAGTGAGAAAACATGCATCTGTGTCTTTTTAAATGGTGCATGTAAAGTATGTAAAATTCAGGTTTCAACTGTAGTAAAATTCATCAGCAAGCCAATCATAGAAATATATATACATATATATATAGTTGTGGCCAAAAGTATTGACACCCCTGCAATTCTGTCAGATAATACTCAGTTTCTTCCTGAAAATGATTGCAATCACAAATTCTTTGGTATTATTATCTTCATTTAATTTGTCTTCAATGAAAAAACACAAAAGAGAATGAAGCAAAAAGCAAAACATTGATCCTTTCACACAAAACTCCAAAAATGGGCCAGACAAAAGTATTGGCACCCTCAGCCTAATACTTGGTTGCACAACCTTTAGCCAAAATAACTGCGATCAACCGCTTCCGGTAACCATCAATGAGTTTCTTACAATGCTCTGCTGGAATTTTAGACCATTCTTCTTTGGCAAACTGCTCCAGGTCCCTGATATTTGAAGGGTGCCTTCTCCAAACTGCCATTTTTAGATCTCTCCATAGGTGTTCTATGGGATTCAGGTCTGGACTCATTGCTGGCCACCTTAGAAGTCTCCAGTGCTTTCTCTCAAAACATTTAGTGCTTTTTGAAGTGTGTTTTGGGTCATTTTCCTGCTGGAAGACCCATTACCTATGAGGGAAACCCAGCTTTCTCACACTGGGCCCTACATTATGCTGCAAAATTTGTTGGTAGTCTTCAGACTTCATAATGCCATGCACATGGTCAAGCCGTTCAGTGCCAGAGGCAGCAAAGCAACGCCCTAAACATCAGGGAACCTCCGCCATGTTTGACTGTAGGGACCGTGTTCTTTTCTTTGAATGCGTCTTTTTTTCTCCTGTAAACCCTATGTTGATGCCTTTGCCCAAAAAGCTCTACGTTTGTCTCATCTGACCAGAGTACATTCTTCCAAAACGTTTTAGGCTTTCTCAGGTAAGTTTTGGCAAACTCCAGCCTGGCTTTTTTATGTCTCGGGGTAAGAAGAGGGGTCTTCCTGGGTATCCTACTATACAGTCTCTTTTCATTCAGATGCCAACGGATAGTACGGGTTGACACTGTAGTACCCTCGGACTGCAGGGCAGCTTGAACTTGTTTGGATGTTAGTCGAGGTTCTTTATGCACCATCTGCACAATCTTGCGTTAAAATCTCTCGTCAATTTTTCTTTTCCGTCCACGTCTAGGGAGGTTAGCCACAGTGCCATGGGCTTTAAACTTCTTGATGACACTGTGCACGGTAGACACAGGAACATTCAGGTCTTTGGAGATGGACTTGTAGCTTTGAGATTGCTCGTGCTTCCTCACAATTTGGTTTCTCAAGTCCTCAGACAGTTGTTTGGTCTTCTTTCTTTTCTCCATGGTCAATGTGGTACACACAAGGACACAGAACAGAGGTTGAGTCAACTTTAATCTATGTCAACTGGCTGCAAGTGTGATTTAGTTATTGCCAACACCTGTTAGGTGCCACAAGTAAGTTACAGGTGCTGTTAATTAAACAAATTAGAGAAGCATCACATGATTTTTCTAACAGTGCCAATACTTTTGTCCACCCCCTTTTTATGTTTGGTGTGGAATTATATCCAATTTGGCTTTAGGACAATTCTTTTTGTGTTTTTTCATTGAAGACAAATTAAATGAAGATAATAATACCAAAGAATTTGTTATTGCAATCAATTTCAGGAAGAAACTGAGTATTACCTGACAGAATTGCAGGGGTGTCAACACCTTTGGCCACAACTGTGTGTATATATACATATATATATATATATATATATATATATATATATATATATATATATATATATATACATATAAATATAAATTGAAAGCAGGTAAAATAAGTATTAGACACGTCACCAAGTTCTTGGGTAAGAATATTTATGAAGATGCTGTTGACATGAATTTCTCACCATATGTCGGTAACAACTCATCTAATCCATAAAGGCAATAATAATGAGAAACAACACAGGGAATAAGTATTGAACACATGAAAAAAAATAGAGGTGCAAAAATCCATTGTGGGTCAAAACACCAGCTAACATCTGTCAGTAATTATAAAGCAATCCTGCCACTTAGTGAAAAATAATATCAGCTGGTTCAACTGATGGCCTATACAAAGGTGTCTCATTACCAAGATGCCACACAGAAATCATCTCAGGACGGGTAAAACCAGTGTGCTGTCTCACAACCTTCAAAACATTATTGTTGCAAAACATACTGATGACTTTGGTTAAATAATAATTTCTAAACTACTGAAGGTTCCATTGATCACTGTTGGGGCCATAATCTAGAACCAGAAAGAACATAATTTCACCATAAATTGACCATGACCAGGTGCATAATGCAATATTTCAGACAGAGGAGTGAAAAGAATTATCAGAAGAGTTGTCTAAGGCTGGCTTCACACTAATTTTTTTACTATAATGTCCTGTTCGTTTTTTAAATGAACAGAACAGGATCGTTTTTTGGCCCCCATGTATCCCTATGGCACCGGATTGGCCCTATTTGGCCATCCGGTTTTGTGAATCCAGTACAGGATTAGTTTTTCTCCTGTCTTTCACCGGTCCCAAAAACGATGCCTGCAGCGTTTTTGGGCTCTGGTGACATAACAGGACAGAAACGAATCCTGTCCTGTCTGGCACACTTAACATGGGGGCCTATGGCACCGGAACCGGGAAACATCAGAATCGTTTCTTAGATCCAGTGCCAGGGTGCAGAGCATGCGCAGAACAGGAGCGCTGCTCTGTACCCATAGTAAATCTGTCTAATATCACTAAAGTAGCGTATCTACATACACTGCTAAAGTGATATTAAACATAAGTATGGTTAAAAATAAAAAATCATAAATACTCACCTTCCGGCGACAACGAGTGTCCCACGCTGAATCTCCCGGCCATTCAAGGACCTGGCATGATGTCACGGAGGGCGGGACACCCCGAGCACATGACCACATCAGCGCGGGTTTTAATTGGTGCTGATGCGGTCATGTGACCGGTTTGCCCCGCCCCTCCCAGTGACATCATGCAAGGTCCTCAAATGCCAGGAGATTCAGCGTGGGAGACTCAGAAGTTGCCAGAAGGTGAGTATTTATGATTTTTTATTATTAAGTATCCCTTTATTTAATATCATATTAGCAGTGTATATAAATATACTGCTAAAATGATATTAGACAGCGCTGACAGCACTTGTCACACAGCGCTGACAGCAGCTCGTCTCCCTGCTGCTCTTTCTGTGTCCGGATGCATAACCGGACACAGAAATAGCATCTGAAGGTGCCGATCCGGTGGTGTCAGTTCCTGTTTGTTTGGATCCTGCAAAAAACAGGATGCAACGGTTGTAAACCTCTACCTTCCTAATAAGGCCCAAACTGTGTCGGGAGCTCGTTTCCTTCAAAGGTTGGAGAAATTCTGAGATGGACTTCTGATCATTGGTGGGGACTTCAATCTCCCGATGGACAGAACACTTGACACGTCGGCGGGTAAGTCAATGATTCCACACACACAACTTGCTTCGCTCAAATCTGTGCTACACTCCCTCAGAGTGGTGGATGTCTTCCGGGTGCTTCATCCCGCGGAAAAGGACTTCATTCATTACTCAGCGGTTCATAATTCTTAAAGCCACATTGACTTTTTTCTATTGAGTCACAGTCTGCTGAAATGATCGCCCACTGCCAACATTGGTTCTATGACCTGATCTGATCAAGCTCCGGTATTCGTTACGCTTCACCTACCAGATGGTCCCCCTCGGGTTTGTAACTGGAGACTAAATCCAAGTCTCCTTCTTGACATAGAGGGGAAAAAAAAGTGAAGGCTACTATTGCAGATTTTTTATCGGACCACTCTTCCGACGAGACACCATTACCATACCAATGGGAGGCTCTTAAATGTGTCCTGAGGGGCGTTCTTATTCAGGAGGGTTCGAGACTCAAACGAGAAAAAGCGAAAACAATCGATGATCTATTGAAACGAATCTATGATCTACAACAGATTCATAAATCTTCACAGGATCGAGATATTCTAGTGACTCTGACGAAACTCAGAGAGGCCCTTAAGTCATCTCTGGACCTAGCCTATGTGAGATTCCGGGAGCAGTCCCAACGTTTTTTCTACGAATTCTCGGACAAATGTGGTAGAGCTCTGGCCCAACACATCCATCCCAAAACATTGACGACTTACATTCCCTCTTTGAGGAAGACTGATAAGACTGTTGTCCATCACCCTTTAGACATAGCGTCGACCTTTGAAAATTATTACAAAGAACTTTACAATATTCGGACTGATTCTGCTGACTCCCAGGGGACGCGACTGAGTGCAAATATAGACGAATACCTTTTAGGCACTTCTCTCCCACCGTTACCGGACGGCTCTATCTCAGACTTGGTAAGTCCTTTCTCCTTGGATGAGATTCTCCGTGTAATCACATCCTCCCCACCTAATAAAAGTCCGGGTCCAGATGGCTTCACCATTAAATTCTACCAGGCGTTTTCTCCGGAGGTGGCCCCTATTCCTGATGAAGGTCTTTAACTCTGTTTCCAGGAACCAGCCCTTGCCGAAGCAATCGCTTGAGGCTACAATCACCGTTATACCCAAACCTGGAAAAGACCCCCTCCTTTGCTCTAATTACTGTCCGATATCTTTAATCAATGTGGACGTGAAATTATATGACAAACTTTTGGCTGTAAGACTTGGGCCTTCTCTGCCTCAGCTTATACACAACAACCCGGTTGGTGTTGTACCTGGAAGAGAGGCCAGGGATAACACCATCAAATCAATCTTGGTGATTTTGTATATTAATAAATCAAAAACTCTGGCCTGTGTGTTATCGGTTGATGCAGAGAAAGCATTTGATAGGGTTAGCTGGTCCTTTCTCGGTAGGGTGCTTGAGTGAGCTGGGTTCGGACAGGGTTTCAGAGATAAGGTGATGGCTTTATATACAACACCAACGGCTAAAATCCGATGCAATGGAATTTTTTCCAGGCCCTTCAATATCAGAAACGGGACATGACAGGGATGCCCGCTATCCCCTCTCCTATATGCACTGGTGATGGAGCACCAGGCGGTTGCCCTTCGGCTCAATCCAGACGTCCGCGGAATGCAAATAGGCAAACATCCCCATAAATTGGCATTATGCGCTGATGACCTGCTTCTCTACGTTACTGTACCCAAGACCTCTTTCCCTTCCATTTTGAGGGAGTTCGACCGCTACATTTGAGTAAGCAACTTCAGGGTCAACGTTTCCAAGTCTGAGATCCTAAACATCTCACTGTCTCCGAGTAGGAGAGCCAGATTACAGGCCGCTTTCCCTTTCCACTGGTGCTCTGGGGCTTTGAAATATCTAGGGATGAACCTGTGTGCTGTGTGCTCTCGCATTTATATGATCTAAATCACAAGCCCCTGCTGAAACGTATATCCACAGACCTCACGGCATATAACATGCGGGCCTTGTCGTGGTTTGGCGGGATAATCGTCCTAAAAATGGACGTGTTACTGAAGTTGCTATATGTGTTTCAAGCCGTACCCATAGCTCTTCCTAGGTCTTACTTTTCCCAGTTAAAGACACTTTCATCAGCCTTCGTCTGGAAAAGGGAGAAATCCTGTTTGGCATACGGACACTTGACGAGACGTAAGACACAGGGAGGTAGGGGCCTACCAAACTTTCACCTCTACCACATGTCAGCAATACTAAATAGACTGGGGGACTGGTTCTTCGGAGCCGGGGACAAGCGGTGGGTGACCATGGAGGCAGACTTGATTAATTGGCCACTAACATCTGTGCCTTGGATCAACAGCGACAAACGCCCCGGGAATATCTCGGATTCACCTCTGACCCGGGATCTTCTTAGGATCTGGGACGGGGCGCGCGCCAGATTCAGCTTTTCGACCTTGAAGGGCCCCATGACCCCTTTATTTGGCTATCCCGACTTCCCGCCGGTGGCCGACACTGACAACTTTATGATCTGGTCCTCTACTCAAAAGACCAGAGTTTGTGAAACCCTCTTGGGGGTGCCTACTCTACCTTCTCTCAACAAGCTCCGTGACAAAGCACCAGACAAAAGAATACACTGGTTTGCTTACCTTCAACTACAATCTTTTGTCTCTTCGCTCGGCTCCTCCTCTGAACTGAGCAGAGACCTGACCACCTTTGAAGCCCTTTTACTACAGTCTGAGGCCCCTTCTCACGTGATATCACAAATATACAACATTTTGATCGACTCCTCCGTATCGGAACGGGCTTGGTTTGAAAAAGCTTGTGAGCAGGAGTTGAGGGTGGATCCATTGGATCTGGATTGGCCTAAGGCTTTTTTAGAAGAAAAAAGGTATTTTCCAGGGCCACTGGACCATATTGACAGCAACTTTATTAGAACATATTTAAAAACACTTACATCCCGCCGGACGCGTTTCGGACAAGGTCCTTACTCATCGGCGTAAGGCCTTTTTGTGTGCGCATGGAATGTCTCTGCCCTGGAAATCTCAGGAAACCAACTTCAAACTAGTGACGAGGTGGTACAGATGCCCACAGGATCTCCATAGATTCTTCCCTTCCCGACACCTGCTGGAGATGCGATGCCCCTGAGGGCTCTATGTTACATGTCTGGTGGCAGTGCCCAGCTATCAATGCATTTTGGCAGAACATCCACGTCACCGGGTTGAAAACCCCTTGTTCACCCAGATCGGGCATTTGTCCATGATTCCTGGCCCCTTTAAGGGGATCAAAACTGGTCTCCTGAGACATTGTTTGTCCGCTGCTAGAATGATCATCCCTAGGAAATGGAAAACGAAATCAATGTCCACTATGGTAGATTGGCTTGCAGAAATGGATCAAATTTGCCATATGGAAAAACTCTCTGCGCACTCTGAACCCCAGCTGACCAAATACTTTAAATCATGGTCAGCCTGGCTCTTCTTTAGAGACTCCTTGGAGTTCTCTGAGGTGCTCTCTATGTAATCTATCTGTAATTAGAGTACTATGTCTGGCTTGGTGTGCATTACGTCTCGTGCCTGAATGCTCAACTTGAGTCTTCCTCACCATCCCTCCCCCTCCTCCATACTGCCCTCACCAAACAAACTGAACAAAAATCATGTTCAAGCATGTTTAAAGTTTTCTCAACAACATTTAGGCAAGCCCATGTCAATACTGGGAGTATATGGTCTGGTCAGATAAGACCAAAATTGAACTCATTCGGTGCTATAAAACACATCATGTTTGGAGGCCAAAAGGCACTGAATATAACCCCAATACCACCAACAGTGAAGTTTGGAGGTGGGAACATGATAGTGCAGGGCAGTGCTTCAGGATATAGCATTTGGAAATGTCTTATAATTGAAGGAAGAATGAATGATGAAAGGTACAGAGACATTCTTGCTGTCATCTACCGGGATGATGAAGATGAAACAAGAGTATACATTTCAGCAAGACTCTAAGCAATGATCGCAAGCACACAGCCAAGGAAATTCTCAATTGGTTTCAGAGAAAAAAAAATGTCAGGCTAGGGTCACACATAGCAATCCGTTTTTGGAAGTGTTTTCCATGCCAAATCTGTTTTTTCTTAGGCTGCATTTTGTGCCTCCTGTGCCCCTGAACGTTTTTGGGACTTTGCCATTTTTTACATAAACAATGCTTTAAAAAATGGATCCGTTCTTTTGTGGCATAAACAATGCTCTAAAAAACCATTTTTCCATAGGGCCCCATGTTAAATAAAACGGATTCGTATTTTTACTGCACCCAAAAACGTTCTTACCAACGTTTTAGGGTTTATAAAACCTCCTAGGAACGTTTTTGGGTGCAGAAAAATGGATAGGGTATTTATTACATTTAATCTGTTTTTGCATCAGTTTTTGCACTTAGAAAAAAAAATGCAAAAACTGATGCCAAAAACGGACCAAGAGCTTATGTGTGACCCTAGCCTCACTAGAATGGCCCAGGCAATCACTTGACCTGAATCCAAAAGAAAATTTATGGAAGAAACTCTAGGAATTGAAAAGTGTCTGTGTGGTAGTGTGGCACCCCAGGGGTTAATGTGCTACAGTAACAACCCCAAGGGTTAACTCCCCACACAACCTACAACATTACACTAGCACCTCCAGGCCAGAAGGGGGAGCTAAAGCTGCTTCCCTATATATTCTGGTTTGGAGAGGAAGTGAGCAGTTCAGTACGTAGCAGTACGTAGCAGTACTGTGAACAGTTCAATTCAGTTTCTGGGAAGACTGAGGAAGAAGGACCTGGGTGTAAAGGAGCTGCCTTAGGCTCCCCCATGGTCCGCTGCTCAATTCCAGGCCTAGCTAGGGTCTGAGGGAAGGAGTTAATAGAAACAGAAGAACACATCTGGGAGACTGAGTTACCCCATAACTCGCCCCGGAGAAGCGCAAAGACCGGATACCGGATCTGAAATTATGCCTGACACAAGCAGCACAGTAAACACCGGACTAGTGGAGGTTATAGATCTTCACTGTACCACACTGAAGCAACACGGCGGGGTCAGAAACACCAAGATAAGACTCAAGTTGCCTAGCAAGTGGGTACCCGTGAGGAGAGCAGGGCCTTACTAAAGCGGCAGCAGGGCCACACACACAGAGCAGGAGTGGGAAGCCAAGGACCCGGTCAGGATGGGAGCAACCCAGCCCCGGTACAGACTCCGTGGACAGTACTCTGATGAACAACACCTACAGTAAAAACTTGGAAAACTACAAAACCGTGAGTCTGTGTGATCCTTGCGCTCAAGCCCTACTTTCCCTCACAAACTGCTATCATCTCTACCACTGCCCCTACTCTGCATCATCCATAGACTATCATCAACACTGTCCCGGGGAACCTGGCTCTGCCCGTGGAGAGCCGTTATATCACCGGCTGCCAAACATCATCCCCGGAGGTTCTGCAGCAGTGGTGGTCACCCTGACCACATACCAAGGGTGGAGTCACAACTATATCCCATGTAAATAACCCCCTAACCCATTACTTGTGGACCCGGGACACGGTCCGCACCAGGACCACCGTGATTCTCCGTGATACCCCGGTCTGGTACCGAGTACCCCATCCCAGTGGGCTCCACAGTAGAATGGGCCAAAATCACACCTGTGCAATTTATGTGACTAGTTTCTCTTACAGGAGGTATCTGAAAGCTGTCATCAACAATAAATTCTTTAATACAAAGTATTAAATAAATTTAAGGAAGCAAATTTTTCCCTGTGTCTTTTCTCATTAATACACATCAGTCACTATGATAAATTTACTAGTAAAAAGGCCCGATGCTGTCGCATTGGGAGTGTAGTGTGGGGAGTGAGGGCATGTGGGGGGGTAAGAAAGGTGAGCAGGGGCAGTGTGGGGAGGTGAAAGGGATAAAGAGCGGCAGTGTGGGGTGAGTGGGGGCATGAGCAGGGCAGTGTGGGTGATTGGGGGGGTAAGCAGGGGCAGTGTGGGTGATTGTGGGCAGTTGGGGGGGTGAGAGGGGTAAGGAGTGATGAGATAGGGGGGTAAGAGGAGTGAGCAGGGTCAGTGTGGGTGAGTGTGGGGTAATCAGGGGCAGTGTGTGTGATTGTGGGCAGTTGGGGGGGGTGAGAGGGGTAAGGAGTGATGAGATAGGGGGGGTAAGAGGAGTGAGCAGGGTCAGTGTGGGTGAGTGTGGGGTAATCAGGGGCAGTGTGTGTGATTGTGGGCAGTTGAAGGGGGGTTGTGGAGAGGGGTAAGCAGGGTGTATGGGTGAGTGGGGGTGGGGGTTAGCTGGAGCAGTGTGGGTGAGTAGGGGGTAATGAGGGGCAGTGTGAGGAGTGAGGGCATGGGGAGGGAAGAGGAGTGAGGAGGGGCAGTGTGGGTGAGTTTGGAGGGCTATGGAGGGTGAGTGTGTGTGAACAGGGGCAGTGTGGGTGACTGGGGGGTAATGAGAGGCAGTGTGGCTGGCTGTGTAACATTAGTTGAGGAGGGGGGGTGGTGGTAGGAAAGAGCAGGGCGGCGGGCCTGGAGGCTGCAAAGAGAGTGGGGCAGCGGTGGCATCAGAGGGAGGGCCGCAGCGGTGGGCAGCAGGTATGATGAAGGGGTCCACCGATGGCGGCGGCCCCTTCAGTAATAGCGGTGCCCGTGGCTGCGGCGGGGGGCCTGGAGGCGTTTATGTAAGGCGCTTACCGTGGCTGCGGTGGGGCTGGAGGGTGGAAAGCGAGTGCGCCGGCGGCAGCATGAGAGCGGTGGTCGCAACAGTGTGCGGCGACGGGAGGCTGGAGGGAGCCGCGGCATGGGTGTAGTAATATGGCGGCGCTTCCGGGGTAGGCATAATCATCAGTTTAGCGTAGGCGCCCTTGCTCCATAGCGGCACAGTGGCCGGAAGCGCCAAACTGATGATTTTATGTATAGAGATGAGCATTTAAGGTTTACATTTTTTTTGCCTGTGTGAATTGCATAGAAGGTTATCGACATATGGTGAGAAATTCATGTCAATAAGAAATATATTTACTTAGAAAATTGTTGGTGTGTTCAATACTTACATCACTGAATATAAATATATATATATATATTTATAATCTTCCAAGGGTGCTGCTATGTTGGAGAAATATAGTTCCTTCACATATTTTTTGTATGTCCAGTATAGCAATCTGTGTGCACTTTACGGCAAATGAAGTAGATTTGAGTTAATACACGGGACAGTATAATTTCTTTATGGACAATAATTTCTTCATGGATAGTTTTAGTATGCTGCCTCGAGACCCCTAGCAGTACAATATAGGTGTTCTTTATCTGCCCTGTATTGATATTAAAAAAGTCTCTCCTTGCAGTGTCAGTTTTAGTAGAGGACATCAGAACTTAAAGAGGTTTTCGGTTTTCAGAAAATCCACCTTTCCCTGGCTGTAGTTTACTTAAAAAAAGAAATAAACTGTGCATTACTTAGGCTGGCTTCACACCACGGCAGCATCCGATCTGGGACTGTCCGGAGTAAACCAGACAGCCCCGGACCGGATTTTGGCCCCATAGTATCCTAGGGGGCTGGATAGAGCTGGATGGCAGCTATCTGCCATCCGGTTTCCATCTCTCCAGAAGAATCCGGGAGAAGTCGGATTTTTCTCCCGGACACAAAAACGCAACGTTTTTGTGTCCGGGGAGAAAAATCTCCCCAAATTGGCGTCTCCCAGATCCTCCCGGATCCGGGAAAATCCAGCTGTCCCTTATAAGGGAGCCTATGGGGCCGTATTGCACCGGTCCGGGAGGATCCGGGAACCGGACACCTGCAGCTGCATGCCGCTGTTATTTCAGGACCGCGACTCACTCCCCGCGAGCCGCAGTCCTGAATCATCAGCAGCGGCAGCTGCGTCCGGCTGCACATCGGACCAGAGGGCATATTTGCCCTCCGGTTCTGTGTGCTGATCCGATCCAGGGCTGTCAGGTTCATCCCTGACAGCCCCAGATCGGACGCTGCCGCGGTGTGAAGCCAGCCTTACCCCTCTCTAAATGCAGCGCTGAGTCTCTGCTCCCATGATCTGTTATTGTTTGGAGCTCTGACGTCACATGGATGCCACTGCAGCCAATAACTGTGCTCAGCGGCTGTGCCTGAGTAGACAGCACCAGCTGCTCAGAGCCACAGATCTCACTGATTGGCTGCAGCGGTATCCATGTGATGTCAGAGCAGCAGACTTTAACAAAAGCCATAGACACAGCAGCACAGACTCAGCACCGGATCAAAGGAGAATGAGTAAAGCAAACTTTATTTTTCTAAAAGCATATTACTATAGCTAGGGGACAAGAGTTTTCCAAAACCTGAAAACCCCTTTATACCATGAAGCTCAATTGACTGTGTAATCTGACTTTCCAAGCTACTTTTAGAAACAGAATTCTCTCTTTTATCTCCTTGAGATTTCTGTTATGTGTCAGTTCCCTGGTGATTGTATAAGTAAACCCTCTTTAGTAAATCAGCAGGATGGGATAAGTACTATTAAAGCTCCCATGAAACATCAGCTGTAGGTCTACTACACTAAGAGAATCACTGACGTAAGATACTGAATACAAAACCCTGAACTTAATTATCTATTCGTTAGGCACAAGGTCCTATTTAGGACTTGCAGGATAGATCAGAGCCATTACATTTAAGGGGGCAATTTAATTTGCAAGCGGCCAAAAGGAGGCACTTAGGCCCCTTTCACACTAGCATTTTTTTCTATGGGGCTTGCGGCAGGTGCGGCAAGTGCGGTATAGCCATGGTTTTGGCACTTGCAACAGTTGCGGCCGCAAAAAAACACTGCTGACCGCATTTTTTTCGCGGCCGCAACTGCCGCAAGTGCCAGAACCACGGCTATACCGCACTTGCCGCACTTGCCGCAAGCCCCATAGACAATTGTCTAATATCCTTTCGATTGTCTATATAGCTTCTTTCAATTATGGATATGTGATATTATGTGTTTACATTCTCTGATCATGTCTTTTTACATATATGTACATTTATGTTGATTTCATGTTTCCAGTGCCAAGTTACACTTTCTTCATGTTTATAATGCATAATTTCTTTCTTTTTTCCTTTATACCACCCGATTGTTTCCTGTCAGATCAATATATACCGGTAAGTAAAACATTTGTCTACTTTCCTGGTTCTCAATTAGGAAAAACCTGAAAGTTCTAATTATACAAATGTCTGATATCACTGTTCTGTCACATGATCACTTTGAAGACTATTGAATCCAATATAAATTAGGTTAATTGATTTGTTCGCTACAACGTCTCTATCATTGTACTGATGAGGGGATTAAGCAGTTCTTTCAAACACTAGATCAACAAAGAGACTTTGAAAATAATCAATCATACTTCTGTAATATAGGCTGCAAAACCCAACAGACACAGTATCCAATAAACCAGACAAATAAAAATAAATCTTATACCCAATAAAAGTGTTGCAGTGAACAGTCCACGAGAATACAATAGTATATAGAAAAATGAATACGGTAGTTCATTCTTGACAGACTAAGGGTTGGTCACCAAACACATGAATGCTACAAGGAAGACAATCAGGTCTTAGTAGGTTTGTTAGAAAAAGACATAAAAGAAGAATTGTATTAAAAGGTTTGCAAAAAGAAGAAGAATCGGCGGGTGGAATAAGAACGCCTAAGAAGAACATCACAGTCACACCAGCTTTAACAATGAAGTCAGAGAGGTGAGCACAAGATAATAAAGTCTACCAGAATCTTGAGAGGCTGCCCTTCCCATTAAAGATGGAGTTCGGAATAATGAAGATGAATAAAATCTTGTAGCACACACACACACTGGCTCCAAAAAATATTTTGAAAAGTATAAAAAAAAGTTCTATTTAACTTAAAACTTGTGACAATGTGACATTAAAGAGATGTGACAATGACAGCAGGACATTGAAGTTATATCTAAGGAAAATGTGTTAAATTGGATCTACCTTGCCTTGCAAAATGCTCAATAAAAAGAAAAAGAACAGGGCGTTCAGGTAACACTTTAAATGTACTTGAAATAGGTGAGGAGGTAATTACATTTCTCTTTATTAAAACTGTTTCTATTAAGCAAACAAAATAAGTATGCATGTATGCACGCAACGGTGCAGGACGTTGGGGCTAGAAGAGATCAGGTGCATAAAGAGAATGAAGCCTCCCACATTGTTGTTCTTGAAGTTGAATGTGCAAATTTCTTTTATTTTTTCCAGTCAGCCGACATCAATACAACTACAAAAGTTACAAAATCTTTAAATTTTCTCATTTTCTGTCTATTCCACATAGTTCATAATCCCAGTCCACATGCAAAGGCTTAAAGGTCACCTATTCTTCCATAAAGTGCCATAAGACAAATGGCCATGTGATATTCCCATGTGACATCTTTAACTGTCTAATCTAAGATGGTACATAGAAGTGGTGAATGTTTCCTTTCATTCAAGTGCACTGAATTGTGTTTTTGAATCAGATCGATGAAGCAGTCAAATGGATGTGACCTAGATCTATGATTGAGTAATGCACCTAAGATGTGTGGCATGCCATATGCAATGACCACTTAAGGGAATTGTCCTTAGTTATGGCTGTTGCATTGAATTGTATGAGACGAAGACAAGTAGATTTCTAGCCACAACTATTCCAAGTTTTTACAATCATTAATTATTATTATTATTATTTATTTATATAGCGCAATTGGTTCCATGGCGCTTTACATGTGTAAGGGCAGAACAAGGACGAGAACATAAATAACGACGAATAAATCATACAGGTACTTTAGGGCACAGATCCTGTCCACAAGGGCTCACAGTCTATAGGGGATGGGTGGGAGATAGTAGGAGAGGGAGAGGTGAGATGGTGCAGCAGATTAGGTCTCAGTGTGGGTTATAGGCTTGAAGGAAAAGGTGGGTCTTCAGGTTTTTCTTGAAGGTTCCCAGGGTAGGAGAGTGTCTCTGATGTGGTGTGGGAGACAGTTCCAAAGTATGGTGGATGCACGAGAGACTTGTATGCAGTTGTGGTAGGTGGAGATGAGGGGGGGGAAGAGAAGGAGTTCTTGATAGGAGCACAGATTGCGTGAGGGGTGGTATCGCGAGACCAAGTCGGAGATGTATGGAGGGGACAGGTTGTGGATGGCCTTGTATGTCAGGGTTATGGTTTTAAACTGAGATCTCTGGGAAGTAGGGAGCCAGTGGAGGGCTTGGCAGAGGGGGAGATGGGTGAGTAACGGGGCGACAGGTGGATGAGTCAAGCAGCGGAATTGAGGATGTTTTGGAGGGGTGCAAGGGAGGAAGCGGGGAGGCCGGTGAACAGGAGGTAGCAGTAGTCGAAGCGGGAGATAATGAGGGCGTGGACAAGCATTTTGGCAGTGTCATGGTCAAGGAAGGAGCGGATCCGTGAGATGTTTTTAAGCTGGAGGTGGCAGGAGGTGGCGAGAGCCTGGATGTGTGGCTTGAAGGAGAGGGCAGAGTCGAGGATTACACCAAGGCACTTGGCGTGGGGTTCGGGTGAGAGTGTGCAGTCGTTGACAGTGATGGTTAGGTCGGGTAGGGGGGAAGAGCGACTTGGGGGGAAGACGATGAACTCTGTTTTATCCATGTTGAGTTTGAGGAAATGAGCGAGAAAAAGGATGAGATGGCGGACAGGCAGTGTGAGATTTTGGATAGCAAGGAGGTGATGTCAGGGCCGGAGAGGTAGAGTTGGGTGTCGTCAGCGTAGAGGTGGTATTGGAGGCCATGGGAGTCGATGAGTTGGCCTAGGCCGAGGGTGTAGATGGAGAAGAGTAAGGGTCCCAGGACTGAGCCTTGGGGAACTCCAACAGATAGGGGGTGGAGCAAGGAGGAGGTGTGGGAGTGGGTGACGCTGAAGGTCCAGTCTGTTAGATATGAGGAGATAAAGGAGAGGGCTAGGTCAGTGATGCCAAGGGATTCTAGAATTTGAAGCAGGAGGAAGTGGTCGACTGTGTCAAAGGCAGAAGAGAGGTCGAGGAGGAGAAGGATGGAGTAGTGTCGCTTGCTCTTGGAGGTCAGTAGGTCATATTAATGTAAGTCTCGACAGATATAGAATCCATATCTTCCACCAGCATGTGTTTTTTGAAGCCCATTCACTGTAAAATCTTTGGAAGAACATTTTTAAACTTGAGGAAAATGAGTCTAGACACCTCTAATATATTTACCATGATGAAGAGGCACATACTGCAAATGACAGTACATACAGGTAGGAAATTAACATAATACTGTAGTTATAGACATGTATGTTAGGGGCAGACACATCATGTTGGAAATATGTGTAGCCGCACAGGAGCACAAGAGGTAAAGAGGCCACAGCAATTCTGAAGTAGCAAGCAGCTTCTGTCCCAGTCATGTCAAGGGCCACATTATGATGAGTTATTGGACTGAAAAGGGCCCATATACTGTTCTTGAACAGGGGCTGCCTTCTTTTTATGCCCATCTTGATAACACAGAAATATCAACAACTTTAACCCCTTCAACCCTGGGCGATTTTTTGTTTTCCGGTTTTCCCTCCCCTACTTCCAAGAGCCATAACTTTTTTTATTTTTACAGCAATATAGATATAGGGAGTTTTTTGTGGGACATGTTGTCCTTTCCGATCCAAAGGGTCAACAGCTGATCCGATCGGTGGTGTTAGCTCCACATCTCTGCTGATGGTATCAGCTGAGATGTGAAAGGGATGATGTGAGCTCAGTGCCGGAGCTCACATCAAAAGGAGGGAGCTGAGACATGGCGAACCCAGAAAGTCATGTGTCGGATAGAGGTTAAGTATGTGTATTGACACTATATTCATAGTTGGATGTGAAAAAAGACTTAATGTCCTTAGTACAGAAAAACAAGCATAAATAATAGTTTTGTTCATCCTTGAAAAATATAATGTATACATGTCCATTATTGTACAATTGCTATGACTGCTAAAATATTTTAAAGCTACCGTATATACTCGCGTATAAGCCGAGTTTTTCAGCCCAAAAATTGGGCTGAAAAGTCCCCCCCTCGGCTTATACGCGAGTCACTGTATACTGTATACAATGTATACAGTATACAGTGCCCCATCTATATACAGCCCCCCGCCGCAATCCTGTAAAGGAATAGGTTAGTATACTTATCCATCCGCTGCAGCTGTCCCGCCGCCATCGCGATTCAGCATCTTCCGACTTCCAGCGTCTCGCGTCTCCTTCCGATGGTCGCAGGCAGTGACGTCATTGCCTGTGCGACCGGGGAGGAAACCGGAAGAAGACGCGAGACGCTGAAGTCGGAAGATGCTGAATCGCGATGGCGGCGGGACAGCTGCAGCGGATGGATAAGTATACTAACCTATTCCTTTACAGGATTGCGGCGGGGGGCTGTATATAGATGAGGGGGCACTGTATATACCTCTGGGGCATATACGGTATATGTGGGGCTGCTGTATACTACCACTGGGGCTATATTTACATGTGGGGCTGCTGTATACTACCACTGGGGCTATATTTACCTGTGGGGCTGCTGTATACTACCACTGGGGCTATATTTACCTGTGGGGCTGCTGTATACTACCACTGGGGCTATATTTACCTGTGGGGCTGCAATATACTACCACTGGGGCTGTATACACCACTGGGGCTGCAATATACTACTGGGGCTGCCTGTATACTACCACTGGGGCTGTATATACTACTGGGGCTGCCTGTATACTACCACTGGGGCTGTATATACTACTGGGGCTGCCTGTATATTACCATTGGGGCTGTATATACTACTGGGGCTGCATGTATACTACTGGGGCTCCTGTATACTACCACTGGGGCTGCTGGGGCTCCTATATACTACCACTGGGGCTGCTGTATACTACCACTGGGGCTGCTGGGGCTCCTATATACTACCACTGGGGCTGCTGTATACTACCACTGGGGCTGCTGGGGATTTTATATACTACCACTGGGGCTGCTGTATACTACCACTGGGGCTCCTATATACTACCACTGGGGCTGCTGTATACTACCACTGGGGCTGCTGGGGATGCTATATACTACCACTGGGGCTGCTGTATACTACCACTGGGGAGGCCTGTATACCACTGGGGGGGCCTGTATACCACACTGCTGGGGGCTGTATACCTGTGCTGAGGTCCACCCTCGGCTTATACACGAGTCAATAGGTTTTTCCAGATTTTTGGGGCAAAAGTAGGGGGGTCGGCTTATACACGGGTCGGCTTATACACGAGTATATACGGTAATTTGTGGAAAATAATGTAATTTGTTGGTTTTAGCTTCGGGCACATAATCTCGAATTAATTCAAGGCATAAGTATATTAAGCTAGGGTGTGCTAAACCTCAATGTCATTGATCTGTTGTTCCATCCAGAAGTTTGATCTTTCATTTTGATTTATTTTTCTGAGTATATTTTACTAGTTCATACTTGATGTTACTTACACCTAGCAATGATTTCCATTTTGACCCCTTCCCAGAAATAACTTTTTTCCCAGTCTCATTTTAATTGGTGCTACAGCTTCAGAGGTCTTTTTGATGCTTTTCTGTAATTTTTTTCACTTTCTAGCTGAGTTTTTGCTATGCCCTTGCATTTTGCAGGCCAGCCACTCCTGGGAAAACCATAATTGTTCCAAGACTTCTAAGCTATTGGAAGTCAATGACACGCACTGTACAGTAGATGGAGTTTAAATACATATTTAGACTTTTCAAGTTGACACACTTATAGACGAAATGGTAAATACAGTATTTCCAAGATTTTGACACTTACGGTAACTTCCATTGTGTTTTTCAAAAAAAAAAAATGATGCGTCAAATAGTAGAGTGATGTTTTAAAACATAATTCTTTGGCCAATAACATACTATTCACCATACTTTCAATTGCCTATTATATGCAAGGGTTTTACATAGAAAAACTTTTAATTCATGGTTTATGTATTAGGAAAAACATTTCGTATCAAACGATCTATTACACATTTTTTGCAAAAGCTATAAGAAAAAGTAAAGGAATATGTACAGAACATTCCAGAAAATGTAAAAACATTGACCCTGATTTATCGACATTACTATTCTTCACGTCTCTCTTGATGAGGGAGCCCTACCCTTGGAGGTTGGTTGGATCCAACCAGCTTTAGAACAGCACAGGAGTAGTGTAAAGGTACCGATATCCGGCACGAAGTTGGAACGATGTCGGCAACGATCTCAACCCACGCATAACCCAGCGAACGATATCTGCTCATTGCTGTGAATGGGCGAAGTCGTAAACGACATCGTTATCGCGATGCCACACACAACGATTTACCAGGTTAGCTGATTGTTGATCGTGTGATTTGAGAACGTGTTCTCAAACTTGCGATTAACGATCCAACGATTTATCGTTACAACTTTGCAGAGTCACACACAACAACATCCTAACAATGTCGCTTGAACAACTCCAAACCCAAGACGTTTAAGCGATATCGTTAACGATGTCGTGCCATGTATCGGGCCTTGGGGACTGAGGTTGGTTGGATCCAGTCAGCTTTAGAACAAGCATAGAAGAAGTGTATGAGAACTGAGATTGGGTGGATCCAATCATCTTTAGAGCAGCATAGGAGAAGTGTAAGGGGACTGGGGTTGAGTGAATCCAATCAGCTTTAGAGCAGCATAGGAAAAGTGTAAGGAGACTGAGGTTGGTTGAATCCAATCACCTTTAGAGCGGCATAGGAGAAGTATAAGGGGACTGAGGTTGGGTGAATCCAATCAGCTTCAGAGTGGCATAGGAGGAGTGTAAGGGGACTGAGGTTGGTTGGATCCAATCAGCTTTACAGCGGCAAAAGCAAACTCAGACAAAAGCAAATAGACCTTCTTTGGTGCCTAGGTAACTGGCTTCTCTGAAACCGCATGGGTTGCTGGTAATCAAAGCAAGGAGCTGTAGACTATATAATTAAAAAATTGATTAGTACTTCAGTTTTACGCAGAAATTTAATAAAAAGTAAATGGCAAAGTTGCTTGTTTTACAAGCACTTTGCAATTTTAACCACATAAGAACTTGAGTCCTTTAATACTTATGCCACTATCAGCATTATGCATTTTTCTGAATACCAGCTTGCTTTGCTGTTAGCTGTTAGCTGCACTGTTTTTAGGTTTGAAGATTTAGGCCGGCTTCACACCACGATTTTTGGGATCTGGGGCTGTCCGGTGTGAACCTGACTCAGTAAATGTAAGATTTATAAAGTGTATATCTCAGTACACAGGGGGCTAAAGACATGGGGCAGCCCTTCTATGAATGCAGCTGGCATGCTGCATTCAGTGGTGCATTCAGATTGCCATGCACCAGGGGGGTGACAGGTCCTCTTTAAGGTCTCTTATTGCCTTTGAATAATGTTGCTGATTGGTGGGAGTCCTGGTCCTAAGACCCCCACCAATCAATCAAAACACCACTCTGAAATGCGCAGCCCCTGCATGAGATGAGCGCACAAAGCAGTAAACAGACACAATAGTAAGTCGCAGTTCTGTGAGAGTAAATGTACAGACCATACACTTACTATTGAGTCCATACACTGCTCATGCAGGAGTTGGAAGACTTCAGAGCAATGTTTTGGCTGATCAGGGGGGTCCCATGGTGTGTACCCCCACCAATCAGCAACATTATTTAGGGGCTATAATATGTAAAATCTTTTATGAAGTGACGGTACATTTTAATGCAATTCTTTTGAAGTATATCTTAATTTTAACATTGACAGGCAACCATTTAGACTCTGCCTCTGGCGAGACCTCATAGGCAGGGCCGGCGTCAGCACCCGGCGCACCCGGGCAAATGCCGGGGCCCGGGACAGGTGGGAGGGCCCATTCGCTGTCAGGCAGGGGTGTCCTTCTGCCAGTCATAGCAGATCTCTCACAGCAGCTATAGGAGCTGGAGGGCTGCTGCTGGGATTTTCCCCCTCAAACTGGAGCAGTCTATGTGTGGAGGATCATGCAGCCAATGGGAGCTGCAGGGGGCGGGACTTTATTATCCCGTCCATGCTTAGCCCGCAGCAGATCAGTGAGGAGCCCTGAGGTGAGTGTGTGCTGGGTCCCTCCAGAACAGGAGCAGCAGTGGTATCCTCAGTCAGCCGGTGTGCTGTGACCCGAGCTCACTGAGGAGGATGGCCGCTCCTAATACTGACTCTTCTCTTGTCAGCAGTAAATCTTGATAAACTCCGCGGCAGATTGCTGGTGTTTGTGCTGGGGGCCTCCTCCTCCTCCACCTACTGCTGTGAAGAGCCAGAACAGGACAATACAACTCCAGGCTCAAGATTCCCAGAGATGTCATTTACTACCAAACTGCTCTGGAAAACCTGAGTATGGAGCCTGGGTGTCCTGTCAGGGGTCAGATTGGG
Source organism: Allobates femoralis (assembly GCA_033576535.1). NCBI lineage: Eukaryota > Metazoa > Chordata > Amphibia > Anura > Aromobatidae > Allobates > Allobates femoralis. The sequence goes on from JARQOC010000003.1 coordinate 674,966,728, forward strand.
CACAAATATCCCCATGCTCAGCACTAGATGGGGGAGAGGTCACCAGCACACACACAGTGCACTGCACTTATAAGGGTTAATAGCAGACAGATACTTTCACTTTCTACAGATGTCATTAAACACACAGTGTATGTATCCAACTCTATATATATAAATCTATTAGTTACCCATCCATCAATCATCTGTCTATCTTTGTGCATATAACTATAGTACCACAAGCACTGCACAGTTTGATATATGCAGAAGCCACCATTTCCATCTAACTTTGCAAGTATTATGCATGTAGAAAAAAAAGGTAAAAAATGTAAAATGGCATGTTGACGTGTTCCTCAGCGTCAGTGCATGCCGTCTTCATCCTCCTCCTCAGTGGCAATTGCCGTCTTCCTCCATTCAACAGTTATAAAAAATAATTGAGGCAGGTGTCCAGTATGAGATGGGTTAATATGACAAGATCTGCCGGGTGGGGGGTGAAATAAAGGATCTTACACTTTTTCACCCAGACTTTGCAGAGCTGGCTCAATTCTCTTATATAGATATATATACCATAATTGGTCCTTATATTGTAAAATACTCTGGAATATATGTCCTTCCCCCTATGCTCTCTGAATGGAGTATCATTATATGTACATATTCAAGTTCATACAACTTCACCAACCGTTGATTGGACACCGGCTCCTCACTAACGGCAGGTCACATATAATAGTAATAATTATTATTTCTATAGCACCAAACATAATCCACAGCACTTTCCAATTCAGAGGAAACAGGTACAGACAATATGAGACAATACAGAGTAGGTATGTGCCCACAGGACGTTTTTCCTGCTCTCATGCGTTTTTAGTATGGTTTTATGCAAATGTATGCTAATATGTTCCAGCGTTTTGGCTTTCCAGCAAAACCAATGTGTTTCACAGAACTACTGAATCTACATATTGGTTTTGGAAGTTGCTGAAAGTGTCAAATCCCCCAGTTTTTGCTGTGGTTGGGAAAGAATGACCATGTCCAAAAACGCAAGAAAAACGTGCAAAAAAAACACAGGTCAAGAACGCAGCAAATCTCCTGTCAAGGACTCTAGAGATACTTGAAACCACTACAGGTTATGCTGCATTCTGGACCGCAGCAAAAATATCCTGTGGGCACATACCCTAACAAAATATTCACCAGATACATAAGGAGTGAGGTCCCTGCTCACAAGCTACAATCTATAAGGATATAGAGGAGGTGAAAAGGTGAATGGTAAAAAGTGCCGTCATATATGGTCCAGCCATAATGCTGCATGAACCGTTCACCAGCCAGGATCTGTACAACAGATAAAGTGCTATTAAGTGCATGGGGGTGTAGAAAGGTGGCACAAGAGACCAGATCTGGAAAAAGGCAAAATGGAAATAGTTAAATTGCTGAGGTGATAGCCAATCAAAAGAAATGCGTGTTTAGGGCTCACATAAAAGTGTGGATATTGGGAATTAATTAAATTGTTTTGGGAAATACATTCCAGAGAATTGGTGCAGCTCGTGAGAACTCTTGGAGACCGGAGTGTTAGGTTCAGTCAGGGCCGCACCTATCATGAGGCAAGTTGAGTACTCTACCTCAGGCGCGGCTCCTGTTGATAAAATGGGGGCGGCATCTGCGGGGCTCACTTTATCAGATGCCGCCCAGTGCCTGTATTTAGCCTCTCTTCTATCCCTGACACTCTATTGTCTCCTGCGCTGCCGCCCGCTTCTTAATAGTGTGGACTGTGTGGCTGCTTTCACCCGCTGGGTTCAGCAATGAGATAGGGAGCGTGTCCTGCAGAGGAGAATACTGGCCAATGAACGCTCTCATATCAGAATAATAGAAGAGCTGATTGGCCAGTGTTCTCCTGCAGGGCGGGAAGAAGTGAGAGCCCGGCAAAGAAGATTTAGAGAAGACACCTGGCTGTCCTGGAGCTGAAAGACGAGGAGGAGAAGTGGCCCCGGTCACAAGGTGACAGATCTCCTGCTGTGCACAGTCCCAGCAGAGAGAAGGAGGGAGTGGGGGAGGGGCAGGGATCCGACTGCTGAGAGCAGGGGAAGCTACACATGTGCCCCCCTCCTGCAGCACAGAGGAGTGTGTGAAAGAGATATCTCTGTAAAATGAGTGTGTGAGTTTTGTGTCTTCTGTGTGTGAGTTGTGTGTCTTCTGTGTGTGAGTTGTGTGTCTTCTGTGTGTGAGTTGTGTGTCTGTATGTGTCTTCTGTGTGTGAATTGTGCGTGTGTATGTGTCTTCTGTGTGTGAGTTGTGTGTCTGTATGTGTCTTCTGTGTGTGAGTTGTGCGTCTGTATGTGTCTTCTGTGTGTGAATTGTGCGTGTGTATGTGTCTTCTGTGTGTGAATTGTGCGTCTGTATGTGTCTTCTGTGTGTGAGTTGTGTTTCTGTATGTGTCTTCTGTGTGTGAGTTGTGCGTCTGTATGTGTCTTCTGTGTGTGAATTGTGCGTTGTATGTGTCTTCTGTGTGTGAATTGTGCGTCTGTATGTGTCTTCTTGTGAGTTGTGCTTTCTGTCTGTGTGCGTGTTTGATGTCTCGTGTGTGAGTTGTGTTCTGTAGTGTATTGTGTGTCATTGTGTTTCTGTATGTCTGTGGTTGTGAGTTGTGTTTCTGTATGTCTCTGTGTGTGAGTTGTGTTTCTGTATGTCTTCTTTGTGTGAGTTGTGTTTCTGTATGATCTTCGTGTTTGAGTTTGTGTGTCTGTATGTGCTTCTGTGTGTGAATTGTGCGTCTGTATGTGTCTTCTGTGTGTGAGTTTGTGCTCTGTATTGTCTTCTGTGTGTGAGATGTGTTTCTGTATGTCTTCTGTGTGTGAGTTGTGTGTCTGTATGTTCTTCTGTGTGTGAATTGTGCGTCTGTATGTGTCTTCTGTGTGTGAATTGTGCTCTGTATGTGTCTTCTGTGTGTAAATTGTGTCTGTATGTGTCTTCTGTGTGTAGTTGTGTGTTCTGTATGTTCTTCTGTGTGTGAGTTGTGTTCTGTATGTGTCTTCTGTGTGTGATTGTGCGTCTGTATGTGTCTTCTGTGTGTGTTGTTTCTGTTGTTGTGGTGATTGTGTTCTGTATGTCTCTGGTGTGTGAGTTGTGTTTGTAGTGTCTTCTGTGTGTGAGTTGTGTTCTGTATGTCTTCTTTGTGTGAGATTGTTCTGTATGTCTCTCTGTGTGTGAGTTGTGTCTGTATGTTCTTCTGTGTTGTGAGTTGTGTCTCGTGTGTATTGTCTTCTGTTTGTGTTGTGTTTCTGTATGTCTTCTGTGTGTGAGTTGTGTCTGTATGTCTTCTGTGTGTGATTGTGGTCTGTATTGTCTTCTGTGTGTGAGTTGTGTTCTGTATGTGTCTTCTGTGTGTGAGTTGTGCGTCTGTATGTGTCTTCTGTGTGTGAGTTGTGCGTCTGTATGTGTCTTCTGTGTGTGATTGTGTGTCTTATGTGCTTTGTGTTGGTGTGCTCTGTATTGTCTTCTGTGTGTGATTGTGTTCTGTTGTGTCTTTGTGTGAGTTGTGTGATGTGTCTTCTGTGTGTGAGTTGTGTTCTGTTGGTCTGTGTGTGAGTTGTGTTCTGTATGTGTCTTCTGTGTGTGAGTTGTGTGTCTGTATGTGTCTTCTGTGTGTGAGTTGTGTGTCTGTATGTGTCTTCTTGTGTGTGAGTTGTGGTGGTATTTGTATTGTGTGTTTGTCTTCTGTGTGTGATTGTTGTCTTCTGTGATGTGTCTTCTGTGTGTGTGTATGTTTGTTTGTTGTTGTATGTATGTCTTCTGTGTGTGAGTATGTGTTTCTGTATGTCTTCTGTGTGTGAGTTGTGTGTCGTATGTGTCTCTGTGTGTGATTTGTCGTTGTATGTGTCTTCTGTGTGTGATTGTGGTCTGTATGTGTCTTCTGTGTGTGAGTTGTGTGTCTGTGAGTTGTGTTCTGTATGTGTCTTTTGTGTGTGATTGTGTCTCTTGTGAGTGTTTGTGTATGTCTCTGTTGTGTTTGGTTGTGTGCTTTGTGTGTGATGTTGTGTCTTTGTGTGTGTCTTTTGTCTCTGTGTGGAGTTGTGTTTCTGTATGGTCTTCTGTGGTTGTTTGTGAGTTGTGTGTGTTCTGTTGATGTCTCTGTGTGTAGTGTTTGTTGTCTTCTTTGTATTGTGTCTTCTGTGTGTGATTGTGTGTTTCTGTAGTGTATTCTAGTGTGTGGTCTGTTGATTGCGTCTGTATGTGTCTTCTGTGTGTGTTGTGTTTTCTGTATGTTCTTCTGTGTGTGAGTTGTGTTTCTGTATGTCTTCTGTGTGTGAGTTGTGTGTCTGTATGTCTTCTGTGTGTGAATTGTGCGTCTGTATGTGTCTTCTGTGTGTGAATTGTGCGTCTGTATGTGTCTTCTGTGTGTGAGTTGTGCGTCTGTATGTGTCTTCTGTGTGTGAGTTGTTGCGTCTGTAGTGTCTTCTGTGTGTGATTGTGTGTCTGTATGTGCTTTTGTGTGTGATTGTGTGTTATGTGTTTCTGTGTGTGGTTGTGCGTCTGAGTGTCTTTGTGTGTTGTGTGTGCGTTGTATGTGTCTTCTGTGTTGGTTTGTCTGTTGTGTTCTTCGTGTGTGTGAGTTGTGTGTCTTATGTGTCTTCTGTTGGAGTTGTGGTCTGTATGTGTCTTCTGTGTGTGAGTTTGCTCCTGTATTTGTTCTGTGGATTGTGTCTTAGTCTTGTGTGATTGTGTCTGTATGTTCTTCTGTTTGATGTGGTCTGTATTCTTCTGTGTGTGAGTGGTCTTATGTCTTCGTGTGATGGTTGTGGTCTTCTTGTTTGTTCTGATGTCTCTGTTTGATTGTTCTATTCTTCTGTGTGTGAGTTGTTTTTGTTGTTTTGTTGTATGTCTTTTCTTCTGTGGGAATTGTGTCTGTATGTCTTCTGTGTTGAGTTGTGTCTGTTCTTCTGTGTGAGTTTGTCGTAGTTCTTCTGTGTGATTGTTTGTGCTTCTTGTTAGTTGTGGCTGTATGTCTTCTGTGTGTATTGTCGTATGTCTTCTTGTGTGGTTGTGTCTATGTTCTCTGTTGTGTTTTGTATGTCTCTGTGTGTGATTGTGTCTTTGTCTTCGTGTGTGATTTGTTCTCTGTGATTGTGGTCTAGCTTCTGTGTTGAATTGTCTCTGTTGTGTTTGTGTGATTGTGCTGTGTCTTCTTTGTGATTTGTGTGTCTTCTGTGTTAGTTTGTTCGATTCTTCTGTGTAGTGTTCTATCTGTGATTGTGGTCTGTATTGTCTTGTGTATTGTGCGTATGGTCTTCTGTTTGTTGTTGTATGTTCTGTGTGGATGTTCTGTATGTCTCTGTGATGTGTGTCTTATGTTCTTCTGTGTGATTGTGTCTATGTTCTTCTTGTGGATTGTGTGTCTTGTGTGGTTGTCTTTTTTTGTTGTATTGTTCTGTATGTGCTTCTGTTGATTGTGTCTTGTGTTCTTGTGTATTTCTGATGTTCTTGTGTTGAGTTTGTTCTGAGTCTGTTGTTGTTCTTAGCTCTGTGGATTGTTTTCTTTTGATGTCGTCTGTAGTGCTCTGTTGATTTGTGTGTCTTCTGTGTGAGTTGTGTGTCTGTATTTGTCTTCTGTGTGTGAATTGTGTCTTCTGTGTGTGAATTGTTGTCTTCTGTGTGTGAGTTGTGTGCCTTCTGTGTGTGAGTTGTGTATCTGTGTGTCTTCTGTGTGAGTTGTGTTTCTGTATGTGTCTTCTGTGTGTGAGTTGTGTTTCTGTATGTCTTCTGTGTGTGAGTTGTGTGTCTGTATGTGTCTTCTGTGTGTGAATTATGCGTCTGTATGTGTCTTCTGTGTGTGAATTATGCGTCTTTATGTGTCTTCTGTGTGTGAGTTGTGTTTCTGTATGTCTTCTGTGTGTGAGTTGTGTGTCTGTATGTGTCTTCTGTGTGTGAGTTGTGTTTCTGTATGTCTTCTGTGTGTGAATTGTGCGTCTGTATGTGTCTTCTGTGTGAGTTGTGTGTCTGTATGTGTCTTCTGTGTGTGAATTGTGCGTCTGTATGTGTCTTCTGTGTGTGAGTTGTGTGTCTTCTGTGTGAGTTGTGTGTCTGTATTTGTCTTCTGTGTGTGAATTGTGTCTTCTGTGTGTGAATTGTGTGTCTTCTGTGTGTGAGTTGTGTGCCTTCTGTGTGAGTTGTGTTTCTGTATGTGTCTTCTGTGTGTGAGTTGTGTTTCTGTATGTGTCTTCTGTGTGTGAGTTGTGTTTCTGTATGTCTTCTGTGTGTGAGTTGTGTGTCTGTATGTGTCTTCTGTGTGTGAATTGTGCGTCTGTATGTGTCTTCTGTGTGTGAGTTGTGTTTCTGTATGTCTTCTGTGTGTGAGTTGTGTGTCTGTATGTGTCTTCTGTGTGTGAGTTGTGTGTCTGTATGTGTCTTCTGTGTGTGAGTTGTGTCTTCTGTGTGTGAGTTGTGTTTCTGTATGTCTTCTGTGTGTGAATTGTGCGTCTGTATGTGTCTTCTGTGTGTGAGTTGTGTGTCTGTATGTGTCTTCTGTGTGTGAATTGTGCGTCTGTATGTGTCTTCTGTGTGTGAGTTGTGTGTCTTCTGTGTGAGTTGTGTGTCTGTATTTGTCTTCTGTGTGTGAATTGTGTCTTCTGTGTGTGAATTGTGTCTTCTGTGTGTGAATTGTGTGTCTTCTGTGTGTGAGTTGTGTGCCTTCTGTGTGTGAGTTGTGTATCTGTGTGTCTTCTGTGTGAGTTGTGTTTCTGTATGTGTCTTCTGTGTGTGAGTTGTGTTTCTGTATGTGTCTTCTGTGTGTGAGTTGTGTTTCTGTATGTCTTCTGTGTGTGAGTTGTGTGTCTGTATGTGTCTTCTGTGTGTGAATTGTGCGTCTGTATGTGTCTTCTGTGTGTGAGTTGTGCATCTGTATGTGTCTTCTGTGTGTGAGTTGTGTGTCTGTATGTGTCTTCTGTGTGTGAATTGTGCGTCTGTATGTGTCTTCTGTGTGTGAGTTGTGCGTCTGTATGTGTCTTCTGTGTGTGAGTTGTGCGTCTGTATGTGTCTTCTGTGTGTGAGTTGTGCGTCTGTATGTGTCTTGTGTGTGAGTTGTGTGTCTGTATGTGTCTTCTGTGTGTGAGTTGTGCGTCTGTATGTCTTCTGTGTGTGAGTTGTTTTTCTGTATGTGTCTCCTGTGTGTGAGTTGTGTTTCTGTATGTCTTCTGTGCGTGAGTTGTGTGTCTGTATGTGTCTTCTGTGTGTGAGTTGTGCGTCTGTATGTGTCTCCTGTGTGTGAGTTGTTCGTCTGTATGTGTCTCCTGTGTGTGAGTTGTGTGTCTGTATGTGTCTTCTGTGTGTGTTGTGTCTGTATGTGTCAATTGTGCGTCTGTATGTGTTTCCTGTGTGTGAGTTGTGCATCTGTATGTGTCCCTGTGTGTGTTGTGTTTCTGTATGTCTTCTGTGTGTGAGTTGTGTGTGAGTTGTGCGTCTGTATGTTTCTTCTGTGTGTGAGTTGTGTCTTCTGTGTGTGAGTTGTGTTTCTGTATGTCTTCTGTGTGTGAATTGTGCGTCTGTATGTGTCTTCTGTGGGTGAGTTGTGTGTCTGTATGTGTCTTCTGTGTGTGAGTTGTGTCTTCTGTGTGTGAGTTGTGTTTCTGTATGTCTTCTGTGTGTGAATTGTGCGTCTGTATGTGTCTTCTGTGTGTGAGTTGTGTGTCTGTATGTGTCTTCTGTGTGTGAGTTGTGTCTTCTGTGTGAGTTGTGTGTCTGTATTTGTCTTCTGTGTGTGAATTGTGTCTTCTGTGTGTGAATTGTGTGTCTGTGTGTCTTCTGTGTGTGAGTTGTGTGCCTTCTGTGTGTGAGTTGTGTATCTGTGTGTCTTCTGTGTGAGTTGTCTCTGTGCATGAGTTGTGTCTTCTGTGTATGTTGTGTGCCTGGTGTGTGTATGTATGTGTGTCTTGTGTGAGTTGTCTTCTGTGTGCGAGTTCTGTCCTTGTGTGAGTTGCATGTGTGTGTAAGTTGTATATCTGTGTGAGTTGTGTTCCTGTGTGTGTAGGTTGTCTCTGTGTATATTTAGATATCTTTTGAGTATATTGAAGTGTGTGTATATACACTTGTCCTGCATGCATGTTCTGTGTATATCATGTGTACCTGCTGTGTATCTGTTATATAGCATGTGTGTACTAAGGACTTGTGTGATATGAGTGTCTGTGTGACTGTATTATGTGTATGTAAGGAACATGTGTTGTCCAGTATGTGTGTTGTATACATGAATATAATGTAATTTAACACCTTCACCACCTATGATGAACATTTACATATACATAGAGGATGGAGGACTGTGTCTGCCTACAGGACCACAGCTCTGCCAGTCGTCATTGTGTGTCTTTAGCTTTCGTCAAGCCACCATTGCCATTGATGCTCCTAATTCTGGACTCTTCTGTGTGGTTCTTGTGTCTGCATGTGATGACATCCTTCAATTTGGACAACTTTTTTCTATCTCTCTAAATTGAAATGTCCACTAATGTAGTCATTTGATAAGAAAGATACGGCTCTGTATGAACCAGATTTAAAGAGGACCTGTCACCAAACCAGGCATGGTGATCTAATTACAGCACTAATTATACTGATTGAAAAATAATTTACGCGTGGGGGGGGCGCTGTTCTGCAGCTCGCCTCAGGCAGCAGAGAGGCTAGGTTCACCCCTGGGTTCAGTTTATAGATAATGTCAGTCTTAGGTCATTAGCAGAACAGAGGTAGCGTGTAGTAGTTCGATAGTCAGAGATAAGGGAGGAGATGTAGGGCAGCATTGTGGAGAGGATGGGTAGGTGATAAAAATAAGGAGGAGATATTGGACAGTGTAGTACTATGGAAAGGATGGGTAGTTGACAGACAGAGATGAAGAGAAGATGTGCAGAAACTGTAAAGGGCTTTGTGGTTCAGAGTGATAAAATTATATTGTTCTCTGTAGGGGATGGTATGTGTTAAAGGGGCCCACTGTAACTCTTTCGCCCAGGGCCCATGAAAACCTGGAGCCGGCCCTGCTCATAGGCTCCAATATATGTAGGCCCCTGACTGCTAAGGTAACTCAATACTACCCCACCATGCAGTCATGAAACTAATCCTCATTAATAGTGAATATATTTCACATCCTCATTAATAGCCGCCTTAAGTTCACTGCTATACACCCCCACACTGCATCCACAGCCAATAGAATGACCACAGACACAGGTCTCGGGAATAATAGCTTCTTTACTTACATGCCCACTCCAGGGCCAGGGTACTTGGGAACCTTTTCACGGGGACAGACGGGGGCCGAGACCCGGTTCTGTGACTCTGGCGGTGTCATTTAATAAAGGGGGTTTGATGATGGTGATGACAGGGAAAAGGGGGTATTCATGACGCCACCTGAGGTGCGCGGCCAAGGGTGGCCGCCACTGCTTCAGAACTTCTGGGGACGATGACCGGCAGCTTGGATGGTTTCGCTCCCCACAGGTGGAGCGCGGCACCCAGGGCAGCGGGATGAAGGAATCAGTTCGTACCTTGGCAGATGTTCGTTAGGTCATCAGCACCCCGATGTTTCATGCGGCCCCCAGGACAGGTGGTCGCCGCTAAGAAAAGTCTCACACACCACAACTGGAGTTCTGTTACTTTTACTCAGTTATTTCAACATGGCCGCCAGGTGCTTCCCTTGCCAGCCTCCGGTTCAGCATTGTCTCCAGAATGGGACAGTGCAGTCGAGCCTCTGTTGGTGTTCCTTTCTCTCTCTTATTAGGTATTTTTTTCTCTGATGGTCCCTCAGTGCTATAAGCTAGTCTCTCTACTCCACTCAGTGCCTCTGCACACAGAGCTCAGGTACCAACAGCCACGGGTTCTCAGTTGTACCCCTTCCAGGTACTGCTCCCTAGTTCGGCCGCCTTCTCCAAGTTGTGTCGGGTGCTCGGCCGCAGCTCCCCTTAGGAACACAGGGCCTCCGAATCAATGGTTTGGGTGTACAGCATCCGTGCCATGTTCAGGGCCGATTCCCTGTGAGGTCCACCAGACCCTCTGTACTCTCGCCAGATATGGGGATCTATGTCTCGTTCAGTACCTTAAGGGCTCTGTTCTTCCTTCACACCTGTCGGTCTTTCCCTCCCAGGGTGAGCGTGGTCGTGCTCCAGCCCACAGGATTTGACACCACTCCCGACCTCTACTCCTCCACTTCTCCCACTCACTCTGTTTTTCCCTTCCGGCTACGCTTGAGTCCTCCCTCTGGGTCCACCCACCGTCCTGGGGTCCTACGTGTTGTGTGTGTGTGTGTGTGTTTGAAGCTCAACTGCGCCATCCCAGCACCTGGAGAGAAGAGGCAAACTCTCCATCTAATGGAGGAGTGCAGTACCTCTGGTGGCGGCCTACCTGGTGGGGCACCAGATTACTTCAGCAGAACGGGGAGATATAACATGGATTAATGCTTTACAGTCCACGGCAGATACAGTTGAGGTTGGAATATGACATGAAATTGAGGTTCTGGCACTTTACGAACCGGTATTTTTTAAGAGTGGCACTAGTAGATAGTATAAGGAAGTTTTGAATCTTTTGTGGCATAAAAGCAGAAGAAACAACTGCATCTGAGCCAAAACTCAATGTGAACAGATCTGTAAGACTGCTCACACCACCATCTATCTATTTCACAGAAAAACAAACCTATAGAAGTACACTGCTGTAAGAAAAATAATAATAAGTGCATGTGAAAAAATACTAAAAACAGGGTACTTCGTTTATACGTTTTAATAAAAAACGTACGTAAGCCGTTCGCCACTTACAAGGCGCCCCTGTATCAGAACGGTCCTAGTCTAAATAATTAAAAACCTGATCTATGCATAAGTATACCTCTAGATGCAGGGTGAAGACAGGCACAGGTCTGATATGGACACGTTGTTAGCAAATGGCTTATGAGCCTGACTCAGAAAAGAGAGGGGTGGGGCACTCTCAAATCTTGCTAACACCAGAATAAACATGAAAAAACTGCATCTGAGCCAAAATTCAATGTGAACAGATCTGTAAGACTGCTCACACCACCATATATCTATATCACAGAAAAACAAACGTATAGAAGTACACTGCTGTAAGAAATATAATAATAAGCAAGTGAACGGTTCTGATACAGGAGCGCCTTGTAAGTGGCGAACGGCTTACGTACGTTTTTTATTAAAACGTATAAACTAAGTACACTGTTTTTAGTATTTTTTCACATGCACTTGCTTATTATTATTTTTCTTACAGCAGTGTACTTCTATACGTTTGTTTTTCTGTGATATAGATATATGGTGGTGTGAGCAGTCTTACAGATCTGTTCACATTGAGTTTTGGCTCACATGCAGTTTTTTCATGTTTATTCTTGTGTTAGCAAGATTTGAGAGTGCCCCACCCCTCTCTTTTCTGAGTCAGGCTCATAAGCCATTTGCTAACAACGTGTCCATATCAGACCTGTGCCTGTCTTCACCCTGCATCTAGAGGTATACTTATGCATAGATCAGGTTTTTAATTATTTAGACTAGGACCGTTCTGATACAGGGGCGCCTTGTAAGTGGCGAACGGCTTACGTACGTTTTTTATTAAAACGTATAAACTAAGTACCCTGTTTTTAGTATTTTTTCACATGCACTTGCTTATTATTATTTTTCTTACAGCAGTGTACTTCTATACATTTGTTTTTCTGTGATAAAAGCAGAAGAGAAGCAGTAGAGTAGATGTACAACAAGAGTATTTACAGATTTGGAGCCCTGTATTCATGTCACAGCTTGTCACAACCCACGCAGAAGATGTACTTGAAGCAAATAAAGGACAAATGCAGTGAGTCAGGTGACCCTCGATTTCCTCAACATGCGGGCAATAGATTTTTCTGTACAGATAGAATGACCTAATGCTGGAGAAGCACGACTTAATCCAGACAGTGAGGACCCAGGGTTAAAAAAAGGTTAAAAGTCTTATGCCATTTTGGCTGTAGAAATCAGAGAAATATCCAAAGCCTTAGACCTGGCTGAAAATCTTGAGAGGAAGAGACGGATGAATTCCCCTAGGCATGGACCCTGGAGGAGGTGAGGAGATCCTTCACATGACATCTGCCCCGTGTTACAACTTGTACCAGACTACTTTGGGGACTTTCCAGATCTCTGTCTTGTCTAGCTAGATTCTTGTGCCAGATTTTACAATGTAAAGTTAATATAAATCATGCATTTCACCAGCAGATGGTGCTGGAACACAACAAATGAAAAGTGATTTAATAGAACAACTGAAACACATATCTGAGGAACATATGAGATTAGTGAGTTTTAGATTCATTTAAATCATATAATAGCAGAGGGACAGCTAAGGAGTGAGCTGCAGTTTACAGAGACTTCTCGCTGTCCAGGGTTACTAAAAGGGACATACACGATCTGGACCGGGTCACTACAAATACATAAAAAAATAATTTATTGTGCTTATGTGTTACAATAGCAGACATGTAGAAGGGGCACACAGCTTTTTGCATAGCACTATAACTTATAATGTGTCTGAGCTGTATCCAAACTAAACTATAAGTTAACAAGAAATGTTATTTATTTATTTATTGAATAAAGCCAAACTGCATTGATGCCTCCCAATAGTAACATATTATGCCACATATATGGGGTTAACAATATTTGCAGCCTACTTTGATTTTTCTTTGTTCCCAAATAAACTCTGCACTTTTATTTTTTAAGCAGCTTGTTTATTCTATGCCTAGATCTCCAAAAGAAAACGCAACATAAGACAATGAATTAAATGGATCCTTCCCCTTTCCTGTGCTGTATTAGATGATTTAGTTGTTGATTTCAACGTCAAGAAAAGGAGTGCGAGAATGAATGTTCAGAGCAGCCTTTCATCTTAATACATAAAGGGAACAAGATGCTGACACCTGTCCAGCTCAGCTCTACAAACTGAGACTAATTAAGGATGGTACACGGAAATGATTCAGCATTACACAAGCTATGAAGAAAAGAAAGGCTTGTCAATTACTGTAAGTAGTGTGTTTACTTCTCTTGGAGATAGCTGATGTTCCTTTGAAGCATCTCTTCTGAACTTTAGTGGACGGATTTACATTCATTTTAGGTCCTTAAATAGTAAACAGGTACTGAAAAGAATCTTTGCTAAGTAATGAGGAGGAGTTATTGAACTGAAAAAGAAGTTTCTTTAACAGCAGATCACACATTGCTGCTGGCTAAAACCTCAATTTGTACAAGCTACAACTCACCTAAGAAGTGGCTCCTCTAAGCAACCGGTTTGGTGTTAGCTACACTATGGTGGGAAGTCTAAAGGCGGCGTCACAAGCATCAATATTGTGAGCGACATCGCCGAAAAGTGACACATCAGCGATGTCGCTCACGATATCGCAAGTGCGTCGTGCTGTGTGACAGCGCGACGCAACTGCGATCTATCGCTGGTCACAGGTACACAGGTTTACCAGCAGGAACATAAACCTGTCAATCTGCAACAAGCGATTAGGTTGGATCGCGCCATCTGACACCGCAATAGCGATGTTGGCGGCGATCCAGCCTATACCGCAGTATTGCTGCGGATCGCTCGCTGGGCTGATCCCAGCCCAGTGAGCGATTGCTCCACCCGCATCGCTGCAGCGTCACCGGCAACATCCTGCCGTGTGACATCAAGGCTGCGATGTTGGAAGCGAGCGTGCACCCGCGCATCGCTTCCGACATCGCAGCTTTGGTTGCTGCGTGTGACGCCAGCTGAAGAAATGACCTTACAGTGGGAAGTCTAAGAATGACTGTCCACTACATGAAAAAAACCTCAATATTTCCCCATGTAAAATAAAAACAGCTTGTACTTACTATTGATGCTAACAAAGTTCCAGTGATGTCAGCACTGGTTCTCTTGAGGCTTGTGTGACATTGTTATAACACACGAGCCCTGCATCCAATCACTGGCCACTAATGAGCACTCTTACTTCATAAGAAACTGACTTCAAGAAGAAACTGAGAGTTGCTGCTCACTGATATTCTCCGGCTCTGGATGTCAGCTACATGCAAGGGACATAAAAGTGAAAAGGACCAATAGTTGCTGGTGATTGGTTCCAGGGATCACGTGACATAACAATGTCACATGAGCCCCAGGAGACTAATGCCAACATCACTGGAACAGCACCGGCTCCCCCGAAGTCATTGAAGGCTGTTTTTATTTCCTATGAGAGAAGTTTATTAAGTGAGAAGGGGAAACCCAAGCATGGCACAACATCTATAACCATGGCAAGAAGGCATGATTCTTCCAGGCTCCCCGGTAGCAGTATAGTCACTAATTTGTGGGGATTGTGGTGTAGGGAAATGTCAGTAGAAATGTAGGCAAAGGTCATCAACCTCATAGCAGTCACAAGGCAAAAAGCCACAGAATGAGATAAAACTGTAGTCAGAATAGAGACCAGAAATTGGCATAAAATGTAATATTACAGCAATGAAAAAGAGGATCAGGAATAAAAACAGAGTAAATAAAAAAAGAATATTCAGGCAATGAAGTATCCTCCCCTTTTGCTCCCTATGTGCTTAAAGAGAAGCTATGATCAGAAAATGAGCCTGTCTAAATCAGGTTTTGTTAATGTATTTTATAAAAATGATTTCATTTCTTTTTCTCATATTATGATCTTTATTTGCCATCCGATTGCAGGGATCCGTGTGGATCCGTGCCTGTCTGTGGGATCCTCCTTCAAAGTCGGATCCCACGGACAGGCACAAAATCGTAGTGTGAAACCAGCCTAACAATTACCTCAGCACAGGCTTAATTCAATACAGAAGAAGAGGTTAAGATCTCACCATTGCGACTATGTACGCGTGTTGTTTCTTGAAACAATAGGAATTTAAACTCTAAAAAATACCCAGGCCCAGTGTGAAGATTGCAATATTTCTATTTTTTTTATATAGATTGTCTAATAAAAAAAAATTGCCAATAATTTAAAAAAATATATATTTAATACAAGAATCTCCTGATAATAGATGCCTTTAACTTTCTTCCCCCACCTCCTGAAAAGCTGATAAAGTCAGTCATGGTAAAAACAAAACTATCGTTCACTAAAGGTCCCATCACACACAACGACGCTCCAGCGATCCCGACAGTGATAACGACCTGCCAGGATCACTGGAGCGTGGCTACCTGGTCGCTGGGGAGCTGTCAAACAGGCAGATCTCCCCAGCGACCAGGGACCAGGGAGCCACCTCCACATCACTGGAAGCGATGTTACCAGCGTCCTCCCTGCTTAACTCAGCCTGTAAGCAGGGAGGAAGCTAGTAACCAGGGGCTGGCTGGCAAATTTTAGCCTGGGGGGGCAAGCAACAATTCAGTGGCCCATTATGACGCGGGCCGCAGCCCATCTTAAGGCTTGGGTCTCCACATGTGCGACAGAGGTACACCTTCTAACAACCCATTTACCAGGTGCAGTATATACAAGTACTATATACAGGGTGCAGTATACACAAGTACTATATACAGGGTGCAGGATATACAGGGTACAGTATACACAAGTAATATATACAGGGTGCAGTTTATATTGGGGCAATATACACAGGTACTATACACTGTGTATACTACACCCTGTCATGTATATACTGCACCTTATATAGTACCTGTGTATAATACACAGTCACTATATACAGGATGGCGTAGAAACAGGGTGCAGTATACCCAGGTACTATATACAGGGTTATACCTTACAAAGAATATCAGTGGCACCCTAGGGCCACACCAATATCTTTTCCTAGTGAATTAGCACACTAAATTCTCGTTTTGGCAAACAAATGAATTACTTTATTATTAAAAAATATTATTTCATAAAAAATTCCCAATAATATAATTACATACACATGTAACAGGGCACTCAATCCCCTTATGCACATTAAACAGGGTTGGCGTTAAATCAAACAGAGAACCAACAATATTTGCACATGATTAAATACAGCACCATCACTTTTGTATCTAACCTGGATCCCTCCCTAACATGTACAAAATACTCACTATTTATATGCAGTCCAGCTGCATTCTATTGCTACATGATGTAATGGAAATATTAATAACAATATTAATAACAAGTTGCTGCTCCTGACCAAATCAATATAGACCAAGCACCGGCATTGAAAAGTATGACACCAGACACAGTGAGTCAGATGTACACCCTTCCTTGGTCAGACCCAAGCTCCCAGTGCCTGTTTATTATAAGACATTTGGTTTTTACTCAAAAAGGGGCTCGGTCAGCCCTACTCAGATGTATTCATTGGTCCATGGGCAATAAGGGGCTCGGTCAGCCCTACTCAGATGTATTCATTGGTCCATGAGCAATAAGGGGCTCAGTCAGTCCATGGGCGGATCCATGAGGTCATCAAGGGGTGTGGTCTTGATCGAGTATGTTATTCTGTGATTGGTCCGTCTTGCCTGACCTCCAGCTTCGGTGATTGGTCAGACTTCTTTGGACTCCATCTTGCTCTCAGCACATGGTGTGATGTGGCAGGAAATGGCAGCCATGTTTAAATCACAACTTATACAATGTAAAATAATACACTCTATATATCATTTCTCCCATGCCCTTATGTCTTAGGCTTAATGAAGTATTTTGATCTTAAGGCTCTCCTTAACAGTCCCCCCTAAATACTTTATTAACCAATTCCTACCAGAGCCTATCCCATCTGCCAATGTGCTTTCAACTCTGCCCGCTAGCTGAGAATTGATAACCATTAAAACCCCCCTTGATACAGACTTCACAATTATAAACCATGTGACCCCCCTTGGTACAGACTTCACATTATGGCTGCTGTAACCTTCCCGGTGGGACCTGTATTATCTGGAATATACGTACAATTTTACAAACACCTCCTTATTGTACTAATAACATGTCCAGGTCCATTCTATTTTGAAGCACCATGATTGATGTAGGGCCTAGTTGGTCTGCTAAACCTTGAAGGTCTTCTGTAGTATAATTGACAAATCCCGGTTAATCAAAGATGTAATTTATCTGGACTATATTCTTACTTATGGCCACTAGGGGTGAGATAAATTATCTAAAACCCGCTTTAACTTGATCTCTGGATTCAAATACATGCGATATGAACCATTCCTATGAACAATTCTCATGAACAGTTGTTATGAACAATTCTTATGAGCAGTTGTTATGAACAATTCTTGGTATATCAGGAGGTATATAGGATCGCGCTATCCGCGTCCTCGGGACTTTCCTACCTGCTTCACCTCAGTTCCCTACCTGGATACCCAGAATTGTATCACAACACTCATGGATGGACATTTCCGTCTCAGGGCCATATTCTACCACCAGAGATTATTTGGTAACATTTTCCCTTTACACATTAACCCGATTACCTCAAAAATAACATAAAATAGCGCTTTTACGGCTATATATACAAGTTATTAGAGTAATGTCAGTTATACTCAGGGTTATCTACCCTTGAACTAATGGTTTGCTCAGGAACGTGAATGTTTCTCCCTCACTGAGTCCTCATTTATATCATGTTCCTGTAACCATTTTGCCTTAGTTTGGATATTTCCTATGCATATCAGACATAATGTGGAGTTATAAGGTCATATATGTGACAGTGTATCACTATGTGGTGTATGTCAGTGATTATCATTATCGGAGTTCCTCATCTGCTGGTGGGGAGTCTCCAACAGTTGCCGCGTCCTTTTCCCTCAGTCTCCACTGAAGTTGCTGTAATTCAGAGACGCTGGATCGGCCATCTAATCTCGGCTCACGGCTCTTTCTCGCATCTTTTCAGGATCACCCGGTCTACTGACATGAGACCATGCGCTCCTGACACTGATTTAGGATCTGGAATTGAAGAACACGTCTCTTTATCACACCCTTTAAACAATTATTTAAGGCTTGGACATCGCTGGTGATTTCATCTGTGGGAAATAAAACACAAATTCTGAAGAACATTGCCTGTAATTCTCCTTACTTGAAGATAGCAACGCAGTGTTTAACCCTTTCTTAACTGGATACTCATCTCACTGATGCTGTTACTGCAGCAGCTATCTATTGACCTGTAGTTCTTACCCCCCTTTAGGTGAGAGGCTCATCGGGTCCCATTCATTTAATATCAGACTAAACTTTATTACACACTTACTTTATAGAAATTACAATCCTGTTCAAGGTGTTGGATCGAGAATTAGCTTATTTTAACTTATTTACTGAGGAGGAAAATTAAACAAAAACAAACATTTCATCTATGTGTTGCCCGTCTCCTCTACCTTGCACCTTTAATGTTAATTTCCCATCCATATTGTCCACTGTCTTATGCATGATACGTATTGTAGAAAGCTGCTGACTCCCAGATACTGTGAAATACCCTTAATGACCTCCACTATAACATATGCAGCTTTACCTCATCAGGAGCCTAATTTCTACATACCACCTTCATCGTGAGCTTCTCAGAAGTAACGTAGTTTCTGCACCGGATCCTGAAAAGAGATTACCGCAACAGGCACACCCGCATACACCTAATGTGCAGCTGTCCTTAACATCTATCTGCAATCACTGTAATGGTAGAGTGGACGAGGGGTGCATTCGTGGTTCTGCGGTGTCACTACAGATTCTCTTCCATTATATCAGTCACACATCAAACAAGACTGGGTGTAGTCGGCCACCTGGGTACTGACCCCTGGTGCCACCCAAACCTTGTCCACTAAAACACATGTAGCAGTTAATGACAAATGAGTCAGTTCTTGGGTTACCTGAGCCATCATTGAGAAGAGAGTCGTGGCAGAGAAAGCTTACCGCCTGGTGTGTACAGACCTTCCTCAGCTGGCTCCCTGCGTGTTGCACTCCTTTCCATTCGATCACCTGTTTCTGTGGGAATAAGAACATCAGGAGTGACAGGGGCCCCTGGTGCCCAGGTCTGCCCTGGTGTCAGGGTCTGAGACTCTCGACTCTAGGTCTCTTCACAGCTTCTGGCAGCTGCACCTGTGCGAGCATTACCTCTGGCTCAATGAGCGCCAGCTCAGGTGTGAGCTGTACCTGTGAGTGTACCTGGACTCTGCCAGGCTTATCTGAACACAGGAGAGCCTCCATACAGGCTCATACACTCTGTGCGGTCTCTGTGGGTCTTTATGTGACTCTAGGAAAGATCTGCAGTCTATATACACATTTGGCCATCTTACCCTTTGCAAGCTACCCATTCCAGTGATTGCAGATCCCCATCTACCTCTCATGGTGATATGTGAAGAGGGAGTGGTTTTGCTTTATTACCTCCTGTTGTATAATCACAGCACATCCAGTGGTAGAATCCACGAACATCTGTAAAATAACTCAAGATCTGCATTAGTAATGAGCTCATGTGGGACATGTTCATACATATTTGCTCTGTCCTCTATTTAAGACAAAAATATAAAGAAAAGACTTAGATATAAAGACGTAAATAATTATTAAAACTTTAAAAACAACTTTAAAACAGGCACTAACTTTCCATCTCTTTCCCCCCTTTTTGAATCCAATATCCAAAGCATATCTGGATTCAAAAAACTATGTTGTTAGCTGAATTTCATATTTGGAGCCTGAAAAGATCATGAAAAGGTCC
This sequence comes from Allobates femoralis, assembly GCA_033576535.1. Taxonomy (NCBI): domain Eukaryota; kingdom Metazoa; phylum Chordata; class Amphibia; order Anura; family Aromobatidae; genus Allobates; species Allobates femoralis. The sequence continues at coordinate 674,986,236 of JARQOC010000003.1, forward strand.
CACTCCATAGAGTATACATAACTATGAATACAATAAGGCGATGTGCACATGATGAACATTACATGTGGGGTGTAAATTTTCTGCATCAAATCTGCATCTTCTGGCAAAAAGAAAACACAAAATCTGAAAGAACAATAAAAAAAAATTAGATAACGTGCAGAACACTTCTGAAGTCTCAGCAACTTCACTGGTGTCAGAATAAATGTGAAGATGTGTGACAAAATTATACAGCAAAAAGCACAATAAACCTCACTATGTGCACAAGACCCAAATACTAGGTTATGTGTAATGGCGGGTTTACACGTCGCGATATCGCAGTACAATTTCAATCAAAAGTCACGTGGTTCGCTCGTTGGACCCGATATCGTTCCTGCGTTGTATGGTGTGAACGTCCAATACGATGCAGGAACAATGTCAATGCGATATCGGGGATCGAATGAGCGTGCTATTCAATGCTCCGATATTGCATAGCGATTGAAGCCGGATCGTGCTGTGTAAACGCCCAATTACGATGCGATTTCATACGTCACCCATTCACTCCCATGTTAACTATGCGATCCTGGGTTGGGAGGCGGAGACATCGCACGCACGTTGTAATCCGATATCGCAGCGTGTAAACATTCAATGCGATGCGGGAGGAACGTGCACTAATTGCGCGCTCCCGCGCCATTGAGTTGCGATATCGAAACGATATCGTGGCGTGTAAACCCACCATAACTTTAGTCCTGTGGGCTCGTCACCCCCCTCCAGGTACAGGGCTCTGGCTGCAGGATTAAAAATATATCAGTGCAGAGACATGGAATAGAAATGCAAATCACCTGGAATTGATTTGCTAAATAGGTAAACCCAGCACACTGTTTGTTCCAGTATGTACAGTATCATGAATACAAATCTACATTCATGTGAAAAAGGTGTCCATTATTAAATATTTGGGGTTGAAGCAGTAAAAATTAAAAACTATTGATAATTACTTTTACCAATTACTTGTACCAATACCCTAAAGTGAGACTATAAAAAATAAAATAAAATAAAACATGAACTGGGAAAAATTAGATGTTAAAATGTAGAGGAAAAGATACAATGAAGCATGTGGCCTAGGCATTTTAGGGGGTGGGGTGGTGCCTCTCTGTGGGACTGGCCTGGTTTGCAATCAAGTCTCCTCCCCCGAATTCAAACAGTAGCAACAGGCAGGTCATTCACACTTCCTGTTGAAAAGAGAGAGGTCATGAAAATTTCTCTCCTTGGAGCCATAATGATGAATCTCCACATTTTTCCCTTGGATTATCTGTGCACCGTTGGCATTTATTATTATTATTTTTTTATTTTTTTTTCATCTCATCTTTTCTTTAAGGTATGTTATTTGGTCTCCCATGCCAATTATATATATTTATTTATTTAATCCCAATTAATACTTCATTAATATGTGCATTCACATCTTTTACCTTCCCATGTAGCAATTTCTTATAGCTTTCAGCACATGGTTATATCTGACCAGCACACTGGACTTCTCTGAACAAAGGAACTTATATGTGCCTTATTTTATTCTATTTTTTTATTATTTATTTTTACCAGTATACTCATGTAATCATTCAATCTCTCTGCATTAACTCATCACATGTCTATGTGGGAAGGGGGTGGGGTGGCTACCTTTTCTTTTGGGTCTGAAACTCGCAGTGTGTATTCAAAACTGGTCAAACAGCTTTTAGTCCTTACACATCACTTCCTGTCTAAGCCTATTGTCCAAACATTCCTTCATCTCTAACCATGTGGCCTTCACTCGGCGGCCATCTTTGCATGGACAAAAGTATATTCCCAGATTCTCAATCTGAGGCAATCCTAACCCATCTTTCCCACACATTCTCTTATACTCCTGCATTTCTGTCTTAACACTATTTAAACTCTCATTTCTCTGCTGTCTTACATTTGTTTTAGAATATCTGCTATTTACTTACATATTTTCATTTATGCTCGACAAGTCTCTCATACTTGCCATATGCTAGCATCTTTTAAGGGCACAAAAACCAAGCACTAGTTACCACAAGGCCCATTTACCAGAGCACATAGCATTACAAAATGGCTGACATCAGAGAGCACATGTCATCACACAAAATGGCTGACATCAGAGAGCCCATGTCAGTCATCAAAATGGCTGACATCAGAGAGCACATGCCAACAAACTGGCTGCAAGAGGTATTGCCTCCCACAAAATGGTCGCCCCCAGAGGAGGTCTGAGAAGCACCAACAAGATGGCCGCCAACAAAAGAAACATGTGCTTCACCAACAAATTGGCCCCCCAACAAAGAAACATGTGCTCCAGCTTATGGTGGTGGGAATTCACATTGTACAGTTCTATAATACACATAACTTAAACTTTTGTCTTTCTTTTTCCTTTCCTCTTCTATCCAATTTTCTCTATACAAACAGTAAGAGACTCTTTCCCATGCCCCTAGCAGTATATAACAATCCATTACCTTCCAAAACACCTTGTCTCTCTTTTAACCCAATCTTCACTGCACTTCTGCCATTCCACACAACTTCATAAGCTATGTGCATCATTTAACATAACTTTTCCCTTCACGAGTCACAAGTAATGTACACAGATCTATCTTGCCATCTGAATTAGGCTTAGGGCCTATGCGACACAACTGCATTAACTTCTCCATCTTTCTCTATATAGAGTAGACACAAAACAAACACTTAAGACTGGGGAGATGACAAACCTGGCACAAGACCTTCACAGCCGTCTACCCTTCCTATCTGTCCCTGTCTGATTTCTGTGTTCTGTAGACTACTATCAGGGCATGTACTGAGTCAAGTTACTCTAAGTAACATGCCCCTATGGGAGTCCAATTACTCGACCTATTCTCTCCAGAACCAAAAATCATATATTATCAGGCTATGAACTGAGTCAAGTTACTCTAAGTTACATGCCCCTATGGGAGTCCAGTTACTCGACCTATTGCAGCACAGGTGACCACTTTGATCTATCCCATCCCCAGACACTGCTCAAAAACCCTCTTTCCTACCAGTCATCTCCCCTCCACACATATAACAGGCCGCAGCAACTTAGCATGACGGTTCTTCCGCAATTAAATGGCCAACAGCGGAGATTACCCCATCAGCCGTCTTCAGAGACCCTAAAAGACCGGACGCGGTCAGGCAATCTGCACAGGGTACCCCGAAAAACAGGTAAAGTCAACAGATTATAATAAAATCAGCAGACTTACCGTTTTTGTTAGGGAGGTGATCAGTCTCCTGGCTCGGGGTACTCAGTGCGTCCTGCCGTCTCCTTCACCGGTCATTCAAGGTTTGGGGATTCTCCAATACTGTTGCCCCACGTTGGGCGCCAAATTGTAATGGAAATATTAATAACAATATTAATAACAAGTTGCTGCTCCTGACCAAATCAATATAGACCAAGCACCGGCATTGAAAAGTATGACACCAGACACAGTGAGTCAGATGTACACCCTTCCTTGGTCAGACCCAAGCTCCCAGTGCCTGTTTATTATAAGACATTTGGTTTTTACTCAAAAAGGGGCTCGGTCAGCCCTACTCAGATGTATTCATTGGTCCATGGGCAATAAGGGGCTCGGTCAGCCCTACTCAGATGTATTCATTGGTCCATGAGCAATAAGGGGCTCGGTCAGTCCATGGGCGGATCCATGAGGTCATCAAGGGGTGTGGTCTTGATCGAGTATGTTATTCTGTGATTGGTCCGTCTTGCCTGACCTCCAGCTTCGGTGATTGGTCAGACTTCTTTGGACTCCATCTTGCTCTCAGCACATGGTGTGATGTGGCAGGAAATGGCAGCCATGTTTAAATCACAACTTATACAATGTAAAATAATACACTCTATATATCATTTCTCCCATGCCCTTATGTCTTAGGCTTAATGAAGTATTTTGATCTTAAGGCTCTCCTTAACAATGAAAGGGATAAAAGAATCTCAGACAATACCTGGTACACAACGTGCTCTTTGTACTGAATCCGCAGCATGTCATGCCGCAGCAACCAGATCCGATAATGCCGATATCTCTGCCATACGTCCCGAATGCGGCCTGGTTACCAAAGTACAGCGGTAAACCCGGTACCCTGGATATGTTCCGGAGGAAGATATGCCAAGTGCTGGATATGTACGCCATGACCGGTAAGCAGAGAGCTTCAGTTATAATGGGACAGTTAACAGATGCAACAGAGCTAGAGACCCGAAACTGTTCTATAGAAGCTCAGGAGTCTGTCGAGCAGATATTTGCTAAATTAAATCGGGTTTTTGAACATCACACCGAAGCGGAATTAAGACTGTTGTTTTACCATTGCAAACAAGGGGCACAGGAGAGTGTCCTGGACTATGCACTGCGCCTATAGGAAGCATTGAGACTGTTAAAACAAGTCGATCCTAATGGTGTTAGAGATGAAAACAAAGCGTTAATTGGACCATTCGTTGTGGGGCTTAGACTACCTGATGATAAGAAACAGGCACGCTGGTGGGCCCTGCAAAACCCTGACACAGAGTTTGATACTTTAAGAGACTTAATAGTGCGGGGACAGCAGTTCCCTACAGTGCCTGATCTAAACTCACAGCAGCAGTTTGCTAACACCCCTTCCGTGCCGGTAGCAGCATCTCCACTCCCCACGGTTCAGGCCAGCGCACAGACTATAACACCCGACCAGTTCGATAAACTGTGCGCCGACGTGCAGCAGCTAATGAAAGACATGGCCAAGCTCCGAGGTGAAAGAAGACCCAAGACAGAAGCAAGGTCATCAGACAGGATCCAGCTTGCTGACAGCCCCGACGACGTCCCATGGATGAGGAAGAAGACACCGCCGCCACGAGGAAAACCTACAGATCGCTACTGCCCTGATGGACATCGCATCTGCCAAAAGAGCGACAAGGAAGGACGTACCTACCATTCCAGTCCTTTAAACGAGCAACCCCTGGGCGAGAAGGGCCGACCCCAGGAGTAGACTGTCCAGGCCCAACCAACTGGGAGTACAAGTACGTGGGAGACCGTCCGTACTTGTCAATCATCATCGACGGCACCGCTACCACAGCGTTGATAGACACTGGATCCTAGGTGACAACCATCCCAAGTATCCTTTACAAACGGTTCTGGCCAGATGTTAAGCTGGAACCATCACACACTGATCTGAACATTGAAGCAACTAATGGTTTGCTAGTTACAGTAGAGGGACAATGGGAAGCTACAGTAAAGGTGGGGAGGGTGCAGCTGAAGAACCAGGGTATCATAGTGGTTCAGGACAAACCGTATGAGCGGGACCCACACGTAATACTGGGTACTAATGTGATGGTTAAATGTCTCGATGAAGTGTTGTTTTTACTCCAACAGAGTGCTGATGCTGGTAAACCAAGAAAAATGAGAGCTATCCAAAGAGAGATCCGAGCTCTGGTGTATCAACAGCAGGTAAAAATGTAAAACGGTGAAATTGGCAGTGTACGGGTAACAGATCCCATTCCCATTGTGGTACCACCCAGAAGTGAAATGATGATCTGGTGTCGGGAAGCAATAGGCCTCAGAGGGCAGGACTACCAAGCTGTAGTAGAACCTGTAATGTCTGATAGTAGTTCTACGCTCTTGACAGCCATAGGGTTGGTCGATGTGAGAAAAGGGAGAGTCCCCGTACGCATATTAAATTATGGGGATGACGAGGTCAGACTACCAAGATATGCTGCTGTTGCAAAATTGTACCAGGTTGAAAATAATGCTATAATTGATGTAAAATCCTCTTCCCAAACAGTGACTGATGAACCCCCTCACTCCAAAGATCAGCTAGAGAAATGTTGTCAGGAGCTCAGCGTAGGAACTGACAACACACCTTCTCACCAGAAAAATGGAGTTTACCGGGTAGTTCGGGAGTACGAGCAAGTGTTCAGCAAACACCCACTTGATTTTGGGAGGATTAAAGGGGTACAACATCACATCCCTACAGGCGACCATGCACCCATCAAAGAGAGATACAGGCCTATACCACCCACACACTACCAAAAAGCAAAAGAGACGCTTCAGGACATGAAAAATGCAGGGGTCATTAGGGATAGCTGTAGTCCCTGGGCAGCACCACTGGTCCTGGTTAAAAAGAAGGATGGTAGTATGAGGATGTGCATAGACTACAGACAAATCAACAAAGTCACACACAAGGATGCATACCCGTTACCCCGCATAGAGGAGTCACTAGCTGCACTTACAGTGCCTACAAGTAGTATTCAACCCCCTGCAGATTTAGCTGGTTGACACATGCGGAATTAACTTGGCATTGTGACATTTGGACTGTAGATCAGCCTGGAAGTGGGAAATGCACTGCAGCCACAAACATTTTTTTTTTTTTTTTTTTTAAAGCGTTAAAAGTTCATTCAGAGGGTCATTTATTATTCAACCCCTCAAACCACCAGAATTCTGTTTGGTCCCCCTAAAGTATTAAGAAGTAGTTCAGGCACAAATAACAATGAGCTTCACATGTGTGGATTAATTATCTCTTTTGCCAGCCTTTTCTGACTATTTAAGACCCTCCCCAAACTTGTGAACAGCACTCATACATGGTCAACATGGGAAAGACAAAGGAGCATTCCAAGGCCATCAGAGACAAGATCGTGGAGGGTCACAAGGCTGGCAAGGGGTACAAAACCCTTTCCAAGGAGTTGGGCCTACCTGTCTCCACTGTTGGGAGCATCATCCGGAAGTGGAAGGCTTATGGAACTACTGTTAGCCTTCCACGGCCTGGACAGCCTTTGAAAGTTTCCTCCTGTGCCGAGGCCAGGCTTGTCCGAAGAGTCAAGGCTAACCCAAGGACAACAAGGAAGGAGCTCCGGGAAGATCTCATGGCATTGGGGACATTGGTTTCAGTCAATACCATAAGTAACGTACTCCACCGCAATGGTCTCCGTTCCAGACGAGCCCGTAAGGTACCTTTACTTTCAAAGCGTCATGTCAAGGCTCGTCTACAGTTTGCTCATGATCACTTGGAGGACTCTGAGACAGACTGGTTCAAGGTTCTATGGTCTGATGAGATCAAGATCGAGATCTTTGGTGCCAACCACACACGTGACGTTTGGAGACTGGATGGCACTGCATATGACCCCAAGAATACCATCCCTACAGTCAAGCATGGTGGTGGCAGCATCATGCTGTGGGGCTGTTTCTCAGCCAAGGGGCCTGGCCATCTGGTCCGCATCCATGGGAAGATGGATAGCACGGCCTACCTGGAGATTTTGGCCAAGAACCTCCGCTCCTCCATCAAGGATCTTAAGATGGGTCGTAATTTCATCTTCCAACAAGACAACGACCCAAAGCACACAGCCAAGAAAACCAAGGCCTGGTTCAAGAGGGAAAAAATCAAGGTGTTGGAGAGGCCTAGTCAGTCTCCTGACCTTAACCTAATTGAAAACGTGTGGAAGGAGCTCAAGATTAAAGTCCACATGAGACACCCAAAGAACCTAGATAACTTCGAGAAGATCTGCATGGAGGAGTGTGCCGGCCTGATCAGGTCTTATAAAAGACGATTATTAGCTGTAATTGCAAACAAGGGTTATTCCACAAAATATTAAACCTAGGGGTTGAATAATAATTGACCCACACTTTTATGTTTAAAATTTATAAAAATTCAACTGAGCAACATAACTTTTTGGTTTGTAAGATTTATGCTTCTGTTAATAAATCCTACTCTCGTTTGCAGTTTGAAGGCTCTAACTTATTGGCATCTTATCAAACCAGCTAAATCTGCAGGGGGTTGAATACTACTTGTAGGCACTGTAAGTCTGCCAACTACTTCTCCACATTAGATCTTACTAGTGGGTACTGGCAGGTCTCCGTTGCAGAGGAGGATCGTGAGAAGATAACCTTCACGACACCTATGGGGCTATGCGAGTTCAACAGTATGCCATTCGGGTTGTGCAATGCCCCAGGAACATTTCAGAGACTGATGGAATGTTGCTTGGGTCACAAGAACTTTGAGACTGTGCTGTTATACCTTGATGATGTCATTGTATACTCCCAGAACTATGAAGACCACCTGCAACACCTGAGTGAAGTGTTCGAATCGCTGTCCAAGTACGGTATGAAGCTGAAGCCGTCCAAGTGTCACCTGCTGAAACCCAAGGTCCAGTACCTAGGACATGTGGTCAGTGCAGAAGGCGTGGCACCTGACCCAGACAGGGTAACCGTCATCAAGGACTGGCCAGCGCCAACCACTCACAAAGAGGTACGCCAATTCTTAGGACTGGTCGGTTACTACCGATGATTCATCAAAGGCTACACCAAGATAGCAGCACCCATGCAAGATCTCTTAGTAGGTCAATCTAAAAATGGCAAGATCAGGGGGCCCCCGTTCCGGTGGGGACCAGAACAGGAACAATCCTTCCAAAAGCTAAAAGATGCTTTAACTGGGGAAGAAATCCTGACCTATTCTGATTACAATTTACCATTTTTACTGTACACTGACGCAAGCAACAAAGGTCTAGGAGCAGTCCTAGCTCAACGCCAGCAGGGAAAGGAAAAGGTGATCGTCTGCGCCAGCAGAAAGCTCCGTCCAACAGAAAGGAACCCGGAGAACTACAGCTCATTCAAACTGGAGTTCCTGGCCCTGGCTTGGCAATCACGGAGTGTTTCAAATATTACCTGGCATCCGCCCCGTTCACAGATTTTCACTGACAACAACCCTCTAGCGCACTTAGAGACTGCAAAGATGGGAGCCCTAGAGCAACGTTGGGTAGCAAGATTGTCAAACTATGACTTCACTGTGAAGTACCGGGCAGGTCACAAAAACGGCAACGCTGATGCCCTGTCCAGAATGCCTAACCTTCCTGAAGAGGGAGAAGACATAGATGACCTGGAGGAGATAGAACTACCGGCTTTCCGTTGCACGGGTATGGCAACGTGTCATCAGGCGAGTCAGAGACTGCAGAGAGGATCGTGAACCCTTTACCTCACCATGACTGGAAGGAGGTTCAAGTCAATGATCCAGGCGTCAGCTTGGTCAGAGAGCTGATAACTCAAGAGCATGCCAGTATAGATCCCGATTAGTGATGAGCGAGTACTAAAATGCTCGGGTGCTCGAAGCTCGGGCCGAGCATCCCGAGATACTCGTGTACTCGACCCGAGTACCGAGCCCAATGTTATCCTATGGGAGACCCGAGTATTTTTATGAAATGACTGCCGGCAGCATGTAGAAACCCTACAAATGTCACAAAAGTCTCAGAAGAGTGCTCAAATGACATGGCAATACCGATGGGGAAGACCCTTGGAAGCATTTCTCACTCAAAAGTCACAGCTGTGAACAATGTTGTCCGAGTTTCACGCCAATTTTACAGAGTCACCAGAAAACCTTCCAAAATGACACCAAAATGAATATTCAGGGTGGAAATTTTAAGGGCACATACCCAATAGTGAGATACAGCTGGTGTATGTTACTTTTTGTGATTACATGAAAGATTTTACGTGAAAACATTGTGCGGCACTCTGATGTCCCTGAGAAGAGACGTACATGAAGCCCTGTCTTGACATATTGTGCCCATTTTGAGGAACTGGGTCTATTCTAGTATTTTCCTTTGCCAGGGCAGTCTAAAATTGGGAGGCTCACCAATGCCCCTGGATAGAGGCGTGCATGAGGGCCTGTAAACCTGAAGTGCCCATTGTAAGGAGGTGGGTGTATTGTAGTATAGCCCTTTGGCAAAGCAGCCAAAAATTGGGAGGCTCCACATAGTCCCTGGATAGAGACGTGCAGGAGGGCCTGTAAACCTGAAGTGGGTGTATTGTAGTATAGCCTTTGCAGGGCAAGCCAAAATGGAGAGTTCAACATGACCATGCATACAGACATGCAGTAGGCCTGTAAACTCAAGTGGGTGTATTGTAGTATAGCCCTTTGGCAGGGCAGCCAAAATTGGGAGGCTCCCACATTGTCCCTGGATAGAGACGTGCAAGGGCCTGTAAACCTGAAGTGGGTGTATTGTAGTATAGCCCTTTGGCAGGGCAGCCAAAAATTTTGGAGGTTCAACAATGACCCATGCATACAGACATGCAGTAGGGCCTGTAAACCTCAAGTGGGTGTATTGTAGTATAGCCCTTTGGCAGGGCAGCCAAAAATTGGGAGGTTCAACAATGACCCATGCATACAGACATGCAGTAGGGCCTGTAAACCTCAAGTGGGTGTATTGTAATATAGCCCTTTGGCAGGGCAGCCAAAAATTGGGAGGTTCAACAACGACCCATGCATACAGACATGCAGTAGGGCATGTAAACCTCAAGTGGGTGTATTGTAGTATAGCCCTTTGGCAGGGCAGCCAAAAATTGGGAGGTTCAACAATGACCCATGCATACAGACATGCAGTAGGGCCTGTAAACCTCAAGTGGGTGTATTGTAGTATAGCCCTTTGGCAGGGCAGCCAAAAATTGGGAGGTTCAACAATGACCCATGCATACAGACATGCAGTAGGGCCTATAAACCTCAAGTGGGTGTATTGTAGTATAGCCCTTTGGCAGGGCAGCCAAAAATTGGGAGGTTCAACAATGACCCATGCATACAGACATGCAGTAGGGCCTGTAAACCTCAAGTGGGTGTATTGTAGTATAGCCCTTTGGCAGGGCAGCCAAAAATTGGGAGGTTCAACAATGACCCATGCATACAGACATGCAGTAGGGCCTGTAAACCTCAAGTGGGTGTATTGTAGTATAGCCCTTTGGCAGGGCAGCCAAAAATTGGGAGGTTCAACAATGACCCATTCATACAGACATGCAGTAGGGCCTGTAAACCTCAAGTGGGTGTATTGTAGTATAGCCCTTTGGCAGGGCAGCCAAAAATTGGGAGGCTCCACATTGTCCCTGGATAGAGACGTGCATGAGGGCCTCAAAACATTTTTCCCATTGAAAAGGAGCGGGTCTCCTGTCGTTGTAATGCCCATTCTAAAAGAATGGGCGAAAAAATTTACCACTGCGGGTATACCTGAAACAACAGCCTAACTATTGTAACAGTCATCATGGTGGCACATGAGGAGAAGGAGGAGCAGTCCAGCGATTAGCCAAAGTCCAGAAGTGTGTACCCATGGATGAGTCGAGGTAAATGGCAAATTCCCATAACAAAATTTAAATTTAGTTGTCATTTGTTGGTGGTGTGGTGAAGTCTGGCCCAATCCAACCCTTGTTCATCTTGATCAGAGTCAGCCTGTCTGCATTTTCAGTTGACAGGCGGGTGCTTTTATCAGTAATGATTCCACCTGCGGCACTGAAAACACGCTCTGACAAAACGCTAGTGGCAGGGCAGGCCAGAACTTCCAAGGCGTAGAGAGCCAATTCATGCCCGTGTCCAGTTTGGAGACCCAATAATTGTAAGTCACAGAGGAATCTCGCAGTACAGTTGTTCGATCTGCAAGGTACTCCTTCAGCATCTGGCCAAACTTAGCATTTTTTGTGGCACTACCCCGCACCTCAGGGGCCGTGGTACGTGAGGGGCTGAGAAAACTGTCCCACATCGTAAAGACTGTTCCCCTACCTCTGGCGGATTGGACTTGTGCCCCTCTCGGCCGTACGCCTTGGTTGTCCACCGATTCCTGACCTATGCCGCTAGCGTTTTGTGAGGGGAATGATTTGCCTACTTCCGTGACTATGGCCTTCTGGAACTGCTGCATTTTGGCTGACCTCTCCGCCTCAGGAATGAGAGACATAAAGTTCTCTTTGTAGCGTGGGTCTAACAGTGTTGCCAACCATTACTGATTGTCGGCCAAGATGTTCTGAACGCGAGGGTCACGAGCCAGGCAGCTTACCATAAAGTCAGCCATGTGCGCCAGACTCTTAACAGCTATCACTTCAGTATCCAGACCAACACGATGACTGAACATGCTGTCTCTCCTCCTCCTCCTCTTCCTCATCTCCCCTGTCCTCTGGCCAGCCACACTGAATCGAGGGTATGACTGGTGTGCATGTCATATCCTCAATTAGGCCAGAGAGTTGGTCCATGTCTTCATCCTCCTCCTCCTCCTCGTCATAGTCCTCCACTGCACGTTGTGATGAGATGAGGCTGGACTGTGTGTTATCACCCACACCCACTACTATTTCTTGCTCCAAGTCATCGCGCTCCGCCTGCAATCCATTCCTCTTTGTTTTTCAGCAGAGACCATTTTAGAAGGCAGAGTGTGGTATGGTGACGCTCCACCCATCTTGGTGGAGTCCTCAAAGTTTTGGAGGACGATACATAGGTCGGACATCCATCTCCACTCCTCAGTTGTTATGTGTGGAGTTTGACCCATTTCCCGACGGCTTAGGTGATGCAGGTAGTCAACAACTGCCCTCTTCTGCTCACATATCCTGACCGACATGTGCAGAGTTGAATTCCAACGTGTGGGGACATCACACACCAGTCTGTGGGCCGGAAGACGCAAACGGCGCTGAAAGCCAGCAAGGCCGGCTGAAGCAGCAGGTGACTTGCGAAAATGTGCAGACAGACGGCGAACTTTTACCAGCAGTTCAGACAGCTCTGGGTATGACTTTATAAACCTCTGAAGCACCAGGTTGAGCACATGGGCCACGCATGGAACATGCGTCAGCTGGCCTCGCCTCAAAGCTGCCACCAGGTTCCGGCCATTGTCACACACGACCTTTCCTGGCTTTAGGTTCAGAGGTGTGAGCCAGTGATCTGCCTGCTGTTTCAGAGCTGTCCACACCTCTTCTGCATTGTGGGGTTTGTCACCTATGCAGACTAGCTTCAGCACAGCCTGTTGCCGCTTTGCAGAGGCAGTGCTGCAGTGCTTCCAGCATGGGACTGGTGTGGAGGGTACAGTGGATGAGGATGCGCAGGAGGAGGAGGCTGAGGAGCATGACATTCCGGAGCTGTAGAGTGTCGGTGAAACCCTGACGAGGTAGGGCCTGCTATCCTTGGTGTGGGAAGGACGTGTTCCATCCCTCGCTCAGACTGGGTCCCAGCCTCCACAATATTAACCGTGTGCCGTCAAGGAGATGTAGCGGCCTTGCCCACAAGCACTTGTCCATGTGTCTGTGGTTAGGTGGACTTTGGCTGAAACAGCGTTGTTCGGGCACGTGTGATGCTTTGGGACACGTGGTTATGCAATGCGGGGACGGCACATCTGGAGAAATAGTGGCGGCTGGGAACCGAGTAGCGTGGGACAGCAGCCCCCATCAGGTCGCAGAATGCTTCCATCTCCACCAGCCAGAAAGGCAACATTTCTAGCGCTATGAGTCGCGAAATGTGAGAATTGAGGACAGTGGCATGTGGGGCGTTGGCAGCGTATTTGTGCCTGCGTTCATAGGTTTGCTGAATGGATAATTGAACGCTGCGCTGGGACAAGGACGTGCTTGATGGTGGTGTTATTTGTGCGTGGGCAACTTCAGGTACAGGGCCGGAAGGCTTGTTCGCGGCCAGCATGGACAGGGGATTGGCTCGCACGCACAACACGCGAAGACGTAGCAGTGACATCAGCAAGCACCGCTCCTCGACTCTGTTGATACTTCCCACAAAGTCGGGTGCTAGGCTGACATGTGCCTGATCATGCTGGTGGTGGTCAGGCTGCTAGTTTTCATACCCCTGCTGATACTGGCATGGCAGGTGTTGCAAATGGCCTTTTAGAGTCATCTGGAGCCAACTTAAAAAACTCCCAGACTCGGGAAGACCTAACATTTGCACAGGCACCTTGAGTCGTGTTGTTGTTCCGGGGAACGGTTGCCTGCCTTCTGCCTGCGGACACGACCCTGCTTCATACTGCCTGTTGGGATGCTACGCCTCTCTCCCCCTGTGCACTGCTGTCCTCGCTCTGCATATCCTCCTGCCAGGTTGGGTCAGCTACTGGATCATCCACCACGTCGTCTTCCCTCTTCTGCACCCTGATCCTCCTCCTGACTTCCTGGCAATTGTGTCTCATCATCGTCCACCCCTTGTTGAGACACGTTGCCAACGTTCCGTTCGTGAGAACGTGGCTGCTCAAATATTTGGGCATCTGTACATACCATCTCCTCATCACCCACTTCAACAGGAGCTGGCGAGAGGCCAGATTCTGCGAATGGATACGTGAACAGCTCTTTTCAGTGTCCAACTGTGGGATCAGTAATGTCCGTGGACGTGTACTCGGCCTGGTGGTAAGAAGGAGGATCAGGTTGGGAAATGTGCGGTGCAGTATCACGGCTACTGACACTTGACCGTGTGGAAGACAGGGTGTTTGTGGAGGTGCCCATCTGACTTGAAGCATTATCCGCTATCCAAGTAACAACCTGTTGACACTGGTCTTGGTTCAAGAGCGGTGTACTGCTGCAGGCCCCAAGAATTTGGGACAGGACGTGTGAGCGAGTAGATGTGCCACTTTGTTGTTGCGAAATTAGTGCTTGCACATGACCTCGGCCTCTGCCTGCACCACCATCACGTCCACTTCCTTGTTCCTTGCCAACGCCCTTGCCATCGCCTTTGCGCATTTTGCCTGTATACAGCGACAACAGTCAGGTGACTGTTCAGTCACAGGAGAGTAGATTTTAGTCCTAACCTGTATCAAGGTAGTAAGTACACCAGTCTGGTAACTGTTCAGATCACAGGAATGGATTTTAGTCCCTAACCTGTATCAAGGTAGTAAGTACACCAGTCTGGTAACTGTTCAGATCACAGGAGAGTAGGATTTTAGTCCCTAACCTGTATCAAGGTAGTAAGTACAACAGTCTGGTGACTGTAATGGTCACAGGAGAGTAGGATTTTAGTCCCTAACCTGTATCAAGTAGTAAGTACACCAGTCTGGTAACTGTTCAGCTCACAGAGAGTAGGATTTTAGTCCCTAACCTGTACCAAGGTAGTAAGTACACCAGTCTGGTAACTGTTCAGCTCACAGGAGAGTAGGATTTTAGTCCCTAACCTGTATCAAGGTAGTACGTACACCAGTCTGGTAACTGTTCAGCTCACAGGAGAGTAGGATTTTAGTCCCTAACCTGTATCAAGGTAGTAAGTACACCATCTGGTAACTGTTCAGATCACAGGAGAGTAGGATTTTAGTCCCTAACCTGTATCAAGGTAGTAAGTACAACAGTCTGGTGACTGTAATGGTCACAGGAGAGTAGGATTTTAGTCCCTAACCTGTATCAAGGTAGTAAGTACACCAGTCTGGTAACTGTTAAGCTCACAGGAGAGTAGGATTTTAGTCCCTAACCTGTATCAAGGTGTAAGTACAACAGTCTGGTGACTGTAATGGTCACAGGAAGTAGATTTAGTCCCTAACCTGTATCAAGATAGTAAGTCACAGTCTGGTAACTGTTCAGCTCACAGGAGAGTAGATTTTAGTCCCTAACCTTTATCAAGGTAGTAAGTACAACAGTCTGGTGACTGTAATGGTCACAGGAGAGTAGGATTTTAGTCCCTAACCTGTATCAAGGTAGTAAGTACACCAGTCTGGTAACTGTTCAGATCACAGGAGAGTAGGATTTTAGTCCCTAACCTGTATCAAGTAGTAAGTACACAGTCTGGTGACTGTAATGTCACAGGAGAGTAGATTTTAGTCCCTAACCTGTATCAAGGTAGGAAGTACACCAGTCTGGTGACTGTTCAGCTCACAGGAGAGTAGGATTTTAGTCCCCAACCTGTATCAAGCTAGTAAGTACTGTTATGGTCACAGAAAAGCTTGGACTCCAATCTGGATCACCCTGCCTACATCCTCCTAGATTAGTCCTGAGAAGGACTGTTGTGGTCAGCAGCAGTTTGCAGCCCTGCTCCGGATCTACCTATGAGGGCCGCAAATCTGTCCCTAAGCAGCAGCAGACACTGTCCCTACACTCACTGTCTGGATGACTGTGTGCAGAGCACAGCGCGGCCTGGTCTTATAAAGGCTCGGTCACGCTGTGCAGGCCGACCAATCACTGCAATGCCACAACTAACAGGGCTGTGGCATTGCAGTGGTCTGCCAGCCAATCCCTGCATGTGGGCTGGCTCTCTAAAGAGCGCCAACATGCAGGGATGAGGACCACGAGCACTGCACGAGTATCGCGAGATTACTCGGTACTCGCCGAGTAGCCCGAGTACAGTGATACTCGTGCGAGTACCGAGCAGCGCAGAGCATACTCGCTCATCACTAATCCCGATGCCTCACCAAATGTCAAGCTCCTGTGGAAGGAGAAAGGGAAGTTGTTTGTCTACCAAGGGAAACTATGCAGAAGGTATCTGAACCCCAGAAAACACGAGCTCATCTGGCAGATTGTAGTTCCAAAAACTGAAGTCCAAATGATCCTCGAAGCCTACCATGATGATGCTTCTTCGGATGGAAGAAGCTGGAGAGGCTACTAAAAGACCGTTTCTAGTGGGTCGGTATGCGAGGCTCAATTGATAAATGGTGTAAAAATTGTGGACAATGTCACCTTAGAAGAAAAGACCATCTGACTCAGAAAGCTCCATTGCAGCCAATTGTTACCAAGAAACCCCTTGAAATAGTTGCTCTCGACCACGTAAAGTTAACCCCAAGTCACACAGGTTACACTTACGCGCTCATAATCGTTGACCACTATTCAAGATTCCTTGTGGTTGTTCCAGTCTTGACTGACCAAGGACCAGCATTCGAATCAGACCTGTTTCAACGCATTCCTAGGACTATATGGGTGTAAGAAGATCAGGACCACACCATATCATCCTCAGACAAATGGTTTGTGCGAGAAAATAAACCACATCGTGATTGACATGCTCAAAACTCTACCCCTCGAAGAGAGAAATCAATGGCCTTAAAAACTTACAGACCTCGTGGATATCTACAAACACATACCTGTTAGTTCAATTAATTACTCACCTGCTTACCTTATGCGAGTAAGACCAGGTAAACTACCAGTTGATCTAAAGATGGGAACCATCGAACCAACACCAGATTCTCCAGAGGAAGATTGGATTAACCAACGTCAAGAACAGTACAAGAAAGTACAAGAGAGTGTTGAAAGAAATCTGAGCATAAGCAGAAACAAACAAGAGCATGACTTCAATAAGCACGCCTCAGCAGAACCTTTGACAACAGGCGAATCAGTGCTAAAAAGGAAGAGAAAAACCCACAAATTGGATGACAATTGGGAATCAGAACCCTACGCAATAATGCCGTCACAATATGACAACTCCAAAACTTGTGTAATAAGCAAAGACAAAAGAAAACACCTTTATAACTGTATCAAGAGACCATTTGAAGAAATGTCCAGAACAGTTAATACCTCAAGAAACCAGTTACCCTACAGTACCCATTGAAAAACCAAAAGAAAACCTAGTCCATACAGAAATTGGAGACTTACCAGCCGACTGGCCTCAATGCAACGGTGCATTTATCATACCAGTTATTTCTTTCTACCAGTCTGTAGAAAATCAAGAATCAATACCAACTCAACCAGTTCTAGAAGAACCAGTTCAAATGCAAGAAATGCAGCCTGTTATTCCGGAACCTGGGATTCCTGTTATCGGTGAACCTGCTAGTCTCGTAGTAAGACAAAGAACTCATAGACAATTACCTACACTACCACCTTTAACAGAGGATAGTCCAGTAGACAGATTACGTACCTACTATGGAATTCCAGAAACACGTAGGAGCAGTAGAGAAAGAACCAGTACGTACACTACAACAACAGCTTTTGACACACCTACACTTCGCAGATCCACACGTAGTACATTTGGACAAACCCCAAACAAATATGGAGAATGGGTTTAGGATGTAGTGGAATCATATTACCTGTTAATCACTGTAAATAGTACCCCTGTTCAAAAATTGTAAAAAGTAGTGTACAGAAGGGTGGAGGAACTGGTCCCTGTCCCAAGTAAACTAAGTTGGGGACAGAAAGTGCCTGGGTAGGGTAAGAAGGTTAGACCCAGCCTCCTAAGCAGAGACACCCATAGGGAATATGTATAAAGTTTAAAATGTATACCCATGTATGTTCCTAAGCCATCAGAGACTTTATTGCTGGACTTTACCCTTTTTCCCGTTTTATAAACTTGGACAATAGTCACAGGACTTGTGTGACAAAAACTTACTTTTTCTAGCCTGCGGCAGATGGACTAGTGCCGTATGGACTGCCTTTTCATATTTTTCCTATTTTTCCCTCCTTTTTCTTTTTCAGTGATTTTTGTGTTTTTCAATTTAAGACTTTGCAAGTGCCGGTTATTAAATGTATATAAAATGTTTAACGGTTAAGTTGTAAAGAAAACTTTTGCTCAGTCTGGGAGAACTGAAGTTAACTAAGGGGGAATGTGGCACCCTGGGTGGGGCACCACAGAACTCTTAGGACACAAATAGAGTGTACACAGCAAGCAGATCTCACTAACTTACACAACCTTTTTACACCCCCTTTCACCCCCAGGCCTGTAGGGGGAGCTCCACTGGTTACCTTAAGCCAGTTCCCCCTATAAGAAACGGTGGAGTGTGAAGTCGCTTTAGAACTGTGAACAGCTAGGAGAGCTGACCTGGTACTGGAGCCACACTAGGCCCATACCAGCACACCCACAAGTGAGAGACCCTCGCAATCAGGGTCATAGGAACAAGAGGCAAAGCCCTTACAGGGACAAAGGAGTCACTTCAACTCGCCCTAACAATCCGATCACTGGGTCCGAGCTGCAGGAGCCACAGCGCAGGCTGCAGAGAAACCAGCACCCCAACAAGGGAGTTTAGCTCCCTGGACACCTGAAGCACCACCAGATGAGAGCCCGAGGGAGGGCAAGTGCACCCCCACAACCCTTTATAGTGCCCTCAGTGCAGCAAACTCAGGTGAAACACGTCCCACCAGAACGTGCAACCCCGGTCCGGTAGGATTTTATATCCACCAGACCTTGTAGAACTGAGTACATACGGAAGCCTACACCACTGCTTGCTGTGGAAACTCCAGGAGTGTCTACTTCATCACCCGGTCGAGTGTACCTGTTGTCACCAGTAAAAGGTTCAGAAAAGACTTTATGTGTCTGTGCATCATTCCTGGATTAACACTCAGAATTACCTGAGCTGCCGTATTCCATCTAGTGCAGCTCCCAGCCCCGGGGACTCCTGCTAATCCTGTGGGGAGCATCCCATCAAGCTGCCGCACATCCCCCAGAGGCCCAAGCAGCGACGGTGCAATCACCGGATACCCACAGGTGGCGTCACGACAATCAAGAAACATCCCCATCCTTTAATCCCCTTTGATCTGACCACCGGGCCCCACAGCCTCAGGCGCAGAACCGTGACAAGTGCTGCATCGCCTGAGACGTGAGCATCCAGCAACAGGGAGTCACATACATAGTGGCTGACACACACACACTGCATACGCAGTGGCACACACACACACACACACACACACACTGCATACATAGTGGCACACACATGCATACACACACTGCATACACATTGGCACACACACACTGCATACACAGTGACACACACACAGACACACACACACTGCATACACAGTGGCAGACACACACATTGCATACACAGTGGCAGACACACACATTGCATACACAGTGGCAGACACACGCACACTGCATGCACAGAGGCAGACACACACACTGCATGCACAGTGGCAGACACGCACACACACTGCATACACAGTGGCACACACACACTGTATACACAGTGGCACAGACACACACACTGCATACACAGTGGCACACACACAATGCATACACATTTGCACAGACACACACACTGCATACATAGTGGCTGACACACACACACTGCATACACAGTGGCACACACACACTGCATACACATGTGGCACACAGACACACACACTGCATACATAGTGGCAGATACACACTGCATACACAGTGGCACACACATACATACACACATTGCATACACAGTGGCACACACACACTGCATACACAGTGGCACACACACAGACATGCACACACTGCATATAGTGCAGACACAAACACACACACTGTATACACAGTGGCACACACACACTACACAGTGGCCCACACACACTGCATACATAGTGGCAGACACACACACACACTGCATACACAGTGGCACATACACACTGCATACGTAGGGGCAGACACACACACACACACACTGCATACACATTAGCAGACACACACATTGCATACACATTAGCAGACACACACACATTGCATACACATTAGCAGACACACACACATTGCATACACATTAGCAGACACACACACATTGCATACACATTAGCAGACACACACACACTGTATATGACTCACCGTGGGCCGGGATCTCAGATCTCAGGCGCTGGCTGTGGTCTCGGTTCTGTGCCTGAGGCTGTGGAGGCTTGGTGGTCAATAAAAGGTTAAAGTGTAATGATTTCTGTTTCGTGACGCCACCTGTAGGGGGTCGGTGATGGCATCGGCGCTGCTTGGATCTCCAGGGGATGGGCTGCAGCAAGATGGAACCACTCCCTACAGGACGAGCGGGAGTCCCCGGAGTCAGGAGCTGTAGTCAAGGAGTACGGTAGCTCAGTTGGTTTCGTAGATGAATCAGTTAGTAGCAGTGCTGAAATAAGACTCGGACACGTTACTCCTCTGAACGGGTTTTTACTTAGTTCTCACACGGTACACGGGAATAACGGTTTCCACTTTCGGGTAATGGACCGGGTGGTCCCTGTGATGAACAGTGTCCCTCCAAGGCTCCACAGTGTCTTTCTTTATACTGGCTGTCCCTTTCTCTTCGCTGCTTCTAACGTACCAGGTCAGGATACAGAGGAACTTCTGTTGGGCACCCAAGCCGCTGGCCTAGCGACTCCCGATAGGTCCCTGAACCTCAATGGTGGGTATCCCTCCCGATACAGCTGCGGTGATGGTAAGCTGTGTATTGCGCTCCTGTGAAGCTCTCAATCACTCCGGTTCTGTGGTACAGCAATAAAGCATCTGCACTACCTCGGAGCCGGTACTACGGGTTTGGACTGGGCTCGGGTTGTCTAATTCCCGTTTCTACTTCTCTTGGCCCCTCTCACTTCTGGGTCACCACTGCTCGGTGCCCTCCCTGTTAGTTGTTCTGTCACGACTTGGTTCTTGTTCTTGTCTCTCCAACTTTCTAACTCTGTTCTTCTCTTCCCCACTGCTATACACCTAACTCTCCTCCCACCAGGACCGGTTGCCCAGGAAACAGGTATCTAATTGGTCCTCTGCCTCTAAGTGTTGCATGTGGTACATGGAGCCTTGGAATTAACCTGTTCATCACTGAGACGGAGAATATTGCACCTTCAGTCTGGGGCGCAGTACCCTCCTGTGACGCACTCGTTGCAGGGCGCCACATATGAACGGTGGCAGATACACACACACACACACACTGCATACACGGTGGCAGACACAAACACACTGCATACCCAGTCAGTGGCACACCCACAGACACACATATACACACACATACTGCATACACAGTTGTAGACACACACACTGTATACACAGTGCAAGCAGCAGCAAGTGATCTGCTGCCCTACAAAGTGAAACTAAACAGTCGGGCACACCTACTCCACACACAGGCATCAGGAATTCAGGGTTTGCACCTGCAGGAGCCATCAGCAGCTCCATCCTCTCTCAGGAGAAGGTGGGCGTGGCTTCAGCACTCTGCTGCCTGCGCTCTGTGTGCTGGGTCTGTCTTGCCTGACGTCATGTGGCAGGGCGGGCCCAGCATCGGTCTACCTGCGGCTGCCTGCGGTTTATATTGGGGGCAATTATCTCTCAGGGCATGAATCCCCCTGGGGCCCTGGGCCCCCTGGAGCCTCTCGGGCCCGGGGCTTTAGCCCCAATTGACCTCATTATAATCCGCCCCGGCCATAGCTACCAAACGCAGCTGCCTCCCGAGTCCGGGGTCCCTGTCAGGCGCTGACACCCGCCTGCTGCATCCCGCTGTCAGGGGTGAGTGTGGCCGCACCGTGCCAGCAGGCGGCCGCTCTCCCGTGCTACCGCAATGATGATTTCACTTTCAGGGCAGCTGGGCGGCCCTGAACTGTTAATAATCCACCGGCCTGGGGGGCAAATGTCTCCCTGGCACCCAGCCCAGTCCGCCCCTGTTGGTAACTATGATAAACACCGGGTATGTAGGTAGCGTGCACTGCCTAGATACCCAGTGTTTACCATGGTTACCAGCCTGTGAGATCGTTGATTGTTGGTCTCTCGCTGTCACACACAGCGATGCGTGCTGACTAGCGGAAGACCAACGACCAAAAAATGGTCCTGAGCCCTTTGCAGTGATCTCAAAGCAGGGGCCTGATCACTGCTAGATGTCACACATAGCGACATCGCTGGAGAGATCGTTGTAACATCACAAAACCTGTGACGTTACAATGATCTCGCTAACGATCTCGTTATGTGTGACTGGGGCTTAAGTTGCCAAATGTCAGTTGCCTTTAGAAGTCTATTGATATAGGTAGAAGAGAGTAGATTTGAGAAGCAGAAATAAAGAGATACACAATGCACTGCAATTTTTTAGTATATCTCACCCCACAACTGCATTCACAGCTACACTTCCCAATAGTGCTACATAAAGTCGATCACCTTGCTGCTGATTCTAAATGTGCTATGAAGACACAAGACAGCAGGAGTCCCTCATGTCTCTGTATACCCAGCTGTGAATGGAAGACATCATAGCAGCTAGCCTCCACACCTGGACTAGAAATAACAGAAAATTAGGGATACAGCCTGCAAAGGGGAAAACTGATAAAAATACAGACTACAGCATGTGTCTTATCTCACCCCAAAGCTGGATTCCCAGCTACACTTCTCAATACTGCTACATAAAGTCCATTACATTGCTGCTGATTCTAAATGTGCTATGAAGACACAAGAAGCAGGAATTCCTCATGTCTCTGTATACCCAGCTCTGAAATGGTAGACATCATTGCAGCTGGCCTCCACACACTAGACTAGAGAGAGCAAAAAATTAGAGATATAGCCTACAAGAGGAAAACTGAGAAAAACACAGAATAAAGTATGTGTCTTATCTCATCCCAGAGCTGGATTCACAGCTGTACTTCTCAATACTGCTACATAAAGTCCATCATGTTGCTGCTGATTAGGGACAGAGCCTCAAGGGGAAAACTGATAAAAATACAGAATACAGGTCATATAATGGTATATAAAAGTTATTCTTCATATACAAACTCATGGTAGCTTATTCTGAAAAGTTACCGGGAATGTCAGATACACTTTAAATCATTGATTTTCAGACTTATTTTCATAAAGGTTTAATATATTTTGGGTGCTCTTCTGTAGTTGCTAAATATGCTGCTTGGCAAACACAAAATGGAAAAAATTCAGTACTTCTTTAGAATAGTAAATAGGGATTTTATGTCCTCATCCTTGAAAGATTTAGATCAGTAAGCTGCTGGCATTAATAAAAATAAGGCTTGTACTGCTAGAATGATTTTTCCTGGGACATTTTCATCTCATGTGACTTTAAGATCTTTTTAGAAGTAACTGAGCCCCACGGGCAGACATCAGAATTATCTCATGGTTATAGCTCCTCACACTGCTCTCAGTCAAAAGGCAGATAAATATTTAATAGGTTTGCTTTCCTAAGTATTAAAGAACCCTTAGTGGTGATGTTCCACAAGAAATCATCAGTATTAAATTTAAAATTGCTTCTCTGTGAGGCCTGCTATCTATTCCTAGAAGAAGGATGTGGCATGAACATACAAGATGCCTTATGATTTTATACTACTCTGGCCATTTCCACTATCACATTGTAGTATTGATCTCCATATGTTTCAAATAGGTCTCATATAAGTGTAAATTGGTTAATAATAGAAAACTTCAGGTACCTCACACAGAGATTATTGCTTGCAACCACTGTTGCAGTATCATGGACACATTGCTATTGTTGCATGTACAAGTAACATGTGTCCATGATTTACTGACCGTGATGCAACATAATCCGTTGTACGTACTTAGACTCATACAATCTTACAAATGATAGCTAGAATTCACATTCACATGGCATGGATTCTGTTCCATTCTTTTTTTAAATGAATTACTAATTATGCTTCCTATGTAGGTACAT
The DNA here is from genome assembly GCA_033576535.1 of Allobates femoralis. Taxonomy (NCBI): domain Eukaryota; kingdom Metazoa; phylum Chordata; class Amphibia; order Anura; family Aromobatidae; genus Allobates; species Allobates femoralis. The sequence continues at coordinate 675,010,183 of JARQOC010000003.1, forward strand.
TTACTAAATTAATATCAGTTTAAGTATTCATGATTTACTCTCAAAGTACAATTAGTTCTTGTGGAAAATGGAGAAAGAACTTTCAAAGGGCTCCATGTTCTCTAAAATTAGTCACATAAGGGTAAAAGGACAGATTTATAGAAGCGAAAAAATAAAAAAAGACCTGATGCATAAAAACTGCCAGATTGCAGCTTTCTTTGTTTCAAGGAGAGTAAGAAAACTGAAGGCAATGTATCTGTAAAATGTGGATGATACACAGATGATCCGATGGATTCCAATGTTTTCTAGGCACCAATATACTTGAATAGGTGAGTCTGTCCGAGATTTGGAAAATAAAGCACATGCAGTGATTTTTGTTCACATGGGTAACACCATAGGCTGATTATAATGAGGGCAATCTGGGCTACCACCCGGGGCCCTGGCTAGTTTTAATCCGCCCCTCGGTAGCATTTATCTTCTAAAAAGACCTATTAATTATAACGGTCAACGTGCTGTCTGATTTTTATTTGTATAGCAACATGTGCGTATTATACAGTCATTTGAATGCACCCTAGGGGCTCAGATGAGCGTATTATACGTTTTGTGCTGTTCATGTAAAAATCAGATAGCACACAAACAGCACACTGACCAATTTTATTTAATAGGGATGTTCAGATGACAAGTTGTTTCATGGACTAAGTATCTGCGTGAAAAAAAATCACAGCATATGCTTATTTCTTTCATATTTTGTAGGAGACTCACTTATTCAAGTCTATTGCTGCACAAATATGTACAGCATTCGATTTTAGCGGATACATTGTAATTCTTAGCATAGGATACTATATTTGATCATGTGCCTTTTTAGGAATCCAAAGGATGGTGCTTCTACGACTCGCGCTGCTGCCAAAGAACAAGGACCACACAGGTCCGAATGCAATGATGGTTTATCCGACGCGTTTCGGGACTGTCCCAGCTCCTTTATCAGGGGTACAAAAGTACATGTACCTTTTTATACTATTGAAGTATACATTCGAATGTCATTTTTTTCTCAATGAAAATCAGACAATTTTTTAACTGCTCATCTGAACCCAACCTTACAGATATTTTCCTATATGATATTGTCTATGTGACCTTCTTTATGTGGACAAAGTTAGCACTATGAGGCAGATTTATCAATGTCTATCATCATGGGGCAGCGAGAAGATGTGCCAGATTGATGTTAGTAAAAAAAATCTGTCACATTTTCTGACTAGACAAAACGTCACCACTATTTCTAGACAAATGAAAAAAATATATATTTTTGTCACTTTTCATTGAGTTTTTGTAAAGTGATTTCACCCAAATAATGATACAGTTAATGCCCAAATTCTGCTGTACCTACAGTAATAAATTTGCCCCTTTGCTACACTGACTGGCTTTATGTGAGCGCTGTATTTTACTCCCTGAGCAAAGTATGACCCTGGCAGAATGCATTATATGTTTTAGTGATGTATGGCACTAGCTGGCAGGGTATGCATGTAGGAGTCACACATTATTACATTATGGTGCTAGCTTTGCTTTGCACTATGAGAGTTTGCTTTTAAATACATACGGTATATATTTTTTGTCATTAAATTAATACTGTTGATAAAGGATTTAAGACCCCATGTCAGTCAATCATCACTGAGAGCTGAGCTAAGGCCATGAGATATCATGGACACAATCATTAGGTGTATACCAATTACATAAGTTGATTTATTTAAGCGCCTATAAAGTAGTAAGTAGCTTCTGCTAATAAGCCACCTTGGTACATCAGTTTTAACCAATCTACTGGTTTGACAAGCAGCATAGTATATCTACTACTTGATGAATGGGATGACACAAAAATCAGAGCAAGTAATAGGGCAACGAACACTACATGCAAGTAATAAGACACACTTAACAGAGTGGAACAGGCGACAGAATAGGATATAGAGTCAGAGGGTGGAATACATTGAAAAGAAGAAGGTCACCCAACAAATCTTCCCTTGTTTGTTGAGCTAAAAGGCTACAGCAAGGGTCAGGAACATTGGTCACCCTTCACCATAGCTGAGAAGAGTTTATTTTAATTTGGGCTTCTATGCAGTCTTGCCAACACGCATCTATCTGCCAGAAGCCAAACTACAGTATTTAGGGGTGGACCACTCCCCCAAAGGAAAAACGTGGTTGTAGGGATAAGGCCCCTTTCACACTAGCGTTTCTGTCCGGATCCGGCAGTTCCGGACAGAAAACCGCATCAGCCGCATTTGCCGCCTAACTGCTGCACTGGTCGGCACACTTGCAGCTAGCCCCATGCATGTCTATGAGCTTGCAGCAAGTGCGGTATTGCTGCGATCCGGCAGTTGCTGCCGTGAAAAAAAAGAAATGCAGCTGACCAGTTTTTTTCACGGCCGCAACTGCCGCAAGTGCCGGATCTGGCAATACCGCACTTGTCGCAAGCCCCATAGAGAATGCATGGAGCTTGCCGCAAGTGTACAGCAAGTGCAGGCATTAGGTGGCAAATGCGGTTTTCTGTATCACAGCACAAAGCTAGTATTAAAAGCCCCTAAGAGAAACTTGATGACCACACGCGCCCCAGAAGAAATTCTGCATCTCTAGAGTTAAAAAATCTGGCCGATGGATTTAATCAAGAAGATCGGGGTCAACAATGTAACTGTTGGTCATCTCTATACAAACTAAATCTATCACTCCCATGTAATTTATACGTTAGTATCTAAGTTACTGATTACTACCAGTAATCATTCTGGTTCCCAACATCCTAGAGGTCGATAATGAAGTGATATATATAGCAATAAAGGCTGCTAAAATCGCTTTATATTACCTCTACTTTCATTCTGCAACATTCTTCTTTTTTGAGCCAAATAAAAAAAATAATATTTTAAGTTCAAACGGTATCAGTAAGAAAGTGGCCATTGATGCAAAAAAGATAGAGAAACCCATAGAGCATATATGACTGAACTCTGTGTGCTTTTGATATTTGGCACTAGATATTCTGCAAACAGATAAGCAGCTGTCAGTACACAGAAGAGATTGAAGTTCATGAACTAACAAAACGGTCTGGATAGAGTGGAAAACAAGCAGAGAACAAACACGAAATCAGCCAAGAACGACCGAGGCAGATAACTAAAGAACCGACATGTTCCTTATTACCCAACTCTTTTATGTAATTAATCTACATTTTAGATCTATCCTATTATTTTACTGATGTTTTATCCAGTTTTTATTAAGTATAGTACAAAACTCTACAATGGTAATACTATATGTTGAATTCTTGTCTTCTGGGTATTTTTCTAGTTTTGTCCCTGCTCGCATAACATTTTTTTTATTCTTGGAGTATGGCACATGCAAGGAAAGCCCTCATGTATAATGTACGTAGAGGGTCACATTAGTCACATAATGGACATAGTGTGGCTTTTTGATTTATGTCTAGCTGGTATACATAATTATACAATATATGGGAATGAAACAGTGTAGTAAATAATAGTAAGATAATACATCTCACAATCTCAAGTTAAAAATGTTACTGTTTAAGGTCTCACAGGTTAATTGAAACTGGTTACTGTGAATATGTGGATATTGTTAATGTATTCAAACATTGTGTATTAAGACCTTAGTGATTCGATGTAATACAATCACTAGGAAGAAGGCACTTCATTTATAGAAATAAAAAGTCTTTATGATGAAATTGTGTAAGGCTAGGGTCAGACTTGTGTCCACCCCTAGCCTGGCGGTTCCGCAGAAACTAGAAACTTTCTGCCTCAGCGCATAGCGTTACCAGCAGGTTACGCTGTGCGCTGCCTGACTATTGATCCTATGGCAACCGGATGCTTATAGCAGCCTCCAGCTCCACAGGATATGCGCTTTTGCAGAGCGCACAGTAAACGCTGTTTTCAGTGTCTTCCTGGCACTCTGCAAAAGCGCATATCTTGGAGATTCTGTGGAGCCGGCGCCTGCGGTGAGCGTCCGATTGCCATAAAGATCTATTGCCTGGCTGCACATAGCTACCTGCTGGTAACGCTATGCGCTGAGTGAGAAATTTTCTAAGCTTCTGTCGGATCCACCAGGTACAGACACAAGTCTGGGGCAGACGCAAGTGTGACCCTAACCTTCCCTATGTACAAGAGGCAGCAGGCAAAGAACTTAGTGTTCACATCTTCACCTGTTTTACACTGAGGCACAGAAATATTGATTACAGGTTCCAGCAAAAGGATGAAAGGATGATGTGTTTGTGATGCTTTTTTGCTGAAAGAGGATCCGTTTTTGGTGCAGAAACTGCACTAAAAACAGATCAATAAAGAAGATGCACAAACACTCTGTCTGAATGTAGCCTAACTCCCAGGTTCTGGTCTACAAGTTGCCTCTTCAGCCCACTCCTCTACTAGATGCCTTGAGCGCACAACCCACAGCTCTATTTCTGGCTTCAAGCTCTACTTGTAAAGTAAATGACCTTTTTTCTGTGTCTTCTCCACTCACCACAAGGGCTCCGGTCCATATTACTGTGCCCAGGGCTGTGAAGTCGGAGTCGTGGAGTCGGAGTTAGTTTTGGTTGGAGTCGGAGTCGGTAGAAATGTACCGACTCCGACTCCAGCTTTAAAAAAAATGTATTAATATTTCATAATTGAACTTTCATATGAATTTTATAAATGTTACTCAAATATATATGTTCTATCAAACTATGAACAACAGTGATAAGCAGTTCTGCTGGAGATAGAGACATTTCTTACTTCTTGTGTGTCACTGTTCTCCACTGCCCTTCTAATCTTATACTTGGTTAACCTCATGCTGCCCCAACCCCCCTACTTACAATGTATGAAACTGAAAGTGAAAATGTGTTGCAAATTCTTAGTAGTAAAGCTCCTCCTAGTCTAGACTAGATCATATAGGTGTTCATCTCCCAAGCATCTCACAGCTGCCTGCTACTCAGAAGAGGAAGACTGTAAGAAATATTGTCCTTTCAACAAATTTGCATCAGTTAACTGTGAGTACATGAGGAATAATAACAGTATTACTGACCACTATATCAGTTGTACGACCTGGCAATAATTTTGTACAATTGTTTGTAGGAAAAACAATTGTCATTTGGATTGTGAATGCAGAATTAACAAGCTGAGAATGTCAAAGAGGCATCACATTAAATCAGCTGTATTTGAACATTTCACCATCACTCAAGATGGAAAACATTATGTCTGTCAGTGTATTGACAAATGATCCAGACGAAAACAGATGCTGTCAAGCCAAGATCAGTGCATATTCAGGCAAAGATAAAAATGCTCCTACCAGAGCTTCTAATCTAAAAAGACATTTACAGCGCTTTCATCCAGAAGTACTGAAAGCAGTGGAAGAGAAAGACTGCATCCAAACCAAGGAACAGTGCCCAGCTCTTCCAGCCAAACAAAGGAGCAGAGAACTTTGCAGCCATCAGTTGCAAGATATTTTGTCAGTGACAAAGTTACTGTGACAATGACAGTAGATACATTTAAAAATAGATCATAGAGCTTGTTGTAAAGGATAGTGTGCCTATTTCATTATTTTCACGACCAGCTTTTATGTGTCTGAATGGGGAAATGCCCGCAAGCTTGGTGTTTCTCTGGAGAGAGTATTAGAAAATTAGTAATCGAAGAAGCTTTTAAACAAAAGGAAGAACTTAAAAAAACTCTCAAGGGACGCTTTCTGTTTCTTAAAATGGATGCCTGCACACGTTCACAGAGTGAACTATTTTGCCATCAATGTCCGATTTGTTTGTGACAAAAATGAAATAGTTACCAAGACATTGGCAGTAAAAGACACCAAAGCTCATCACACCAGTGAGTTTCTCCAGGTCTTGGTGGAAAAGGTTCTGCAAGACTATGAACTTAAAAAAGAGCAAGTTCTTTCTGTCGTAACTGACAATGCTTCAAATATGATAAGTACTATTAAGCTAATGAATGAGTGTAATGATGGTGACCAGCAGCTAGAAGAACATTCTGGGTCCACAGACACAGAAATGTTTGAAATAGAGGAACACAGTATTGTAACTGAGGAGCAAACTGAAGTTGCATAAGATGATCAACAACATGATAGTTTAGATGATGATCTTGTTGAAACAGTGTCAATACGTTCTTTCATTCATCACATGCGCTGTGTTGTGCATACGCTACAGCTGGCTATAAGAGACAGTCTGCAAGAAGGACATGCTGCTGCACTTGATTGGAAAGGTGAGAAAATTGGCTACTGTTGCCAGAACCCCACTCAATTTTGAAGAGACGGAAAAAGGGGCAATTATTGATCAAGCCACACAATGGGGCAGTACTTACTTAATGATTCAGCGCTTGGTTGAACTGAAAACCTTTCTTGTAGACATGGCTAACCCTCAACTGACGCTAAATGAAAGTCAGTGGAATCAGGTGACTGAGCTGGAAAAATTGCTAGAGCACCCATTTACAGTGACTAAAAAATTACAAGCAGAGGACTTAACTCCAGGTATTTTCTTAAAGGAGTGGAAGAACCTGATGCTTCGCCTGTCCCAAAGAGGAGGGTTATTGCAAGTGGCATTGCTACATGAATGAAACGGAGAGAGGAGCTACTATTACAAAATAACATTCTTTTGGCAGCTGTTTATGTAGACCCAATGCATTGGATTCTTCTAGATGATCAACAGCTAAGTAAAGGAAAAGAAGCTCTGTTTGAAATAGCAGTACGGATGAAAAGGTTGCAGAACAGTCAGGAGGAACAAGAAGAATTTGGTCGTCCTGCCACATCTTCACCCTCATCATCAACTGATGAAGAATTTAATTTCGAAAAGTATTTGGATCACAAGGACCGTGCAAAGCGTTCCCGCATAGTAGAAGAGTCATCCCAATCAAAGAACACAGCCAGTACAGTTCAGCAGAATTTTTCATGTGCACTAAAAAAAATTGAGAAATTTGACCGTTCATCAAAAATAACAGTGCAAACAAGTGATTCCTCTGTATCCTGACATTGTCAGAGATGTTGCCCGAGTGGTTACTGCTTTGCCACCAACCCAAGTTAGTGTATAGAGGTTGTTCTCTGCTCTCAAAATAATTAGATCACATTTGAGGGCATCCATGAAGGAGGATCTGACAGAGGCAATACTTTTTCTGAGGACAAATTTATAGATTTCTTCTTATTAACTGCATAACAGTGTTTATTGCATATTTACTTACAGTTTGGAAAGTTTATAAAAGTTATTTGCTATATTCTAATTGTATTCTAATAAATACAGTTTTTGCTCTAAGTGGTCTGATTACTTATATGATGGTGAGAAACTGAATAAGCACGATGGTAATATTTTACAACAGTAAATTTATTGTTACGAAGTGGCCATTTATGAAGGAAGTCGGTCGGAACCTGATAAAATACAGGCGTCGGAGTCGCAACTGTGGCTTACCGACTCCACAGCCCTGACTGTGCCACTGGATTAAGTTGCAGAATTTTTTTTATCTCCTTTCTGCTTCTTCCTTTTACTATACCTCCCTTCTTTTGAAAAACAGAAAGGAAGACAAGTTATGGGTAATGTGCTTTTGCACAATTTTCACTACACGACTAGCAGCACCCCAAACCACAGCCATTTACAAATTTTTTCTACCATGCCAGGAGGATATGTCAAAGGGACTTGTCAATGAGGGACATTCAGCTGACGCTGAGACTGCAGGTGTAGACTCAAATTCAGTCCTGTCTGCTATACCTGGGACGGTTGGGACTAGAGATGAGTTGATTGATTCCGAAGACTCCACTTCAGGTCAATGGTACAGGGCAGCTGGATGGGGGGGCCACAAATCTCTTACCTTCTGGGGTCCCTGGCATGGCTTTTGATTAACCAAAGCTGGCGCAACATCATCTGTGTGTCATGGTCATCTCCAGTTATTAGAGATTTTAGTTTATTCATGGCTGTTGCAGCCAGGACTTTCTTATTTTTACATAAGCTTCATTATATGAACCTCCTTTTTATTATATGTATTTCCCACTTTAAGTGGTTATTTAGTAGTTTCTACTATGTATTATACCCATATTTATTTTGTGGTTTGTTTTTTATAGATCTATAGGTTTGCTAGTTGTTGCTTTCTGTGTCTTGTGTTTTTAATTATAGAACTATTTTTTGTAAAAAATGGGCTGTGATGGGGTAAGCTCACGTGTTAGATGACAGGATCTGACGTCACACACCATACAGGTCCCATGGAAGTGCATAGTGCACAAAATGGCAAGCCATAATCCGATACCTCTGCTCCTCCTCCCTTCACGGCTATAACCCACAACTTCAATACATCTGCACATGGAAGACTGGTGCGTGCTGTCCCACTTTTGCTTACGTATATATTTCATTATATGACATCTGTTTTTTTGTGTCTGTACGGCTAGGGTCACACTTGGAAGGTGACCCACGCTTGACGGAAGCATTAAAAACGTAGAAATTTCCACTGCAGCGCATAGCGTTAACACAATGAGATGCCATACAATGCAGCCCCATAGAAACCCACTGTTTACCTTTGCAGCGGCTCCACACAAAGGATCAGGAAGTGAGCTTTTCAACAGCACACAGAAAACAGGTCTGCAGTGTTTTCCTATGTGTTGTCCAAAACTGCACATCCTGAAGCTTTGTGTGGAGCTGTTGCTCAGGAAAACAGCGGGTTTCTATGGGTCTGTGTTTTCTGGCAGCGCATAGAACGCTATGCACTATAGCGGAAATTTCTAAGTTTTTAACGGATCTGTCAAGCGTGGGTCACCCCACAAGTGTGACCCTAGCCTAAGGCCGTGGTCACACATTGTATGAATGCTGTGTTTTTGTTTTCTACAAGTGTCTGCACCAAAATACGCAATAACAATCTTTTCTGATTATTGCATCTTTGCTGTATATTACATGTAATTTCCCACTTATTTGATGTGGTTTTGGTGTAGATGTGAAGTAGCATTTTTATTGATTTTTTACTACAGAAAAGCAGTTTTTTACCTGCATTTTATTTTCAGCCCCACATAGAACCCTATAGCACAAAGATACTCCAAAATCGCACAGTTCAGCAGCATCTTTAAATACACAGTAGATGACATTTTCATGAATAACATCCACTTTGCTTGGACACTTAAACATAAAAGAATTTCAGTGCATTTTTACATGCAGAGTCAAAGCTTACCGTATATACTCGTGTATAAGCCGACCCGTGTATAAGCCGACCCCCCTACTTTTGCCCCCAAAACCTGGGAAAACCTATTGACTAGTGTATAAGCCGAGGGTGGACCCCAGCACAGGTATACAGTCCCCCCCAGTGGTATACAGCAGCCTCCCCAGTGGTAGTATACAGCAGCC